>JAFJHL010000564.1:7975069-8486594 GCA_019425775.1 Rafetus swinhoei | reverse complement strand
CTACAGCCCCCCCAGTACACTGCACCCCCCTCACTGACCCCATAGTTCCCCCTGTACCCCAGTGCAGCCGGAGGAGTCGGACCCTGCCCTGTACCTGTTACCTTGCCCCCTCCCTGCCCTGCCAGCGCCCTCCTCCTCTGCTTCCAGCCTCGCAGGGAGGAGCGGTTGCTGGCTCCAGACCCCTCGGTTCCCGCTTCCGACCTATCCCTGTTGGCACCCTCCCTCCCCTGCAAACAATCTAGCGGGAGGGAGTGGCTGCCTTTTTCCCATCCCCCTTCCTCCCCAATCACACGCCCCTTTCCTTCGCGCCCTTCCCTTCCTCCCCCTGCGGTAGCGCCCTCCTCCCTTGTCACAGCCTCACCAGGGAGGAGTGGCTGCTAACCTCCCCCCCTTCCCCAGTTGTCCCTCCCTGGAACCAGTACCCTCCCTTTCTCCACTCCCTACTCCCTCATTGACACCCTCCTCCCCTGCCTGCTGTTTGGTGGGGAGGAGTGTTTAATCCTTGCCCTTCCTCCTTGTCATCTGCCTCCTTCCACCCTCTCCCTATGATGGAGGAGGCCCCTCCCCCTGTCGGCCCCACAGTCCCCCTATTGCCACCAGCCCCAAAAAACGCTGCGGCTGACCTCCCGACCCCTGGCCCGAGCTCCGCCGCTGCCACGGCCAATGTCCCCCCTGATGTGGGCGGGTCCTCTACCTCGGCTGGTAAAGGCCGGGGTGGGAAGAAGGGCAAAAAGCCTGGCCCAGAAGGCCAAACCTCCCGTGGCCAAGGCCACCCTGCCCACTGTGGCCCAGCCATCTGCTGCAGCCCCTCCTTCCCCTGCTGTTCCCCCCACCAGCTCTGGGGGTGATCCTCCCGCGGCCCCCAGAGTGTCCGCCCAGGTGGCCGCTGCCGCCCCCCCATGTGCCATGTCATCTGCCCCAACTGCCACCTCCGGTTCCATCCCTGGTGGCCGGGGCCCTTTCCAGACCCTGACCAGGAGGCATGGCGTCCGTTGCCTCCTTGCCCCACGTCGAAACCTACATGTGGGCATTGGCAAGGGTGGTGGGGGCCTCGGCCGTGGTGGTGGCCTCCAAAATGTATGGCTCTTTACCGGGTCCGTTATTCCACGGGGGAGACCCGGTGCTTCCTCTGCCGGGCGATAGGGCACATCCAGAGGGACTGTCCCTTGGCCCGGTCGGAGGAGGCATCCGGGCCCCCTGGGGCCCGGGAGGGTGCCGGCCCCAGCACCGCCGGCCCCCCTGGTAGTCCGGCCTCCACGGCTGCCCCTCCTCCAACCGACAGCTCTGCTCGGGAGCCGGAGGCGCCCCCTCTGGTGTGCCCGAGTGAGCAGGCAGGCCCCACCTCTACTCCATCCTTCTCTGCGGGGAACGAGGAAGAGAGGGTGGCGCGGTTGCTGCTGGGCAAGGGAGAGGGCTCCCCCCCAGGTGGAGGTTTCCCCGCCCTTCTCTCTCCCTCCCCTGCCTCAACGTCCCCCCTGAAGAACAACAGCGCCCCCTGGCCTCACCCCTGCTGACCAGCCCTCCACCTCCACCTCGGAGGGCTGGACACTCGTGCAGAAGAAGCGCAGAGCCCGCCGTTCACAGGCTCAATCTCCCCCCTCTGATGAAGAGGGGGAGAAGGCCCCCCTCCCAAAAATCTCATGGGGGGCCAGCGCTGTTGTGAGCGTCAGCAGGAGGCACCGGCCAAGGAGGCCGTGGCAGTGAGGGGGGACGATGCCGTCCCCCCTGCAGAGCCCATCCACGAGTAGGCCTCGGGTGGAGCTTCCCCGGCCCCAGTATCAACTGCTGTCACCGCTGAGGTTATCGTTGCCTCGGCAGCCGGCGGGGAAGGCTCCGGGGCCGAGGGGATGGAACTCGGCTCCATCTTTGAGGAGATTGAGGCCCTGGGTCTGACCCCGCTCACCCAGGGGGAGGACGACCCTCCGCCAGCAGGCCTCGGTCTGGGCGGCGACTCTGTGGCGCCGCCCCCTCCTCTCCCCACCTGTATGCCCCAGGTGGCCGACCCTGTCCTCACTTGGGGCACCCCTGGTGTTACCCATTGGCCCAGCCGACTCGGGCGCCGGAGCTGAAGCCGCCGAGCCCTCTGGGGCAACGGCTGGCACCGAGCGGCCAGCTCCCGAGCTTGGGGGCGCCCCCTCTCCTGCAAGTGAGGTGGGGCAGTCATCTCCCCTTCCTGTTGGGGGCCCAGCAGAGAACATCACTCAGGCCGATGCCGTGGTAGCAACTCCTGCCTCTCCATCTGAGCCCGGCCGGCGTGGGCCCCCCTCCCCGCTCCTGCCCCCCCCCCAGTCCCCATTCGGGAGGCGCGAGCCCAGTGGTATAAATTTGGGGGATCTTCCTACAGACCCCACCCCAATTTCTGGGCCCTCCTGTCCCGATTCTCCCTTCACCCCCGTTTGTGCCCTTGGCCCTGATCCCACCCTCTATGAACCCATTTCTAGCCCCGAGTCCTCCTCCTGTCCCTGATCCCTCTCCTACCATTACCGTTCCTCCTCTCTCCACCCCTGACCCACCGTCCAGCCATGAGCCCACCCCCCTTTCCACCCCTACCGTGCTGCCTGTCCCGCCTTCACCGTCCTCCCAAACCACTGTTATTGCCACCCCCGCGGGGGCTGTCTCCTTCCCATTCGCCATGGGCAGCCCCCAGGGGGTGGTTTTCGTGTCCCCAGTCCCTAATCCGTTAGGGGCTGCCATGTTCCCTCTGCCGCCCCCTCCCTTGCTGGGGTTGGGGATGGGCAGCGCGACGCCATCGCTGTCGGCACCGCGCCGGGGGTCAGATCCCTGCTTGCCCATCTCCATGGCCCGTAAGCTCCACCTGGGGGCCCGGACGGAGGAGAACCCCAGTACCCCCTCAGTGCTGAGGGTTGAGCTGCGCCAGTTCCTTGTAGACAACTGTGGGGCTAAGGGCAAGGTGCAGCTCGCCCTCCAGCGCTGGGGGGACTTTCATTCCATCCTCCGGGCTACAAGAGCCCTCTTGCAGGAGGGGAGAGGGACCAATAGGCAGGACGACGCGGCCTACCACCGGACCCGCAGATTCATAGAATCATGGAATACTAGGACTGGAAGGGACCTCGAGAGGTCATCGAGTCCAGTCCCCTGCCCTCATGGCAGGACCAAATACTGTCTAGACCATCCCTGATAGACATTTATCTAACCTACTCTTAAATATCTCCAGAGATGGGGATTCCACAACCTCCCTGGGCAATTTATTCCAGTGTTTGACTACCCTGACAGTTAGGAACTTTTTCCTAATGTCCAACCTAAACCTCCCTTGCTGCAGTTTAAGCCCATTAGTTCTTGTTCTATCCCCAGAGGTCAAGATGAACAAGATTTCTCCATCCTCCTTATGACACCTGTAACGGGGTACACTCACCGCCACAGCGCCACCAGCCGTCGGTCCTGGGAATTAGCTCGGACGGCTGGTCACGGGGTCCTTTTCGGGACACTGCCCTCCGGCAGTGCCCACAACAGTCTGAGCTCCCCCCTTCTGGGGGTGGTTTGTTTGTTGGTCGGTAGGCCTTCGGGAGGGGGTTCCTCCGCCTCCGGCACAGTGGGCGGCCAGTCTGCCCCACTACACTACCGTGCCTTAAAATAGTCCAAGTCAGTGAGTCTATTACCGGCCTTGCTTCAAGTTGGGGTGAGAGGCAATAGTTTGCATGCCCGGCCTTGCTTCAGGCCCGGGCCATGGGGGAAGAAGTTCAACGTATACTCAAGTCTCTCAGCTCACAGTTCTGGGCAGGGCAACAGTCCTAGTCCTGCCCCTTTAAAAAGGGCGGGCACCAAACACAGTGGTGGCCCAGGCCCTTGAGCAGGCCGGGGCACCAAATACAATAAGCAAGCCCTGGCCCTAGAGCAGGGCAGGGCACCAAACGCAGTGAGCATGCCCTGGCCCTAGACTCAGGCAGGGCATCAAATGGCAGCCAGGCCCTGGCTGTAGGCAGCGGGCAAAACACACAGGTTTGAGGAAGCTCCTGGTTCAGGAGCTGGGCAGGCCTGCAGCGTGACGAGGTGCTGCAGCAGGTGGTGAGGGGAGACTGCCACCCACTCCACGGGTGGCAGTGGCTGCAGGGGGCTCCTGAACCAGGAGCCCAAACCTTTACTGCCCACCCACTGCTCTAGCCAGGGCTTGCTTTTTGCCCAGGGGCCCTGGATGCAGCAGTGCAGCTGCTACTGGCTCAGCAGGGCTCCAGCCCGCAATATGCTGGCCTAGGGCTGCTATCAGCCCGTGCTACCCCCTGGGCCACTCCTCGTCTCCCCCTTCGCAGGTACCTGTGTCTCCGGCAGGTCAGTCAGGGAGTCGAGGGCGGTGTCGTCCCAGTAGGGTCCGGGCGGCCCAATACAGGCTTTTTCTGTTCTTTCTTTCTTTCTGTCCATTTTTGTGTTCTTTCTTTCTTTCTTTGGGGCAACTGGGGTGTGGCCCAGGCCTCTGAGTGCAACTAAGCCAGAGGACCTGCCCGAACCCCGACACCAGCCTGCACCCTGAGGACCCACCGGACCCTGAGAAGCAGCTGGACCCCGAGGACCAGCCAGGACAACCCCGCCTGCTGTGGACGGCCTACCAGCTGGAGCGGCTGAACCTGAAAGCAGCTGAGGACTTGAGGATACCACCCTTGATGCCCCGAGTGACCTGCCGGAAGTCCAGGTACCGGCTGAGGGGGAGAAGGGAAGTGGCCCAGGGGTTAGTGGGGGCTGTTAAAGGCCTGAGGCCAGCGCGTTGCGGCCTGGAGCCCCCACTGAGCCCATAGCAGCTACTCTGCTGCCTCTAGGGCCCTGGGCCGGGGCGCAGTGGAGTGGGCAGGCCTGTGCCCCCCCTGCCACCCACCTACCTGGTGGCAGTCTCCCTCTCACCACCACTGCAGGCGAACTGCCTGCCATCCTCCTGAACAAGGAGCCCCCAAACCTGGTTTGTTTGCCACCACGCCCTGAACCAGGTCCCTTCAAACTGTTAAACTGCTTAATTGTTGCCCATCCTGGAACAAGGCCTGGGCCCCTGAAATGGTAAACCTGTGTGTGTGCTGCCCCACCCTGACCTAGGGCCAGGGCTAATTGAATTTATAACCTGTTACCTGTGGCCTGCCCTGAACCAGGGCTAAGCCTTCCTAATTAAGGGATTATTGGCTCTGCCTGAGACCAGGCCTGACCTTTGAAACCTGGTAAACTGTTTATTATTGCCCATCCTGACCTAGGGCCAGGGCCCTAGAAACTGGGTGTATTGTAGCCCTGCTGGCATCAGAGGCAGGACTCCTAAGGGTATGTCTACACTGCCACCCTAGTTCGAACTAGGGTGGCTAATGTAGGCATTCGAACTTGCAGATGAAGCCCGGGATTTAAATATCCCTCATTGCAGGAGGAGTAACGGTAGTTCGAATTAGGAGCTTTAATTTGAACTACCTAGTCCGTGCTGCGTGTAGCCGCGGGCAGGTAGTTCGAACTATGGGGCATTTAAAAATTGCGGCGCCCGGGAACATGCAAATAAAACCCGGGATATTTAAATCCCGGGCTTCATTTGCAAGTTCAAATGCCTACATTAACCACCCTAGTTCGAACATACCCTAAGACTGGTAACCCGGGGGGCTGTGTACTATTTGCCCTGAGCCAGGGACTGGACTACTTACCAGGGTATTTGGGTACGGCCTGCCTGAAGTAAGGCTGGGCCTGCTAGACTGTGGGATAACTGGGTTTGTTTGTTTGCTGTCCGCCCTGCACCAGGACTAGGACTTTGTGCCGGACAAACCGTTATAGAACTCTTTGCCTCTCGCCCAGCCTGAAGCAACGCTGGGCTCAGGACTCTTTGCCTCTTGCCCCGACCTGGACCAGGCCGGGTGTTTGCAACTATTGACTTAAGGGTTTATTTTGGGTGTTTGTGTAGTGGGGCGGACTGGCCAGCCACTGGCCCGGAGGTGAAGGAACCCCTCCGGGCAGCCTAACCGGCCTACACAGGGGTCCAGTAAAATCAATCTGCAAATTTTGCCATGGTCCTTTGGCCATGGTTGATGGTTCAGGGGTATTTTCTTCCTCCTTCCTACATTCACTTGAGCACATATTACACATCTTTTAAGAAATTGCTGGGCATCCTTTTCCATGGAAGGCTACCACCACTGCTCCAGCGCAGCTTTCATTTGCCTCCATCCTAGGTGGGCTGGGGAGTGGATGGCATGGAGCAGCAGAGTTTGTATGCATTCAGGGGCCACTAACTGCTCACCCCCCGGCCTGTACCATAGGTGATTTTTATATTTACAGCCTTGCTCTTTTAACCTAGTTTCTGCCTCTGGGCTTAAGGTTTCATGTAACCTTTTCAGATCCACCTCCTCGGCTACTGAGGCTGTGCTGACCCCTGCTGGTTTTGCCTGTGCAGCTTCCTTAGCTCGTCTGTCTGCCCAATAGTTCCCTTTTTGTTCTTCGCTTGAGATTTTGTGATGTGCTTTTATTTTGACTACTGCTAGATCGGAGGGTAATTTGGCTGCTTCTGCCAATTCCTTTACTGCATTTATATTGTTAATGGGCTTGCTGGTTGTTGTTATAAAACCTCTGCATGACCATACATCCATATAGTTGTGCACTACCCCAAAAGCATACCTGCTGTCCGTGTACACTGTAAGTCGTTTGCCTTCTCCCACCCTTAGAGCCTTAGTGAGGGCTGTTAATTCTGCCTCCTGAGCTGACCTTGAACCATCCAGCTGTCCAGCCTTTATCACCATCCCATCACTGACTACCACTACCCATCCAGTGCCTGGCACCCCATCTTCATACTTCCGCGATCCATCAATATACAAAATCATGTCTGCATTCTCTAAGGGTTCTTCCTAGACTATTCCTAACACCTCCTCTTCCTTGTCTGAGACAGTTGTGTATTTCTCCATCTACATTCAGGTATTCTGCTACATTTATGTCTTTGTCCCTTACTATGGAGAAGTTGGGGTTTTGTAAACACAGCATTGATTCCCACTGACTCCTGCATCTGTTACAGATTTTAGTTGCCATGCTCTCACACTCACACTCCCTCTCACTCGCTCTCTCTCACACTCACGCACATTCACTCTCACGCTCACTCACTCACACACTCGTGCTCTGTCTCACTCACTCTCAGGCGCACACTGACTCACACTCACACTCTCATGCTCACTCGCTCACACACTCTCATGCTCTCACATTCTCTCACTCTCATGCTCACACTCACTCTCACTCTTGCACCCACTCTCACACACTCACATTCACACATGCTCACTCTCACGCTCACACTCTCTCACGATTGCACTGACACTCAAGCTCTCTCTCTCTCACACTCATTCACACACACACTCGCGCTCTGTCTCAGTCACTCTCATTCACGCGCACACTCACGTGCAGACACTCACACAGTCACACCCTCACACTCTCACACGCATTCATTTTCACACACACGCACTCACACACTCACGCTCACTCTCACACTCACGCTCTCACTTGCACACTCACACGCTCACACATTCACACACGCTCACTCTGACTCTCTCACTCTCTCACGCTCTCTCGTTCAATCACACTCACTCTCACTCACGCTCTCTCACTCACACACACTCTCACGTGCACACTCACGCACACATTCACACTCACGCTCACACTGACACTCATGCTCTATCTCACACACACTCACTCACATGCACGCACACTCACTCACTCACTCACATTCTCACTCACTCTCACGCATTCATTTTCGCACTCACAGACACTCACACTCATGCTCACACACACACTCATTTTCACACACACACACTCATAGGCACTCACACGCACTCTCACACTCACACTCACTCACTCTGACACTACTTTTCACACATGCACTCACACACACACTCGCATACTCACGCTGACACTCATGCTCTCACTCTCTCTCTCTCACGCATTCGCTCTCTGTCTCACTCATTCTCTCACACTTACTCACACTCACGCTCACACTCACTCACACACTCACTCTCACTCTCTCTCTTTCACGGTCACTCACACCCTCACACTCACACACATTTTTCACTCAAACGCACTCCACACACTCCCTCTCACTTGCACTCTCTCTCTCTCTCACACATTCTCACACACACACTCTCTCTCATACTCACACTGGCTCACGCTCACTCTCTCACTCTTACTCTCACACACACTCATTCTAACACTCACACACATACTCACACACACTCACTCAAACACACACTCGCTCTGTCTCACACACACTCTCATGCACACATTCAAACTCTCTCATGCTCACACTGACACTCACACTCACTCACTCTCACACACTCACTCACTCTGTCTCACTCACTCTCACTCTCTTGGGCACAATGACACACTCACACTCACACTCACTCTCATACTCACTCTCATACTCACTGAAACTCTCTCACTCTCACTCTCACACACACTCACACACTCGCTCACGTGAACTCACTCATGCTCACACTCTCTCACGCTCTCACACTCACGCTCACTCTCTCTTTCACGGTCACTTGCACACTCACACGGACACTCTCACCCTCACACTCACATTTTCACTCAAACGCACTCACACACACGCTGCCTCTCTCTCACACTCACTCTCACACTTGATCTCTCACGCTCACACTGTCTCATGCTCTCTTGCTCACTCATACCCACTCTCACTCACGCTCTCATACTCCCTCTTGCGCTCACGCTCTCTCACGCTCACTCACGCACTCACACACACTCACTCTCATGCTCACCCACATATTCACACTCTCTCATGCTCACACTGACACATGCTCTCTCACTCACACACACTCTCATGCTCTCACACACATTCTCACATTCACACTCACTCACACTCATGCTCTCACACTCACATGCAAACTCTCTCTCTCTCATTCATTTTCATACGCATACACTCACTCACTCTCATGCTCACTCTCACAATCTCTCTCACACTCTCGCACACATTCACACTCAGGCTCACACTGATACTCATGCTCTCACACTCACTCACATGCACTCGCTCTCTGTCTCACTCACTCTCTGTCTCACTCACACACCCACTCTCACACTCACTCTCTCACTCTCACACTCATGCTCACTCTCACACTCAGGGTATGTCTACACTACGAAGTTAATTCAAACTAACAGCCGTTAGTTCGAATTAACTTTCATAGCGTCTATACATACAAACCGCTAGTTCGAACTTAATTCGAACTAGTGGAGTGCTTTATTCGAACTAGGTAAACCTCATTCTACAAGGACTAATGCCTAGTTCGAATTAAGGGCTGTGTAGGCACTTAATTCAAACTAGATGGAGGCTAGCCCTTCCCAGCTTGCCCTGGTGGCCACTCTGGGCCAAACCAGGAAAACTCTTCTGCCCCCCTCCCGGCCCCGGAGCCCTTAAAGGGCCACAGTCTGGCTACACTGCTTGTGCCAGTTGCAAGCCTGCCAGCACCCAGCCAGCAGACCCTGCACCTGGCACGGGATGAGCCAGCCACCCGCTGCCACCCAGCCCTCCCCCTCTTCCCAGGACCAGACTGGAGGCTCACAGGAGCCTGCCCGGGGCCACAAGAGGTGGGCGCCCGCCTGGTCTAGTGCGGAGATTGTGGACCTCATCGAGGTTTGGGGGGAAGCCTCCAACGTCCATGATCTCCGCACTAGCCACAGGAACGTGGCCGTCTACAGCCGCATGGCTGCCAGCCTGGCCACCAGAGGCCACATGCAGACCTGGGAGCAGGTCTGCTGCAAGGTCAAGGACCTACAGCAGTCCTACTCCAGGGCCTCCCAGCCAGGGGTCGACCCAGAGGCCTGCCCCCACTTTGAGGCCCTGGACCGCATCCTGGGGGCTCATGCCGTCCATGCCCCCCGGGTGGTGATCGACCCCGGAGCAGAAGGACTCGTCCCTGACACGGAGGAGGACGCTGAGAGCCAGGAGCCTGCAGGGAGCCTGCCCAGGACCCCCAAGGCACCCCACAGAGCACATCGGCTGTGTCGTCCGAGGCCGGTGAGGGCTCCACATATGAGTGCCATCATGCTCCCCTTATGTGTACGGGGGGGGGTGGGGGGAGGAGCCCAGGGATCGTGCGCCTGGGCCTTGCCCACCATGGAGCAGCAGCTGGGTGTCATGCAGGGGCCCTGGCCCATTCCCCACATGCCGACCTCGCCTTGCAGAGTGGGGCTGGGTTTCACCCACCGTGTCCCCAGGGAGAACTGACCACTGCTCTTGTTTCACCACAGCCGCAGCACCTGGGACTGCAGGGCGCACCAGGAACCTGGAGGACTACCACCGGTGGCACCTGTGGCTACTGGAGCACCAGCTCTGCATCCAGGACCACTGGGTCCGGGAGGACCTGCGGCTGTGGCAGCGGAGTTTGGAGGCGCTAGAGGAGCAGGGCCATGCCCTCAAAGGCCACCTCCAGACTCTGGTGGACAGGTTCCTGCCTCCTCCTCCTCCTCCTCCGGCCGCCCCAGCTCACGCTCCTCCTCCCACTCCTGCTCCCCTCCACTTCCTCCACACCCCCTGTCCCTCCTGCCCCACCCTCCACACCCTCTCCCCCCCCAGCGCCCCGCACCGCAGTGCTGCGAGATGGGAGAGCCAGCAGGACCCCCAACCTGAGCTTTCCCTTCCCTTCCTCCCCCTTCTAGCCCCCTCCACTCTCCCACCCTCATTCCTCCCCCCCCCCCCAGTTATGTAAAATAAAAAGAGAGTGTTGTTTTCAAAACAGGTGCCTTTATTTAATGTTAGGGCGGGGAAAGGAGGGGAGGGTGGAAGAAGGCCCCAGTGGGGCATGCAGGGAGAGTTCAGTCCTCCTCCTCCACCTGGAAGCTCTCCCGCAGTGTAGTGTAGTGGCCAGCCATGTGCTCAGCCTCAGCCATCCAGGCTGGCAGGAAAGCCTCCCCCTTCCACTCACACAAATTGTGCAGCACGCGACATGCTGCCACCACGGGAGGGATATTGTGCTCGGCGAGGTCGAGGCGGGTGAGGAGGCACCTAAAGCATGCTTTCAATTGTCCGAAGGCCCCCTCGACCACAATGTGTGGGCCCTGGTGAGCCTGGAATTGAAGGCCTGCCGGGAGGGGTTAAGGTGCCCCGTGTACGGCTTCATGAGGTAGGGGGTAGGCCGCATCCCCCACCAGGCAGACGGGCATGTCCACGTCCCCGACCCTGATGTGGCGGTGGGGGAAGAAGGTCCCGGCCTGCAGCTTCTTTCAGATCCACTCACACTAACACTCACACTTACACTCTCATGCTCACGCTCACACACACTCACACTCACACTCTCTCACGTTGTCACACTCACTCACTCTCTCACAGTCACTCCGTCACATGGATTCTCACACCCTCACTCTCACTCTCAAACTCTCACTCTCACACACTTATTTTCACACGCACACACACATTCACTCACTCACACTCACGCTGACATGCTCTCACTCTCACACTCACTGTCACACACGCATTCGCTCTCTGTCTCACTCACACCCTCTCTCACACTCTCAATGCACACTCACACACACTCATTTTCACTCCACGCACTCTCACTCTCGCATACTCACGCTGACACTGTCTCACCCACGATCACTCACACTGACAGTCACTCTCACATGCACACTCACACACTGACTCTCACTCTCTCTTTCATGGTCACTCACACACTGACATGGACACTCACCCTCACTCATGCTTACTCTCACCCTCACTCACATTCACACTCTCTCACACTCACACTCTCACTCACTCTCTCAGGGGCACACTAACTCATTCATGCTCACTCACACGCACTCGCACACTCACTCACACTGACGCTCACTCATACTCACCTGCTCTCCCTCACGCTCACTCGCTCACGCTCACACACATTCTTTCACACGCACATACTCACATGTACTCACTCGCACGCCCACTCACACTCCCTCTCTCTCTCTCAAACTCACTCACACAATCATTTTCACATGCACACTCACGCTCTCACAATCACTCACTCACATGCACTTGCACTCACACTCATTCACACACTCTCTCTCATGCTCACTCACGCACAAGCACACTCAATCTCTGTCTCACTCACTCACGCGCACACTGACACACACACACTCACACTCACGCTCACTCACAATCACTCACGCTCTCACATTCACTGTCACACACTCACTCACTCACACAGTCACTCAGTCACACACACACACGATCTCGCATGCTCACACTGACACACACTCACTCACTCTCTCTTGCTCACTCTGACACTCATGCTCACACACTCATGCTAAGACACACACACACTCACTGTCTCTCTCACTCACGCTCACTCGGGTACACTGACAGTCACACTCACACGCTCACTCTGAAACTCACGCTCACTAACTCATTCTCACACTCTCACACTTGATCTCTCTCATGCTCACACTGACTCACGCTCACGCTCTCTCACTCTCTCACATGCGCACACACACACACACACACACACACTCTGACTCACGCTCACTGTCTCACGCAAACACTCTCGAACACATTCTCACTCACTCACACACAGTCACATGCACTCACACACACTCGCTCTGTCTCACTCTCACTCGGGCACACTGACAGTCACACTCACTCTCACGCTCACTCATACTCACTCTGAAACTCACTCTCTCATGCTCTCACACTCTCACGCTCACTAACTCATTCTCATACTCATTCACACACTTGATCTCTCATGCTCACACTGGCTCACACACACACTCACTCTCACTCTGTCTCACTCACGCTCACTGTCTCACGCAAACACTCACGAACACATTCTCACTCACACACAGTCACATGCACTCACACACTTGCTCTGTCTCACTTTCCCTCGGGCACACTGACACTCACTCACTCTCACGCTCACTCATTCTCACTCATGCACACATTCACACTGACACGCTCTCTCACACACTCACATGCACTCAAACACACACACACTCGCTCTGTCTCATTCACTCTCACTCTCTCGGGCACACTGACACACTTACACACGCACTCACCCTCATTCTCACACACATTTATTTTCATACACACTCACACGCACTCACTCACGCTCACTCACTCACTCACACATTCGCTCTGTCACTCTCACACCCGCTCACACTCCCGCACACTCACTCACGCACACATTCACACTCTTGCGCACACTGACACTCGCTCACGCACATGTACTCACTCACACACACACACACACACTCACTCGCTCTGTCTCACTCACTCAATGACACACACTCACACTCACTCTAACACTCGCTCTCACACATACTCACACTCATGCTCACTCACACACGCACACTCATGCTCACTCACACACACACTTGATCTCTCACGCTCACACGAACTCGCTATCACACTCTTTCACGGTCACTCGCGCACACACACACACACACACACACACACACTTTCACTCAAATGTACTCACACACACACGCCCTCTCACTCGATCTCTCATGCTCACACTGACACGCTCACACTGTCTCACGCATTCTTGCTCACTCACACCCGCTCGCGCTCGCACGCGCACTCGCAGATACTCTCACACCCACTCGCACTCACGCACTCTCACAATCATTCTCACACACACACACGCTCACTCTCATGCTCACACTGACACTCATGCTCTCACACTCACACGCACTCGCTCTGTCTCACTCACTCACACACCCGCTCTCACACTCACTCTCGCTCACTCACACGCTCTCACATTCACTGTCACACTCGCACCCATTCTCACACTCACGCTCACGCTTACTCACGCTGTCACTCACTTGCACACTCTCTCACTCACATTCTCACTCACGCACTCATGCTCACGCTCACACTGACTCACTCACACGCACTCACTCTGTCTCACTCACACTCTCTCGCTCACACTCACTCTCCAATGCGCACACACACTCTTTCACACACACTCATTCACTCATGCATACTCACGCTGACACTCTCACTCTCACTCACTATCACTCAAACGCTGACACACTCTCGCGCACTCACACTCACTCACATTCACATGCACTCATTCTAACACACATACTCGCACGCACGCACACACACACACACACGCTCTGTCTCACTCATTCTCACTCGCACATTCACACGCTCACTCACACACACATTCACACACTGGACACTCACGCTCACTCACTCTCTCACGTTCAGTCTCGCTCACACGCACACTCACGCTCACATTCACTGTCACACTCACTCATGCTCATGCTCACACTCTCTCACGCTCGCACCCACTCACACATGCTCTCACACCGACTCACTCGCTCTGTCTCACTCACACTCACTCACATGCACACTCCACGCACATTCACTCTCTCATGCTCACACTGACGCTCACAATCTCATTCTCACACACTCGCTCACACACTCATTTTCACACACACACACACACACACACCCACACTCACTCTTTCGCTCTCGCTCACTCTGACACGGACACTCTCAATCACACTCACTCTCAAACTCACACACTCACACGCACTCAGACGCTCACACTGACCCTCACTCTCACTCCTCACACCCACTCTCACGCTTACTCACACGCATGCTCTCTCACTCATTCGCACACACATTCACATGCTCACACATTCACACTCTTGCTCACACAGACACTCACGCTCTCTCACACACACTCACACAGTCACTCGCATGCTCTCACACACTCACTCGCACAGTCACTCACACACACGATCTCACACACACTCATGAGTGAGTGTGAGAGCATGAGTGAGAGTGAGAGAGAGCGGGTGCGAGTGAGAGTCAGAGTGAGTTTCAGAGCAAGTGTGTGAGGAGTGTGTGAGAGTGAGTGAGCGTGAGCGTGAGACAGTGAGAGTGAGACAGAGTGTGCATGTGAGTATGTGTGAGTGTTAGAATGAGTGTGTGTGAGAGTGTGAGTGAGAGCATGTCAGTGTGCGCATGAGAGAGTGTGAATGTGTGTGTGCATGTGAGTGAGTGTCAGTGATCATGGGTGAGTGGCGAAATGTATGTGTGAGTGAGTGTGAGTCGTGCGAGGCGAGGGCGTGAGAGAGCGCGTGAGCAGGTGTGAGCGAGACAGAGTGAGTTTCACAGTGAGTATGAGTGGCGTGGTGATTGAGTGCCCGTGAGTGAGACAGAGCGAATGTGTGTGCATGTGAGAGAGCGTGAGTGTCAGTGTGTGAGTGTGAATGTGTGCGTGAGAGAGTGAGTGTGTGACAGAGCGAGTGTGTGTGTGAATGAGTGTGTGTGAGTGCATGTGAGTATGTGTGTGAATGTTAGAATGTGTGTGAGCATGTGAGTGCGTGTCAGTGTGTGAGTGATAGTGCGTGAGTGTGTGTGAAAATGAGTGTGTGCGCATTGGAGAGAGAGAGAGTGAGAGTGGGTGAGTGTGAGTGTGAGTTTGTGTGAGTGTGAGAGCGAGTGTTAGTGTGAGTGAGTGAGAGCAGGTGTGAGTGAGCAAGAGTGTGAGTGTCAGTGTGAGCATGAGAGTGTGAGTAAGTGAATGAGAGAGCGTGAGAGTGAGTGTGAGTCAGTGTGCGTGAGAGTGTTTGTGCATGAGTGTGTGAGTGTCAGTGTGAATGTGTGGGTGAGTGAGTGAGCGTGTGAATGTGTGTGTGAGAGCGAGTGCAAGTGCGAGTATGAGTGCATGTGAGTGAGAGTGCGAGTGCGAGTGATTGTGAGCGCGAGAGTGCATGTGAAAATGATTGTGTGAGCGTGAGAGCGTCTGAAAATGATTGTGTGAGCGTGAGTGAGAGCGTCTGAGTTTGAGCATGAGTGTGTGTGTGTGAGTGAGTGCATGTGAGTGTGCATGTGAAAATGAATGTGAGCGAGAGAGTGCGAGTGTGACAGTGCGAGTGAGTGTGAGTGAGCAAGAGAGTGTGAGCATGCGTGTCAGTGTGAGCATGAGATCGTGTGTGAGTGTGAGTAAGCATGAGTGGGTGTGAGTGTCCGTGTGAGAGTGTGTGACCGTGAAAGAGAGAGTGTGTGAGAACGTCAGTGTGGCGTGAGCATGAGAGTGTGAATGTGTGCGTGAGTGAGTGAGCGTGAATGTGAGTGGGCGAGCATGAGAGAGTGTGAGTGTGAGTTTCAGAGTGAGTGAGCGTGAGTTTCAGTGTGAGTGTGTGTCAGTGTGCGAGAGTGAGTGAGACAGAGCGAGTGTGTGAGTGCATGTGTGAGTGCATTTGACTATGAGAGTGTGTGTGTCAGTGTGAGCGTGAGTGAATGTGTGTGAGAGAGACAGAGTGAGTGTGTGTGTGCATGTGAGTATGTGTGAGAGAATGAGTGTGTGAGAGCGTGAATGAGCGTGAGTGTCAGTGCGAGCATGAGAGAGTGTGAATGTGTGTGTGTGAGTGTGCATGTGAGTGAGTGTCAGCGTGTGAGTGATCGGGGTGAGTGAGAGCATCAGCGTGAGTATGCATGAGAGTGTGCATTGGAGAGTGAGAGTGTGTGAGTGAGCGTGAGCGTGAGAGCGGGTGTGAGTGTGAGTGAGAGCGAATGCATGTGAGTGTGCACGTGGGAGAGTGAGTGTGAGTGAGACAGAGCATGTGTGTGTGTGAGTGCGTTAGTGTGAGCATGAGAGATCGAGTGTGTGTGAGTGTGAGAATGAGTGTGAGAGCGAGAGTGCGAGTGAGAGGGAGTGTGTGAGTGTTGAGTGAAAGTGTGAGGTGTGAGTGTCCGAGTGACTGTGAGAGAGAGTGAGTGTGAGGCGAGAGAGTGAGTGTGTGTCAGAGTGAGCATAAGAGAGAGAGCGAGAGTGTGAGTGTGAGCAAAAGTGAGTGAGTGAGAGCAGGTGTGAGTGAGCAAGAGAGAGTGAGAGTGTGAGTGAGTGTGTGTCACTGAGCGTGAGAGATCGTGTTTGTGCGAGAGTGAGTGAGGGTATGTCTACACTAGCCCCCTAGTTCGAACTAGGGAGGCTAATGTAGGCATTCGAAGTTGCAAATGAAGCCCGGGATTTAAATATCCGGGCTTCATTTGCATCTTCACGGGCGCCGCCATTTTTAAATCCCCCTTAGTCCGAACTCCATGCCTGCGGCTACGCGCGGCACGGAGTAGGTAGTTTGAATTAGGATCTCTAATTCGAACTACCGTTACTCCTCGTGGAACCTGGGGGTTGGTTGGTTGTAGGCCGGTAGGCCTTCGGGAGGCGGTTCTTCCACCCCTGGTGCAGTGGGCGGCTAGTCCACCCTACTGCCCTACCGTACCTTAAAATAGTCCAACTCAGTCAGTCTATTCCTGGCCTTGCTTCTGGTCGGGGTGAGAGGCAATAGTTCGCGTGCCCGGCCTTGCTTCATGTCCGGGCCACGGGGAAGCAGTTCACCATATACTCCAGTCTCTCGGCTCACAGTTCTGGGCAGGACAACAGTCCTAGTCCTGCCCCTTTAAAAGGTCCAGCCTGACTCCCGGCCGGCACCAAAGCACGGTAGGTAAGCCCGGGCCCTTGAGCAGGCCGGGGCGACAAATACAGGGTATAAGCCCAGGCCCTCGAGCAGGGCGGGGCGATAAACACAATAAGCTGAGCCCAGGCCCTGGTGCAGGGCGGGGCAGCTAATCAAAATGGCAGCCAGACCCTGGTGCAAGGCATAGCCATAAACAAACTGGCGGCCCGGCCCTAGCTCAGGGCGGGGCAGCAAAGGGAGGCCAGGCCCTAGTGCAAGGCGTGGCCACAAACAAACACAGTGAGTAGGCCCTGTCCCTGGAGCAGGGTGGGGCGGCAAACACAATATGGCAGCCCAGCCCTAACTCAGGGTGGGGCAGCAAATGGCAGCCAGGCCCTGGTGCAAGGCGTGGTCGCAAACAAATACACAGGTTTGTAGAAGCTCCTAGTTCAGGAGCTGGGCAGGTAGCGCACCTGCAGCAGTGGTGAGAGGGAGACTGCCACCCGGTCGGTGGGTGGCAGGGGGCGCAGGCCCACCCACTCCCCTGCGCCCCGGCCCAGGGGCCCTGGATGCAGCAGTGCAGCTGCTACTGGCTCAGCAGGGCTCCAGCCCGCAACTTGCTAGCCTAGGGCTGCTCTCAGCCCATGCTACTCCCTGGGCCACACCTCATCTCCCCCTTCACAGGTACCTGTATCTCCAGCAGGTCAGTCAGGGAGTCAAGGGCGGTGTCGTCCCAGCAGGGTCTGGGTGGCCCGATCCAGGCTTCCGTGGGTTGGAGCTCTGCAGCGGCCAGCAGGCTCGTCTGCCCCCGGGGTTCAGGCAGGCATCGGGGTTCAAGCCAGTCCACCGGCTCCAGCAAGCCCTCAGAGTCCCCGGCAGTCGATAGGTCCTCTGGCTCGGGCAAGACCTAAGGGTCCCTGGATGTCTGCAGGCCTCGGGGCTTGAGCAGGACCTCCAGCTCAGGCAGGTCCTCAAACTCACCAGGCCCCAGCCTCCTCTGGGTCAGAGGGTAGCTCTGCTGGCCAGCTTGGCCAGGCCTCAGCAGCCCAGGCAGGACAGTCTTTGCTGGCTTTAGGGGAGGCAGCAGTGGGAGGTCCAGGCCAAATCTCAACCTCCCCAGCCAGGAGCTCTGGACAGGCATCTGTCTCCCTCAGAGGCTGGGCCCTGACTGAGCTCTCAGCCAGGCTTTTATAGTCCTAGCCCCGCCCCTTGCCTTCTGGTCAGGTGACTGGGCGGGGGCTGCGCCCAAAATGGCTTCGGAGGTATTTTCTCCCTTCTGGTAGTGGGTGCCTCTCCCCCCCGCCCCACTGCAGAGAAGGAGGAGAGGGAGCAAGTGTAGGCGCTGCTCTCTTCCTTCTCCCCCTGCCCTGGTCCTGGTCCTGCTGCCTACACCAGCCGGAGCCCTTCCCACCCGCCCGACCCACCAGCCACCCGCCTGCTGACACCCCAACGCTGCTGGGCTGCTCCCCCGGACCAGCGACACTGCTGCTGCCTACCACCGCCACCAGCTGCTCCTGTTGCCTGAGAGGGGGGGCCTGCCGGCCGTCCCCCTCCCTCCTTCGCTCCAGAGAAGGAGGAGGACCCCACCAGCACCCACCACCCGGAGGCCTTCCCCGCTGACTGCTGCCTGCCCACTGCTGTTGCTGCGCCCGCTGAGGAAGAGGAGATCACCATCTAGAACTGTGGAGGTTTGTCTAAAAGACTGAGCTTTTTTCATCTGCTCTAGGGGTGGTGGTGAACTGAGCTGTTAAAAGGGGGGCTGGGGGAGAGGCTCAGTGCCCTCCCCCTAGTCCAGCTGCCCCCCCTTCGCCCGCTACCACCACCCCCAACGCCCCTCCACCGCCCCTCACCACCTGGACTCTCTCTTCTCCCCCGGTGGTTGCTGCCCGCCCTCCACCTGGGACGTTGCTGCAGCGGTGGGCGGTCGAGCCCTCACAGCGCTCGTGGGCGTGCTCCTTCCCCACCCCCTTGGACTTGGCCCCCTCCCTCAGCTACATTTGGCTGGGGGCCACCCTCACCCTGGTCACCCACCCTACCCCAGCAGCTTGTTTCCCTCCCCATTGCCTGTCCTTCCCTGCTAGCCTAGGTTGTTTTTCCCTCCCACCCCAAGGTTACTTACCCACCACACCCATTCCCAAAGTTTATTACTAGCCACGCCCCTACCCCAGCCAGCCCAACTGTGTGTGTGCCCCGCCCCTCCCCTCCCAGCTGCTGTTTGGTTCCACTTTTGTCCTTTCCCCCCCGCCCAGCTGTCTGCAAGCCCTTGAGCACTACCCAATCTGCCTTGTCCCCCTGTCCCGGCGCTTGTGCCCCATCCCTCCCCTTTTAGTTAGTCCCCTGTTCACTGCACTTCCTTACTTGGCCCGCAGTTTTCCCTATATACCCCAGTGCAGCCGGAGGAGCCGGCCCCCGCCCTGCACCTGTTACCTTGCCCCTACCTGCCCTGCCAGCGCCCTCCTCCTCTGCTTCCAGCCTTGCGGGAGGAGTGGTCGCTGGCTCCTCGTGTCCCGTTTGGTCCCGCCATTCCTGGTGCCCTCCCTCCCTGCAATAGTCAGCGGGAGGGAGTGGTTTCCTCCCCTGCCCAATCATTGCCCCCTTTTCCCCTGTCCCTCCTCACAATAGCGCCCTCCTCCTCTGCCACAGTCACAGCAGGGAGGAGAGGCTGCTAAACGCCGCCCTTCCCTGAAACCTGTACCCTTCCTCTCTCCCCTTCCTCTCCCCTTACTGACGCCCTCCTCCCCTGCCTGTTGTTCGGTGGGAGGAGCGGTTAATCCTGCCCCTTCCACCCCCTGTGCCATCTGAGACCCCTTCCTCCCTTCATGATGGAGAAGCCCCTGCCCTGTTAGTCCCACGGTCCCCGTTGCCACCGGGCCCAAAGAATGCCGCGGCTGACCTCCCGACCCCTGGCCCGAGCTCCGCCGCTGCCACGGCCGATGCTCCCTTACATCCGGGAGGCGGCCTCCACCTCGGCGGGAAAAGAGGCGGGGAAGAAAAAGGGCAAAGGCCCGGCCCGAGGCTAAAGCTCCCACGGCCGAGGCCGCCCGCCCCTGTGGCCCCATTATCTGCCGCAGCCCCTTCTTTCCCTGCTGTTCCCCCCACCAGCTCTGGGGGTGATCTCACCACGGCCCCCAGGCGTACGCCCAGGTGGCCGCTGCCGCCCCCCACCTGCCGTGTCATCTGCCCCGACTGCCGCCTCCAGCTCCGTTCCTGGTGGCCGGGGCCCCTTTCCCACCATGACCAGGAGGCACGGCGTCCGCTGCCTCCTGGTCGCCGCCTCGCCCCACGTCGAGACCTACGTGCGGGCGTTGGCGAGGGTGGTGGGGGCCTCGGCCGTGGTGGCGGCCCCCAAGATGTGTGCGGCAAGGTAGTGTTCTTCCTTGCCTCGGAGGCCGCCGCCCAGGAGGCGGTGGAGAGGGGCCTGGCGGTGGGGGGCGTGCACGTGCCTCTCGAGCCATTGGAGGACCTGGGCGTGCGGGTGGTTCTTACCTCCGTCCGCCCTTCCTTCCTAATGCTGCCCTGTTGCCTTCCCTCTCCACCCTGGGAAGCCCATCTCCGTCATCAGCCCTCTCCGTTGGGCTGTAAGGACCCGCCCTCCGCCACGTTTTATCATTCCGCCGGCAGGTGCAACTGCAAATGCCGCGCCCGGCGTGGCGTGAGGTGGCGCTAGAGGAGTCCTTTTTGGTGCCCTACCAGGGGGCCCTCTACCGGGTCCACTATTCCGCAGGTGAGGCCCGGTGCTTCCTCTGCCGGGCGATGGGGCGCGTTCGGAGGACTGCCCCTTGGCCCGGTCGGAGGCGTCCGGGCCCACGGGGCCGGGAGGCGCCCGGCCCTACCACCGCCGGCCCCTGGTAGTCCGACCTCCGCGGCTGCCCCTCCTCCAACCGGCGGCTCGGCTCGGGGCTGGGCGCCCCTCTGGCGTGCCCGGCGAGCAGGCGGGCCCGCCTCCGTTCCATCCGTCTCTGCGGGGCCCGAGGAGGAGAGGGTGGCGCGGTCGCTGCCGGGCGAGGAGAGGCACCCCAGGTGGAGGTTTCCTTACCCTCTTCTCTCCCTCCCTTGTCTCAACGCCCCGCAAAAACAACTGCGCCCCTAGCCTTGCCCCTGCTGTCAGCCTTCCACCTCCATCTCGGAGGCTGGGCGCTCGTCGGGAAGCGCAGAGCCCGCCGTTCGCGGACTCAATCCCCCTCCGGCGAGGAGGGTGGGAAAACCCCCTCCGAAAGATCCCGAGGGGCCAGTGCTGCCGAGATCGCCCCGGCGGCGTCAGCAGGCGCCGGCCGAGGAAGCCGTGGCAGCGAGGGGCGCTGTCGTCCCCCTGCGGAGCCCATCCATGAGAGGCCTCGGTTGGGCTCCCGGCCCTGGTACCAACCGAGCCCCGGCTGTTACCGCCCGAGGTGGCGTCGCCTCGGCGGCGGCGGGAAGGCTCGGGGCCGAGGATGGAACTGAGCTCCATCTTTGAGAGATCGAGGCCCTGGGTCTGACCCGCTTACCCAGGGGATGGCGGCCCTCCGCCAGCGGGCCTCGGTCTGGCGGCGTCGCTGTGGCGCCGCCCCTCCTCCCAATCCTAACCCTATGTCCCAAGTGGCGACCCGTCCTCACATTCGGGCGCCCTGGTACTACCCACTGGCCCGGCCGACTCGGGCGCTGGGCTGAAGCTGCCGAACCCTGTGCGGCGGCTGGTGCCAGCGGCCGGGTCCCGGGCTTGGGGCGCCCCTCTCCAGCAACCGAGGCGGGCGGTCATCTCCCCCTTTCCGTTGGGGGCCCAGAGGAAGACCCCACTCAAGCCGGCCGTGGCAACAACTCCTCTTTTTCCATCTGAGCCCGGCGTCGCGGGCCCCCTTTCTGTTTCGGTCCCCTCGGTTCCCATTCGGGAGAGCCACGGCCCGGTGGCACAAACAAGGGGACCCTTCCTAGACCCGCCCCAATCTCTGGTTCCCTTTCCTGTCCCGATTCTTCCCTCACCCCTGCACGTGCCCTTGGCCCCGATCCTAACCTTCTGAACCCATTTCCAGCCCGAATCCTCCCCGTCCGTGACCTCCCTCCTACTATCACCGCCCCCTTTCCTCCCACCCCTGTCCCACCGTCCGGCCGTGAGCCCGCCCCCCCTTCCACGCCTACCGTGCCGCCTGTCCCACCCTCACCGTCCTCCCAAACCACCATTACTGCCACCCCCACGGGGGCCGTCTCGTTCCCGTTGACCGTGGGCGGCCCTCAGGGGGTGGTATTTGTGTCCCCGGTCCCTAGCTCCCTAGGGGCTGCCTTGTTCCCTCCGCCGCACCTTCCCTCGCCGGGGCTGGGGCGGGCAGCGCGCCGTCGCTCTTGGCGCGCGCGGGCTCGGACCCGGTTTGCCCGCCTCGGTGGCCCGCGAGGTCTTCGGGGCCCAGGCGGAGGAAACATCTAGTGTCCCCTCAGCGCTGGGGCGAGCTCCGCCAATTCCTCACGGATACGCGTGGGGCTAAAGGAAAGGTGGAGCTCGCCCTTCAGCGCTGGGGACTTTCATTCCATCTTGGGGGCCACGAGGGCCCTCTTGCAGGAGGAGAGGGACCAGGGGCGGGACATCGACCTACCGGCGGGCCCGCCAAATTTCGTGGCGCTCTCCTGCGCCGGGTCGGGCAGCGGCCTGTTGCGCGACCTGCGGGAGGCCGGCGATCACCCTGCCCGTGAGGATCCACCCCAGCCCTCATCATGAATCACACCACCATCGCAGCGTTGAACGCCCGGGGCTGTAGGGTGGGTCTCCGCAGGAGCCGGGTGCTCTCCTTCCTTCGGGAGGGAGGGTACTCGGTGGTTTTCCTGCAGGAGACCCACACGACTCCAGCCGTCGAGGCTGGCTGGCGGCTGGAGTGGGGGGACGGGGTGTATTTTAGCCACCTCGGCACTCGCTCGGCCGGGGTGGCCACCCTGTTCTCCCCTGCCCTACGGCCCGAGGTGCTGGGGACCGCCGAGGTTGTCCCGGGCGCCTGCTGCACGTCCGGGCCGCGTGGAGGGCTGGCGTTGAACTTGGTCGCGTCGCGCCCGAGCGGGCCCGACCAGGTCATCTTTTACCGGCAGGCGGCCACCTTCCTCGGCACTCTGGATCCTCGCGAGTGTCTGGTCCTGGGCGGGGACTTTAACACCACCCTCGATGACCGGGACCGTGTAGGGCGCGAACTGCCAGGCCGCAGCAGGCGTCCTCAGGAGATCGTGGGCGACCACTCCCTGGTGGGCGTCTGGCGAGACCACCACCGGACGACAACCACCTTCACCTACGTCCGGGTGGAGGACGATCGGTCGAGCCACTCCCGGTTGGATCGCGTTTACCTTTCCCGCTTCCATCTGGCACGAGCCCACTCCTCCAGCATTCGGCCGGCCCCGTTCACGGACCACCATTTGGTGGCCGTGAAAGCCTCCCTTAGTTCGGAGAGGCTGGGGCCGGCCTACTGGCACTTCAATAATAGCTTGCTGGAGGACGTGGGCTTCGTGGCATCCTTCCGGGAGTTCTGGCTGGCCTGGCGGGGGCAGCGGCCCGCCTTTCCCTCGGCGCGGCGATGGTGGGACGTGGGGAAGGTGCGCCCGGCTCTTCTGCGCGACTGCTCCCGGGCGCCAGCCGGCGGAGGATGCGGCGATAGAGCAGCTGGAGCAGGAGGTCTTGAAGCTTGAGGGGCGCCTGGCTTCCGCCCCCGAGGATCCACTCCTCCGCGAGGCGTGCCGGGAGAAGCGGGAGGAGCTCCGGGCCCTGGAAGATCACAGGGCCCGGGGCGCCTTCGTTCGATCTCGCATCCATCTCCTTCGGGAGATGGATCGCGGCTCCGCTTCTTCTATGCCCTGGAGAAAAGGAGGTGAAAAAGCACGTCACCTGCCTTTTGGCGGAGGACGGCACCCCCCTCACGGATCCGGCGGAGATGCGTGGAAGGGCCAGGGCCTTCTCGCCAGCTTGTTCTCCCGGATCCGACCGAAGCCGGCGCCTGCAAGGTGCTCTGGACCGAGCTCGGCGGTCAGCGCGCGGGCGACCGAGACCGGCTGGAGACGCCTCTCACTCTGGCCGAGTTCTCGGAAGCCCTCCGTCTCATGCCCAACAATAAAACCCCGGGCATGGACGGGCTGACCGTGGAGTTTTACCGCGTGTTCTGGGACGTCCTCGGCCCAGACCTCGTCACAGTCTGGGCCGAGTCCTTGGAGAGCGGGGTCCTCCCTCTGTCGTGCAGGCGAGCGGTGCTCGCCTTGCTACCGAAGAGGGGACCTCCGCGACCTTCGGAATTGGCGTCCCGTCTCGCTCCTCAGCACGGACTATAAGGTCGTAGCAAAAGCCATCTCGCTGCGACTGCGGTCCGTGCTGGCGGACGTGATCCATCGACCAGACCTACACCGTCCGGGCCGTAGCATCTTCGATAATCTGTATTTGGTCCGGGATCTCTTGGAGCTCGGGTGTAGGGACGGCATGTCGTTCGCCCTCCTGTCCCTGGACCAGGAGAAGGCGTTCGACAGGATGGATCACGGGTATCTCCTGGGCACCCTGCAGGCCTTGCCGGCCGGGCCCGTTTGTGGGTTTTCTCCGGGTGCTATGCGCTCTCGCGGAGTGTTTGGTCAGGCTCAACTGGACCCTGACCGAGCCGGTCAGCCGGGCGGGGTACGTCAGGGGTGTCGCTGTCGGGCCAGCTGTACGCTCTGGCGATCGAGCCCTTCCTCTGTCTCCTCCGTGGGAGGCTGGCGGGGTTGGTGTTGCGGGCGGGCTGCGGCTGGTCCTGTCGGCGCGCCGATGGCGTGCTCCTCGTGGTCCAGGACCGGGCGACCTGGTGCGGGTGGAGGCCTGCCAAGCCGTCTACTCGGCGGCCTCCTCCGCCCGGGTCAACTGGGTCAAGAGCTCTGGCCTGGTGGTCGGGGACGGGTGGCGGGCCGGCTCCCTCCCACCCGCGCTTCAGGCCATCAGGTGGAGTGCGGGTCCGCTGCTCTATCTGGGCGTCTATTTATCCGCCACGCATCCCTCTCCGCCGGAAAACTGGCAGGGTTTGGAGGCCAGGGTGGCTGAGCGGCTGCGGAGATGGACAGGACTGCTCCGGTGTCTCTCCCTTCGAGGAGGCGCTGGTGTTAAATCAGCTGGTCCTGTCCATGCTCTGGCACCGGCTCAACACCCTGCGCCCGGAGGTCCTGGCCAAGCTCCAGAGGACAGCCCTGGAGTTCTTTTGGCCAGGACTGCACTGGGTCTCTGCAGGGTCCTGTCTCTCCCCTGGAGGAGGGGGCCAGGGCCTGGTCTGCGTGCAGCCAGGTCCGGACCTTCCGCCTCCAGGCCCTGCAGACTCCTCTTTAGTGCAGGTAGTCCGGCATGGAGCATTTTGGGTGCGCCTTCCTCCGCCGCCTTCGAGGGCTCCGATCGACCGGCAGCTCTTTTTATCCACCGAGGGCCTTCCGCGAGACCTCTCAGAGCTGCGGAATTCTACCAGGAACTCCTCCGGACCTGGAAGCTGTTTTGGCGACCAGGTCCGTTTTGGCGCCGAGGAGCAGACCTCCTCGCGGAGCCCCTGCTCCACAATCCAGCCTTGTGCGTGCAGGTGGCGGAGTCTCCTTGATGCGCCGGAGGTTGATCCTGGCAGAAACCACCAAACTCGGAGACCTCCTGGACTACGACAGGAGGGACTGGGTGGACCCCGCGCTCGCTCGGCGCATGAGGGCTCTCCACCCTTTGGACCCCTGCCTACTCCAGGAGGTGGAGGCGGCTTTGTCGCGGCCGCTCTCGACCTCCTACAGAGAGCCCTGCGAGAGAGTACGCCCGCCCCTCCCTTCCTGCGAAGCCTCCGTCCCTTTATTGGGCCCCTGTTCCGCGGGCCCCTCCGGCCTCCCCATCCCTGGACTCCCAGCCGGCTGCAGAACCTGCAGCCGGTTTGTTCGAACGCGCCTAGGGAACATCTGTACACGCTCGTGCTCCATACCTTGCATTTCCCCACCCTCGTGTCCCGCCCGATACTAAGTGGCGGGACTATTTAAGATCCGTTGAGGTGGGAGACCCGATGGGCCAGTGTGTATTCCACCTTAGTCCCACGGCCCATCGGGGATATTAGTTGGCGGCTCCTTCACGGGCCGTGAGCACGGCGTGTACCTGGCGCGGTTCACCCCCATCCCGGAAGCCTGTCCCTTTTTGCGGCGTGAGGAAAACCTGGCGCACGCATACCTCGAGTGCGCCAGGTTGCAGCCCTATTCGGCTCCTCCAGAACCTCTTATTGAGGTTCTGGCTGCACTCCCCTCACCTTTTCATCTCGCACACCCAATCCGTGGCCCCACGAAGTCGCGAGACCTCCTCGTCAACCTCCTCCTGGCCTTAGCAGCTGCCATCTATGACACCAGGCGGAGGATGCTGGACGAGGGGTTCTCTGCGACTGTGGGCCTACTCGTTCCTCCCTCGTGTCACGTATCCGGGCAGAGTTCCTCTGGGCGGCGTCCACTGGCTCCATGATAGCTTGAGGGGCAGTGGCGCTGTCCGGGTTCTCTGCTCGGTGTCCCCGCTTGGTTCCCTTTATTTTAAACCTGTGACCCGCACTCCTGATCCGCTTTGTCATTATTTGTCCCCGAGATCAGTTGGCCATGGGTCCAGTCGTCCCTCCCGTAAGGCTGGGGAGGGGCTTTTAGAACGTGGGCGGGGCTTCGCCCGCCCACATTCTCATGGTTTCAAATAGACCCGCCCCACTGCAGAGAAGGAGGAGAGGGAGCAAGTGTAGGCGCTGCTCTCTTCCTTCTCCCCCTGCCCTGGTCCTGGTCCTGCTGCCTACACCAGCCGGAGCCCTTCCCACCCCGCCGACCCACCAGCCACCCGCCTGCTGACACCCCAACGCTGCTGGGCTGCTCCCCCCGGACGACGACACTGCTGCTGCCTACCACCGCCACCAGCTGCTCCTGTTGCCTGAGAGGGAGGGGCCTGCCGGCCGTCCTCCCCTCCTTCGCCTCCAGAGAAGGAGGAGGACCCCACCAGCACCCACCACCCGGAGGCCTTCCCGCTGACTGCTGCCTGCCCACTGCTGTTGCTGCGCCCGCTGAGGGGGAGAAGAGGAGATCACCATCTAGAACTGTGGAGGGGTTTGTCTAAAAGACTGAGCTTTTTCATCTGCTCTAGGGGTGGTGGTGAACTGAGCTGTTAAAAGGGGGCTGGGGAGAGGCTCAGTGCCCTCCCCTAGTCCAGCTGCCCCCTTCGCCCGCTACCACCACCCCAACGCCCTCCACCGCCTCACCACCTGGACTCTCTTCTCCCCGGTGGGGTTTGCTGCCCCGCCTCCACCTGGGACATTGCTGCAGCGGTGGGCGAGGTCGAGCCCTCACAGCGCCGTGGGCGTGCTCCTTCCCACCCCTTGACTTGGCCCTCCTCAGCTACATTTGGCTGGGGGCCACCTCACCCCTGGTCACCCACCCTACCCCAGCAGCTTGTTTCCTCCCCATTGCCTGTCCTTCCCTGCTAGCCTAGGTTGTTTTTCCTCCCACCCCAAGGTTACTTACCCACCACACCCATTCCCAAAGTTTATTACTAGCCACGCCCCTACCCCAGCCAGCCCAACTGTGTGTGTGCCCCGCCTCCCCTCCCAGCTGCTGTTTGGTTCCACTTTTGTCCTTTCCCCGCCCAGCTGTCTGCAAGCCCTTGAGCACTACCCAATCTGCCTTGTCCCCTGTCCCGAGCGCTTGTGCCCCATCCCTCCCCTTTAGTTAGTCCTCTGTTCACTGCACTTCCTTAACGGCCCCGCAGTTTTCCCTATATACCCCAGTGCAGCCGGAGGAGCCGGCCCCGCCCTGCACCTGTTACCTTGCCCCTACCTGCCCTGCCAGCCCTCCTCCTCTGCTTCCAGCCTTGCGGGAGGAGTGGTCGCTGGCTCCTCGGTGTCCCGCTTCGGTCCCGCCATTCCTGGTGCCCTCCTCCTGCAATAGTCAGCGGGAGGGAGTGGTTTCCTCCCCGCCCAATCGTGCCCCCCTTTTCCCCTGTCCTCCTCACAATAGCGCCTCCTCCTCTGCCACAGTCACAGCAGGGAGGAGAGGCTGCAAACGCCGCCTTCCCTGAAACCTGTACCCTTCCTCTCCCCTTCCTCTCCCTTACTGACGCCTCCTCCCTGCCTGTTGTTCGGTGGGGAGGAGCGGCAATTCCTGCCCCTTCCACCCCCCCTGTGCCATCTGAGACCCCTTCCTCCCTTCATGATGGAGGAAGCCCCTGCCCCTGTTAGTCCCACGGTCCCCCCGTTGCCACCGGGCCCAAAGAATGCCGCGGCTGACCTCCCGACCCCTGGCCCGAGCTCCGCCGCTGCCACGGCCGATGCTCCCTTACATCCGGGAGCGGCCTCCACCTCGGCCGGGAAAAAGGGCGGGGGGAAGAAAAAGGGCAAAGGCCCGGCCCCGAAGGCTAAAGCTCCCACGGCCGAGGCCGCCCGGCCCCCTGTGGCCCCATCATCTGCCGCAGCCCCTTCTTTCCCTGCTGTTCCCCCCACCAGCTCTGGGGGTGATTTCACCACGGCCCCCAGAGCGTACGCCCAGGTGGCCGCTGCCGCCCCCCCACCTGCCGTGTCATCTGCCCCGACTGCCGCCTCCAGCTCCGTTCCTGGTGGCCGGGGCCCCTTTCCCACCATGACCAGGAGGCACGGCGTCCGCTGCCTGCCTTCGCCGCCGCCGCCCCACGCCGAGACCCACGCGGCGGGCGCTGGCGAGGGTGGTGGGGCCTCGGCCGTGGTGGCGGCCTCCAAGATGTACGGCAAGGTAGTGTTCTTCCTTGCCTCGAGGCCGCCGCCAGGAGGCGGTGGAGAGGGGCCTGGTGGTGGGGCGTGCACGTGCCTCTCTCGAGCCATTGGAGGACCTGGGCGACGGGTGGTTCTTACCTCCGTCCCGCCCTTCCTTCCTAATGCTGCCCTGTTGCCTTCCCTCTCCACCCTGGGGAAGCCCATCTCCGTCATCAGCCCTCTCCCGTTGGGCTGTAAGGACCCCGCCCTCCGCCACGTTTTATCATTCCGCCGGCAGGTGCAACTGCAAATGCCGCCGGCGGTGCGTGGCGGGGTGGCGCTAGAGGGGTCCTTTATGGTGCCCTACCAGGGGGCCCTCTACCGGGTCCACTATTCCACGGTGAGGCCCGGTGCTTCCTCTGCCGGGCGATGGGGCACGCTCGAGGACTGCCCCTTGGCCCGGTCGGGAGGCATCCAGGCCCACTGCCCGGAGGGCGCCGCCCTACCACCGCCGGCCCCCTGGTAGTCCGACCTCCGCGCTGCCCTCCTCCAACCGACGGCTCGGCTCGGGCTGGAGGCGCCTGGCGTGCCCGAAGCGAGCAGGCGGGCCCCGCCTGCTCCATCCGCCTCTGCGGGCCCGAGGAGGAGAGGGTGGCGCGGTCGCTGCCGGGCGAGGGAGAGGGCACTTCAGGTGGAGGTTTCTTACCCTCTTCTCTCCTCCCTTGTCTCAACGCCCCGCAAAAATGAACTGCGCCCCTAGCCTTGCCCCTGGTGGCCAGCCTTCCACCTCCACCTCGGAGGCTGGACGCCGTCGGGAGCGCAGAGCCCGCCGTTCGCGGACTCAATCCCCTCCGATGAGGAGGGCGGGAAGGCCCCCGCCGAAAGATCCCGAGGGGGGCCAGTGCTGCCAAGATCGCCCCCGGCGAGCGTCAGCAGGAGGCGCCGGCCGAGGAAGCCGTGGCAGCGAGGGGGGACGCTGTCGTCCCCCCTGCGGAGCCCATCCATGAGGAGGCCTCGGGTGGAGCTCCCCCGGCCCTGGTACCAACCGAGCCCCCCGCTGTTACCGCCGAGGTAAGCGTCGCCTCAGCGGCTGGCGGGGAAGGCTCCGGGGCCGAGGGGATGGAACTGAGCTCCATCTTTGAGGAGATCGAGGCCCTGGGTCTGCACTTTTCCCCTCACCTTTTCATCTACGCACACCCAATCCGTGGCCCCACGAAGTCGCGAGACCTCCTCGTCAACCTTCTCCTGGCCTTAGCGAAAGCTGCCATCTATGACACCAGGAGGAGGATGCTGGACGAGGGAGTTCTCTGCAACTGTGGGGCCTACTTCCGTTCCTCCCTCGTGTCACGTATCCAGGCAGAGTTCCTCTAGGTGGTGTCCACTGGCTCCATCGACAGCTTTGAGGAGCAGTGGGTGCTGTCTGGGGTTCTCTGCTCCGTGTCCCCATTTGGTTCCCTTATTGTGAACCTGTGACCCGCACTCCTTGATCCTTTCATCATTATTTGTCCCCCATGATCAGTTGGACATGGGTCCAGTTGTCCCTCCTGTAAGGTTAGGGAGGGGCTTTTAGAACATTCCCATGTTTTCAAATAGACCCCACTACACTATGAGAATGAGAGTGAGTGAGTGAGAGTGTGCGTGAGAGCAGGAGAGAGTGAGTTTCAGAGTGAGTATGAGAGTGAGCGTGAGAGTGAGTGTGTGTGTGTCTGTGTGCCCAAGAGAGTGAGGGTGAGTGAGACAGAGCGAGTGTGTGTGTGAGTGTGAGTAAGAGCGTGAGTGTCAGTGTGAGCGTGTGAATGTGTGTGTGTGTGTGTGAGAATGAGTGAGTGAGAGAGCGAGTGTCAGTGTGAATGTGTGCATGAGTGTGCGCGAGAGAGAGTGTGTGTGTGTGTGCGTGAGAGAGTGTGAATGAGTGTGTCAGCGTGTGACCGTGTGTGTGTGTGAGAGCGCGAGAGTGAGCGTGTGTGAGTCTGACAATGAGTGTGAGTGTGAGAGCATGAGTGAGTGTGAGTGTCAGTGTGAGCGTGAGTGTGAATGTGTGCGAGAGTGAGAATGAGTGTGTGTGTGAGTGAGTTTGTGAGACATAGCGAGTGTGTGTGTGTGAGTGCATGTGAGTGTCCGTATGAGTGACCACAAAAGAGTGTGAGTGTGTGTGTCAGTGTGCCCGAGAGAGTGAGAGTGAGTGAGACAGTGAGTGAGTGTGTGAGTGAGTGCGTGAGTGTTCGCGTGAGAGAGTGAGTGTGAATGAGACAGAGCGAGTGTGTGTGTGTGAGTGCATGTGAGTATGTGTGTGAGTGTTAGAATGAGTGTGTGTGAGTGCGTATGAGTGAGAGCGTGTCAGCGTGAGCGTGAGAGTGAATGTGTCTGAGTGCGAGCGTGAGAGAGTGTGAATGAGTGTGCGTGTGCATGTTAGAGTGAGTGTAAGCATTTGAGTAATAGTGGATGAGCGTGAGAGAGTGTCAGCATGAGTATGCGTGAGTGAGATTCACACATTCACACTCTCATGCTCGCACTGACACTCACACTCTCTATCGATCACTCTCACACACACTCATTATAACACTCACACACTCACACACACTTGCTCTGTCTCACTCTCACTGTCTCATGCGCACACTCTCATTCACACTCTCACTGACACTCACACACACTCTCTCTGTCCCACTTTCACTCTCTCGGGCACACTGACACTCACGCTCACTCTCTCATACTCACTCTGAAACTCACTCTGACTCTCACTCACACTCTCTTTCACTCATGCTCTCACACTCATTCACACACGCTCACCCACACATTCACACTCTCTCATGAGATCATCTGTGTGTGAGAGTGAGTGAGTAACTGTGCGAGTGAGTGTCAGTGTGTAAGTGAGAGTGCAAGTGAGTGTGAGAGCATGAGTGGGTGCAAGCGTGAGTGTGAGTGAGTGACAGTGAATGTGAGACCGTGACCGTGAGTGTGTGTGCAAGAGTGAGAGTGAGAGAGTGAGTGTGAGTTTGTGTGAGCGAGAGAGCGAGTGAGTGTGAGTGTGCATGTGAGAGTGAGCGTGAGTATGAGTTAGTGTGCCCCTGAGAGAGTGACTGTGTGAGTGCATGTGAGTGTGAGAGTGAGTGAGAGAGAGAGAGTGAGTGTGAGAGCGTGAGGAGAGTGAGTGTAAGTGAGTGGGTGTGGTGAGCAAGCATGTGACAGTGTGAGCGTGAGTGTCAGTGTGAGCATGAGAGATCGTGAGTGAGTGAGCATGAAAGTGAGTGTGAGAGCATGAGTGTGAGAGTGGGCATGAGCGTGAGAGGAGTGACAGTGAATGTGAGTGTGAGTGAACGTGAGAGAGTGAGTGTGCATGAGAGAGTGAGAGTGAGTGAGTGTGAGAGTGAGAGTATCTGTGTGTGAGTGAGTGAGTGAGTGAGCGTGAGAACGTGTCAGTGTGAGCGTGAGAGTGTGAATGTGAGTGAGCGTGTGAATGTGTGTTAGTATGTGTGAGAGTGCGTGAGTGAGAGCGTGAGAGTAAGCGTGAGAGTGGGTGTGAGTGAGGGTGAGGGTGAGGGTGAGACTGAGTGAGCGTGGGTGTAAGAGTGAGAGTGAGGGTCAGCGTGAGTGTGAGCGTGAGAGTGAGTGTCTGTGAGTGCATGCGAGTGTGAAAATGAATGCGTGAGAATGTGAGTGTGAGTTTGAGTGAGTGTGATTGTGACACTCAGGCTCTCACACACACACACACACACACACTCACTCTGTCTCTCACTCACTCTCTCACGTGCACACTCGCACACATTCACACGCTCACACTGACACTCGCTCTCTCACGCTCACTCACTCTCATTCTCACACTCACACATATGCTCATTCTCACTCACACACACACACACACTCTGTCTCACTCACTTTCACTCTCGGGCACAGAGTGAGTATGAGTGTGAGAGAGAGTGAGAGCATGTTTGAATGAGAGTGAGAGAGTGAGCGTGAGAGTGTCATTGTGCCTGAGAGAGTGAGTGAGACAGAGCGATTGTGTGTGAGTGAGTGTGTGAGTGTCAGTGTGAGCATGAGAGTGTGAATGTGTGCGTGAGAGTGCGCATGAAAGAGTTAGTGTGAGTGAGACAGAGCGTGTGAGTGCATGTGAGTATGTGTGTGTGTTAGAATGAGTGTGTGTGAGTGTGATTGTGACACTCACGCTCTCACACACACATTCACACTCACTCTCTCGTGCACACTCACATACACATTCACTCTCACGCTCACACTGACGCTCTCTCACGCTCACTCACTCATTCTCACACTCACTCATTATAACACTCACACGTACTCACACACACACTCGCTCTGTCTCACTCACTGTCTCATGCGCACACTCTCACGCACACATTCACACTCACACTGACACTCACGCTCTCTCACTCACACTCACACACTCACTCACACGCACTCGCTCTGTCTCACTTTCACTCTCTCGGGCACACTGACACTCAAGCTCACTCTCTCATACTCACTCTGAAACTCACTCACACCCGCTCACTCACACTCTCTTTCACGCTCATGCTCTCACACACGCTCACGCTCACCCACACATTCACACTCTCTCACGAGAGTGTGTGAGATTGTGAGAGTGAGTGACTGTGCGAGTGAGTGTGAGAGTGGGTGCGAGCGTGAGCATGAGAGTGCGTGACAGTGAATGTGAGACCGTGAGCGTGAGAGTGAGTGTGTGAGTATGAGAGTGTGTGTCAGTGTGCGCGTGTGAGAGTGTGAGTGTGAGTCTGTGTGAGCTAGAGAGCGAGTGTGTGTGTGAGTGAGTGTGCGTGTGAGTGAGCATGCGTATGAGTTAGTGTGCCCCTGAGAGAGTGAGTGCATGTGTGAGTTTGAGAAAGTGTGAGTGAGTGAGCAAGAGTGAGCGTGAGTGTCAGTGTAAGCGTGAGAGAGTGTGAATGTGAGAGTGAGCGTGTGAATGTGTGTCTGAGTGAGCGTGAGTGAGCATGAGTGAGCGTGAGAGTGAGGGAGAGTGAGCGTGAGTGTGTCAGTGTGAGCATGAGAGATTGTGAGTGAGTGTGAAAGTGTGTGTGAGTGAGCGTGAGAACAGTCAGTGTGAGCGTGAGTGAGTGTGAGTGAGCATGTGTGAATGTGTGTGAGTATGAGTGTGCGAGTGAGAGTGAGAGTAAGTGTGTGAGTGAGGGTGAGACTGAGAGTGAGAGTGGGTGTAAGAGTGAGAGAGTGAGGGTCAGCGTGAGTGTGAGCATGAGAGTGAGTGTCTGAGTGCATGTGAGTGTGAAAATGAATGCGTGTGAGTGAGAATGTGAGTGTGAGACTCTCGCTCTCACACACACGCTCACTCTGTCTCACTCACACTCACTCTCTCACGTGCACACTCACGCACACATTCACACTCTCTCACGCTCACACTGACACACGCTCTCACTCTCATTCTCACACTCACACACATTCACACATGCTCATTCTCACTCACTCACACACACTCACTCTCACACACACTGTCACTCACTTTCACTCTCGGGCACAGAGTGAGTATGAGTGCGAGAGCGAGTGTTAGTGTGAGTGTGAGAGAGAGTGAGAGCAGGTTTGAGTGAGAGAGCGTGAGAGTGAGAGTGTCATTGTGCCTGAGAGAGTGAGAGTGAGTGAGACAGAGCGAGTGTGTGTGAGTGCATGTGAGTGAGTGTGAGTGAGAGAGTATGAGTGTCTGAGTGTACGCGTGAGAGAGTGAGTGAGTGAGACAGAGCAAGTGTGTGTGCACGCACACACTCACTCACTCTCTCAGGGGCACACTAACTCATACTCACGCTCACGCACACTCTCACACTCACTCTCTCACGCGCACACTCGCATGCACACATTCACACTCTCTCACGCTCACTGACTCTCACTCTCATTCTCACACATTCACTCTCACCTGCTTTCACTCACACTCTCACTCACACACACTCACGCACTGCACTATCACACTGACTCACATACTCACGCTGACACTCTCTCACACTCACTCTCTCGCTCACTCTGACACTCACACAGACACTCACACCCTCACACTCACTCACACTCCCATTCTCACTCACTATCACACACATTCATTTTCACACTCACACACTCAGACACTCACTCACGCTCACACTCACACCCACTCACTCGCTCACTCTGTCTGACCCTTACACTCACACTCTCACACACTCACGCTTACTCTCGCTCACACGCACTCACTTGCACACTCTCACACTCATTTTCACACTCACACACATTCACACGCTCACTCTCACATTCACACTCTCTCACGCTCACACTGACACTCACGTTCTCATGCTCACTCACACACACACTCACAGTGAGCATGAGTGAGAGTGAGTATCAGTGTATCACGTGCACACGGACAAGCTCACACTCACATTCTCTCTCACGCTCACTCACACGCTCACATTCACTGTAACTCTCACTCTCACGGTCGCACCCACTCTCACTCACACTCACTCCTCTCGCTCTCTCACTCACACCCACTCTCACTCACACTCACTCTCCCTCACGCTCTCACACTCACTCATGCTGTCACTCATTCATTCTCACTCACACTCACTCTCACACACACACACATTCATTTTCACATGCACACACTCACCGACACTCACGCTCACTCTCACATGCACGCTCTCAAACTCATTCTCACACACACATTCAAACGCTCACTCTCACATTCACACTCTCACACTCACACTGACGCTCACGCTCTCACACACACTCACGGTCTCACATTCACTGTCACCCTCATTCTCACGCTCACACTCACACTCACTCACACTCACGCACTCACACTCACTCGCATGCTCACTCGCATGCTCACTCGCATGCTCACTCGCACACTCATACTCACTCGCAGTCACACACACACACACACACACGATCTCTCACGCTCACACTGTCTCATGCTCTCTTGCTCACTCACACTCATTCTCACACACTCACTCTCCCTCGCTCTCACTCACTCGCACTGTCACACTCACTCTCACGCTCACTCTCGCTCACTCGGACACTCACAAACTCACACAGACACTCAAACTCTCTCACTCATTCATTTTCACATGCACACAATCACACGCAGTCACACTCCACTCACCCACACATTCACACTCTCTGACGCTCACACTGACACTCATGCTCACTCACGCACACATTCACACACTCTCACATACTCACGCTGACACTCACCTCTCACCCACTATCACTCACACTCTGACACTCACATGCACACTCACACATTCACACTCTCTCATGCTCGCACTCACGCTCACTCTCACTCACTCTCATTCTGACACACATACTCACATGCACTCACACACTCATTCACACACACACTTGCTCTCACTCACACTCACTCTCCCATGCGCACACTCACGCACACATTCACACTCTCACACTCACACTGACACTCTCTCACTCACTCTCACACACACTCACTCACATGCACTCACACTCACTCACACACTCTCTCTTTCACGGTCACTCGCACTCTCACATGGACACTCACACCCTCACACGCTCACACACATACATTTTCACTCAAACGCACTCACACACACTCCCTCTCACTCGCACTCTCTCACTCTCTCACACTCATTCTTACTCACTCACACACTCGATCTCTCATGCTCACTGACTAACACTCACACCTCTCGCTGTTACACACACACTCACTGTCACTCTCACTCTCTCGCTCACTCGGACATGCACAAACTCACACGGACACTCACACTCACTCTCATTCACACACATTCATTTTCACATTCACGCACTCACTCGCACGCTCACACACACTCACACAGTCACTCACACTCACACACAAACGATCTCTCATGCTGACACTCACGCTCACACTGTCTCACACTCACCTGCTCACTCACACCCACTCTCACTCACACTCGCTCTCCCTCATGCTCTCACACTCACACTCACTTGTGGTGTCACACTCACACTCACACTCGCTCTCACACACATTCATTTTCACATGCACACACTCACATTCACTCACTCACACTCACTCTCACGCTCACTCACACCCTCACACACACATTCACACTCACTCTCAAACTCAGACACTCTCACTCACTCTCTCACACAATCATTTTCACACGCACACTCTCACGCTCACTCACACTCTCATAATCACTCACACACACTCACACTCTGTCACTCGCACGGTCTCACATTCTCACTCTCACGCTCACTCTCGCACTCACACACACACTCTCTCATACTCACGCTGACACTCACTCACCCATCACCACTCACACTCACACGCACTCTCATGCACTCACTCACACACTCACACTCATTCTCACACTCACACATTAACACGTTCACTCTCACGCTCACCCACACATTCACACTCTCTCATGCTCACACTGACACTCACACACTCATGCACAAACACACTCACTCTGTCTCACTCACTCACTCTCTCGCACACAGTGACTCACACTCACTCACACACACACACATTCTCTCACTCTCACGCCGCACATTCACTGTCACTCACACTCACTCACACACACACTCGCTCTCACGCTCACACGAACTCACGCTCACGCTCACACTCTCTCACTCTCGCTCTCACTCACTCTCACTCTCTCTTTCATGGTCACTCGCACATGCACACGGACACTCACACTCACACTCACTCACACTGTAGCCAGACAGGAACCCCCCTGTAACATCCATTTTTGCTTGCCTGGAGCATACAGGGCACACAGAGCAGTAAAAGCCTTGAACAGAAGGCCCGGATATGCAGGCTGCTGTGACCCTGAATGGCTGTAAACAGAGATACGCCAATTGCTGATCAAGAGGCTGCAGAGGAGTGCCCTTGACTGAAACCTATATTGATACGACCACACGCTCGTCTGGGGGGGGGAGGGGAGGAATCTCCCGCCCAGCAAAGAATGTCCGGTATGCCTAATTTAGCTATCTCTCTCTCTCTCTCTTACAATTGTAAGAACTGGCGCCACAAAACGGACCAGTACAATTTGGCATCTTAGATAAGAAAGAGGATACGGGCCCCTAGGGGTATAAAGATGGGTCCAGCAGCACACACACTCTGAGCGTCAATCTACCATCTATCTGCTGGTCGGGTTAGGTGTTTGACCTCCCGAGGTTCCACGGGGACGCCCACCTCGTATTCGTCTTTCCTAGGAATTGAGGGACCAGCCCTGGCTTGACCTGCTGGAGTCGAGAGGCACAGAAGGGGGTAAAAATTGTACCTGTATGTGTCCTTTGTCTTAAGTGTACACATAGATTTAGAGCTCTTTAAAGATTAAGCTGTCACTTGGTACCATTATTTCTATTTTCTAGCTTTATTTTCTTTGTAACCATTTTTAAGATCTATATTTGCTAGCAGTTAAGAAGTAGAGCAATAGCCATTGTAACCACATGCTTTATAAGCCTTTTAATAAACCTGTAACTGGTTAAGTTTTAACCTGACTCCTTCAGTTGCTGTAACAGAACCAAGCACAATTTAAAAGAACTTCAGCCGGTCATAAGGGACAGGTATAGGGGCGCTTGAGCGTTGGATCGTGTCGCTCCAGAGGACAGATCCGTTGGGGCATCTCTCAGCCTCCCTGGCTGCCCACTGCGAAGGGATCCTGTATCCTAGCAGTTGAAATCTGAGATGTAATAAGCTCTTCCTATAAACTCTGGGGCGTCTGTCAGCCTGTTGGCTGCCCTCCGCGACGGGACCCCGGTCCTAGCGGTAAAGACACAGACGTTAAACTTCTCGGGGTGCCCTTCAGCCTCCTAGGCTGCCCGCTGCGACGAGACCTTGTGTCTCAGCAGTTAAAGACTTGGGTGTGACACACACACACACTGCCCTGACCATCGGCTGACACACCCACTCTCACGCTTACGCTTACACTCACACTCACTCGCATGCTCTCTCACACTCATTCTCACACTCACACACATTCACACATGCTCACTCTCACATTCACACTCTCTCGCTCACACTGACACTCACGTTCTCATGCTCACTCTCTCACAGTCACATGCACTCACACACTCACTCTCACTCACGCTCTCAGGGGCACACTAACTCATACTCATGCTCACTCTCACACTCTCGCTCTCTCTTTCATGGGGACTCTGCTGCGTCTCATGTTGATTCATTTAAGATTTTTACTTTATTTGCTTCTACATTTTCTTTCACATATAGTGCCACTCCCCCCCCCCCCCGGCATGACCTGTTCTGTCCTTCTGATATATTTTGTACCCCAGTATGATTGTGTCCCATTGATTGTCCTCACTCCACCAGGTTTCTGTGATGCCTATTGTCATGTTACTGGATTTTAGGGGAGCAGTCAGGTCACTGCTGCGCCCATGGGGGATGTTTGCCCCAAAAGTTGGTACAAAGGGGGCCATGTGAGCTGTCAAACAAAAGCTTATTGTCTACGGATTCTGTATATGCTCTTCATATGCCTGTATAATGTCTGTGTGTGAAGTTACAAATATGTACTCTGTGTTGATGCTGAAAGATTGTCTGAGGCAGAGCAATGGGCTGGGAATGTTTGCCCATGGACATGCTAATGAGCACAGCTCCAGGGAACAATGCACCTCTGAAGGCCAAAGACACACCTGGCCACTGGCCATGTGACTCTTTCCAGCTTGGAGGAAGCCAGGAGGGGATATAAATATGCCATGTGGCCGACTCCATCTTGGTGCTCAGCTCAGCTCTTCTCTTCATCCCAAAGGCAAGAGTGCAGGGATCGAGGAGCCAGAAAGAACTGTGGACCCATCCTGATGTAGGATGTACACCAAGGACTTTTAAGCCAGCAGTTATAACATCTCTGCTGCAAGCCTGCATCGAGAACTGGGAGATTCGATGCATGTAATGTATGATACTTTAACAACCTTACTCTCGCACTTTTCTTTCTGGTAGTAATAAACCTTTAGATATTAGATTCTAAAGGATTGGCTCAGTGTGATCTTGTGGGTAAGATCCAGAGGGTAAATTGACCTGGGATCTCTGGCTAGTTTCTTGGAACCGGACAGAACTTGTTCGGGGTAGGTGAGATTGGGCTCTAAGACCCCTCACCTGTGGGCAGGCCCGGGGCCATCTGGGGCATGGATATTGCTGGGGTGTCAGAGAGGTTTTGCTCATGAGGCTTCTGGCTGGCCAGGCAGGCAGCTGAAGCGCTCTGTGGGACTGGTTTGTGGCCTATTTGGGAAGGTCTCCAGTCTGGGGGCTGTAAGGAGCCCCGAATTTGAGCAATTCGCCCTGACCAGACGCCCTCAGCAGTGCCCAGGCCCGGCCCGGTCCGTCACACCTATTATATCAATATCCTCCTTTAAAGCGAGGCACTCTAGTTCACCCATCTTATTATTTAGACTTCTAGCATTTGTGTACAAGCACTTTTAAAAACCTTTCACTGTTTATTTTTCTGCCCTTTTCTGATGTTTCAGATTCTTTTTTATGTGAATGTTTTTCGTCTGATCTGGCCCATACTTTATCCTCTTCCATCCTCTCCTCCTGACTAAAACCTAGAGAATCTCTATCAATAGACTCTCCTCTAAGAGATGTCTCTGTCCGACCCATGTGCTCCTCTGCACCAATCGCCTTTCCCCCATCTCTTAGTTTAAAAACTGCTATGCGACCTTTTTTATGTTAAGTACCAGCAGTCTGGATCCACTTTGGTTTAGGTGGAGCCCATCCTTCCTGTATAGGCTCCCCCTATCCCAAAAGTTTCCCCAGTTCCTTATAAATCTAAACCCCTCCTCCCTACACCATCGTCTCATCCACGAGACTCTGAAGCTCTGACTGCCTACCTAGCCCTGCGCGTGGAACTGGAAGCATTTCTGAGAATGCCACCGTAGTGGTCCTGGATTTCAGTCTCTTTCCTAGCAGCCTAAATTTGGCCTCCAGGACGTCTCTCCTACCCTTCCCTATGTCATTGGTACCTATGTGTACCATGACCACCAGCTCCTCCCCAGCACTACACATAAGTCTATCGAGATGCCTCGAGAGATCTGCAACCTTCGCACCAGGCAGGCAAGTCACCATGCGGTTATCCCAGTCATCGCAAACCCAGCTATCCATGTTTCTAATGATCGAATCTCCCATTACTAACACCTGCCTTTTCCTTATGACTGGAGTTTCCTCCCCCAGAGAGGTAACCTCAGTGCGAGTGGATACCCCAACATCATCCGGAAGGAGGTGCCCAACCATAGGAAGGTTCCCCTCTGCTCCCGTTGACTGCTCTCCTTCCCTGAGCCTTTCATCCTCCTTAACAGCGCAGGGGCTGTCTGACCAGAGGTGGGACAATTCTACAGTGTCCCAGAAAGCCTCATCAACATACCTCTCTGCCTCCCTCAGCTCCTCCAGTTCAGCCACCCTGGCCTCCAAAGCCCATATGCAGTCTCTGAGGGCCAGGAGCTCCTTGCACCGTATGCACACATACACCACTCGCCAACAGGGCAGGTAATCATATGTGCTACACTGAGTGCAATAAACAGGATAGCCCCCACTCTGCTGCTGGGCTTCTGCCTGCATTCTCTCCTACAGCTACCTAGGTTATTGATACAGTTTTTATTTAAATCAGGGAGCTTTGATTATAGTTTAGTTTAAAGGTTTTTAAGAATGTCAAGTGTACCTCGCCCCCTTCCCCTTCCCCTTCCAAACTCCCTCTTAAACTCCCTGTTTGCTGCCCCTGGTTGTTGACTCACTACTTTATAAAGCCCTGGCCTTCTTGGTAGCCCGCCCCCTGACTAAGGCTCAGCCAATGAACAGAGGCTTCTAGATTTCAAACCTTCTTTAGAAGCTCACAGCTTCCAACTGCCAGCCACATCACACGGTCATTCAAACAAACAAACAAACACACAGACAAATGCAAGCTCAGCACACAGCAAGTAACCGCCAAACACAAACACACACTACAGACAGCCACTTACCTCAAGGGTCCCGTATTTGCTCCTCCTTCACCTGGAGAACTCCCTCTCCAAGCTCCCTGTTAGCTGCCCCTGTTCGCAAAGCTCCCTGGTCACTGACTCACTGCTTTATAAAGCCCTGACCTTCCTGAGCGCCCCGCCCCCCTGAATAGCAAACTATTCCACTACATAGTGAAGACAGAAAGTATGGCAGGAGACCACCTTGGATCAGCTAGGTGATCTGATACGATCCAAAAATAAAAAAGGAGTCGTATAAAAAGTGGGAACTAGGTCAAATCACAAAGGATAAATATAAGCAAACAACACAGGTATGCAAGGGCAAGATTAGAAAGGCAAAGGCACAAAATGAGCTCATTCGAGCTAGAGGCATAAAGGGTAATAAGAAGATGTTCTACAAGTATATTAGGAGCAAGAGGAAGACCAAGGACAAGATAGGCCCATTGCTCAGTGAAGAAGGAGAAACAACAACAGGAAACTCGGAAATGGCAGAGGTGCTTAATAACTTCTTTGTTTCGGTCTTCACCAATAAGTCTGATGATGAAGGAATGCCTAACGTACTGAATGCTAGTGGGAATGGGGTAGGTTTACAAGATAAAATTAAAAAATAACAAGTTAAAAATTACTTAGAAAAGGGCCTGATGAAATGCATCCTAGAATACCTCCTCTATCAGCTCCTTGAGTATCTGAGACTTTAGCTATCAGCTTTGAAAAATCATGGAAGACCGGAGAGGGTCCAGAAGACTGGAAAAGGGCACGTATGGTACCCATTTATAAAAAGGGAAATAAGAACAACCCAGGAAACTACAGACCAGTCAGTTTAACTTCTGTGCCAGGAAAGATAAGGGAGCAAGTAATTAAGGAATTCATCTGCAAACACCTGGAAGATAATAAGGTGATAGGTAACAGCCAGCATGGGCTTGTAAAGAACAAATCATGTCAAACCAATCTGATAGCTTTCTTTGATAGGATAACGAGTCTTGTGGATAAGGGAGAAGCGGTGGACGTGGTATACCTAGACTTTAGTAAGGCATTTGATATGGTCTTGCGTGACCTTCTTATCAATAAACTAGGCAAATACAACTTAGATGGGGCTACTATAAGGTGGGTGCATAACTGGCTGGATAACCGTTCTCAGAGAGTAATTATTAACGGTTCACAGTCATGCTGGAAGGGCATAACAAGTGAGGTTCCGCAGGGTCTGTTTTGGGACCAGTTCTGTTCAATATCTTCATCAACGATTTAGATATTGGCATAGAGAGTACGCTTATTAAGTTTGCAGATGATATGAAGGTGGGAGGGGTTGCAACTGCTTTGGAGGACAGGGTCATAATTCAAAATGATCTGGACAAACGAGAGAAATGGTCTGAGGTAAACAGGATGAAGTTTAATAAGGACAAATGCAAAGTACTCCACTTAGGAAGGAACAATCCGTTTCACACATACAGAATGGGAGGTGACTGTCTAGGAAGGAGTACTACTGAAAGGGATTTAGGGGATAATAGTGGACAACAAGTTAGACATAAGCAAACAGTGTGACACTGTTGCAAAAAAAAGCAAACATGATTCTGGGATGCATTAACAGGAGTGTTATGAGCAAGACATGAGAAGTCATTCTTCCGCTCTACTCTGTGCTGATTAGGCCTCAATTGGAGTATTGTGTCCGATTCTGGGTGCCACATTTCAAGAAAGATGGTGGAGAAATTGGAGAAGGTCCAGAGAAGAGCAACAAGAATGATTAAAGGTCTAGAGAACATGACCTATGAGGGAAGACTGAAAGAATTGGGCTTGTTTAGTTATGAAAAGCGAAGACTGAGAGGAGACATGATAGCGGTTTTCAAGTATCTAAAAGGGTGTTACAAGGAGGAGGGAGAAAAATTGTTCTCCTTGGCCTCTGAGGATAGGACAAGAAGCAGTGGGCTTAAACTGCAGCAAGGGAGGATTAGGTTGGACTTCAGGAAAATCTTCCTAACTGTCTGGGTGGTTAAACACTGGAATAAGTTGCCTAGGGAGGTTGTGGTATCTCCATCTCTGGAGATATTGAAGAGCAGGTTAGATCTAGACAGTGCTTGGTCCTGCCGTGACCTCTCGAGGTCCCTTCCAGTTCTATGAATTATTTTTGGCCTCTTGACGAGAATTCAGTAGGCAAAATATTGACAGGAGGAAAGCTCCCATGTGCAGCCGCACTATATTGACTCCTGAACATCAACAGGAATTTTGACTTTGGTTAGCTAGGAGAACCATTTCACATCAGCATCAAGCAGCTCTGGGAGTGCTGGCTTGCTCTGTGGTGCAAGTAACACACAGTTGGGGGTATTTATGCTACTGGGATTGGGTTTAACAACATACCTTTCCTGCAGCTTCTGTTCCTTGAAGGAGAACCTCAGCAGTGAGAGGGGGTGGAAGCTACGTGCTCACAACCCTAACAGACCAGAACACAAACACAACCAGCTATGAGCTGAGTTCCTTGCTGATGCTCAGGTTCCCCACCACCCCTGCTAAGCTTAGTTTGCTGGGGAGCGCTTTGCTCTGCTCTTTCCCCACCCTGAGAGCAGGTTCCAAACCCCATTCTGCTCACATGCTGTCAGGGTTATTCCACACTCTGGTACTCAGAGTGCAGAAGATGGGGGCCTGCAAAGAGCTCAAAAGAAAAGAAAAAAAACCTTTTGCCTCTACAGGCACTGGTTACCAAAACTTCCCCCCAGAATCACAATACACAGCTTTTGGGGAAATCTCTGCCACCATCAAGTGCCTTTTCCCTAAAACTAGGGGTGAACACTCAAAACCACCCCCAGGGGTACCTCAAGTTCTTTTGCCCCAAAAGAGCTTGAAAAAAGAAAAGGGAAAAACAAGCTGCAATCTCTGGTAGCTGACCCCTCAGTCAGAGGCATGCAGATACCCACAGAGGGTGCATCTAGACTACAGGGTTTTTTTGGAAAAACGACCTGTTTTTCCAAAAAAAACTTCACCTATGTCCACACTGCCACTGCATTATTTTGAAAGAAAATCAAAAGAACGCAAGGGGTTTTCTGACATTGGTAAACCTCAATTTATGAGGAATAACACCTTTTATGAAAGAGTTCTTTCGGAAAAAGGCGTGTGTGGACACGGAAGAGGCAGTTCTTTTGAAAAAAGAGGCCTCCAGGAAAAAGCACAGGTGCCCTGGTGGACACTCCGTCCACACTAATCACAGCTTTATAGTTCCTGTCTTCAGCCAGGTCTTGAAGCTGCAGGCACCCAGGGCAAGCCTTGTGGCAGGAAACCAGCCTCAGAGCAGCACCCTGACCACACGGCTCTCCGTGCCACAGCAAGAACCAGCCATGGCACAGCCACAAGCACCCCGAGCTCCCCCGCTTCGTCCAGGGAGCCGCCCCAGGGGTCCAAGGACCCACCCAGGGGCACCAAACGCCAGGCGCCATCCTGCTCGGGGACTGAGATCCTGGCCCTCCTGGAGCTCTGGGGCGAGGAGGAGTCCCTCCAGGAACTCCAATCGCACCACAGAAATGCGGACATTTATGGCTGGATGGCCAAGGCTCTCGCCCACAGAGGACACCACCCCCGCACCTTTGACCAAGTGAGGAGCAAGGTCAAGAATCTGTGGCAAGGCTACACGTGGGCCAGGGAGCACAGCTCCTGCTCTGGCGTAGGACCCCACTCCTGTCCATATTACACAGAGTTCCACCAGATTCTGGGTGGTGGGCAAGCCCTGTCCCCATGCATACTGGTGGACTCAGGGTTGGAGACACCCGTGGTCACCTGGCCAGAGCTCCTGGAGGAGGAGGAGGACGACGACCAGCAACAGCTGCAGGATGAAGAGGACACAGGCAGTGTCGTCACCCTCAGCCTGGAGCTGGTACCCCAGGCCCTGGACATCTCCCCGGCATCATCTGATGCCGGGGAGGGAACATCAGGTGAGTGCTGTCAGGTTGGCGCACACACAGGGCGGAGGAGGTGGGAGCACAGGGGATGGGGCATGAGCGTCACTCGATGTGCTCAGCCTGGACAGCGTGCAGCTGGCCGAGCACGTGCAAGCACATGCAGCGGCAGTGTGCAACACGTGGTCTCAGGAGCCAGTCCCGGAGCACACACGGGCTGCTGCTCACAGCCTGGGGGAAGGCCCCACACATGTCCGACCCCTGGGAGGGATGTCCTCCCCCCGCCAGGAATTGCCAGAAGCAGACTGGGCACAAGGGCGCACGCACGACCCCACACAGACTGATGAGTGTCGCACATAGCACACGGCCATGCCTGTGCACACGAGGCACCACCCACTCCTGCAGACAGCCAGGGAGGGCCAGGCCACTCCAGGCCCCTTTGCCGCACATGGGATCCCACTGTGGTCGGACACTTCCCTGGCCTGCTTGTCCATGGGGTGGGAGGCGGGCAGGATGGTCCCCTTGGCACCTCGGGGCCCCTGTGAGGCCAGGCCTGCTGTACAGGCCACACGTGGCCTTGCTCTTGGGCCATCACCGTCCCCTGTTCCAAGGACAGTTGCTCACTGCTCAGAGGAGGGCATGCCCTCAGGGACAGTGTGTGCATGGATGACTTGCCTCTCCCTCTTGTCCTCCACAGCCGGACCAGCCGTCGCTGACGGGTGAGCCACACCAGCCCAGCCAGCCGACGGAAGCTGGGGGAGCCGCAAGCACTGGTGGATCCACCATGACCTCATGCGATAGCACATCGCAGTTCTGCAAGACATGCAGCACTCTTCCAAAAGGTCCGCAATGACACCGAGTGGCGCAATCGCATGTGCGACCAGCTGGTGTGGCAGGGCGAAAACATGTGTGCCACCATCCGTGAGGTCATGGCATACCCGGGTCCTGTCCCCATTCCCGCTCTCCCCGCCCTTGCTCCCTCTGCCATCCCAACCACGCTGCAGCCCCCCCACTTCTGCCCAGCCCCCTGTTGTCCCAGGCCCCACCCAACCCCGCGTCCGTCGAGGTCCCTGGACCTGAGGCGGCACTTGCAGGCGCTCCACGCAACACTCCCAGCCCTGATCCTCCCTCCTTGTTCTCAGCCCCCCTCCTCCCTCCCCCTCCAGGCTCTGAGCCCCCCTCCGCCCCAGTTACTTTTAAAGAACTAAATACAAAGTTTATTTTTAATTCAAAACCGGTGTCTTTATTAATTGTCCAGGGAATGGGGGAAGGGAGGGGTTGTGTTGGGAAAGGTTTTGGGGGGCAAGGCACAAGCCCCCATTGGGGAGGCCCTGGGGAGAGTTACTGGGCTCCTTCAGAGAACCTGTCCCTGAGGGCCTCCCATATGCGCACCCCGGCCTGCTGGGCCTGGTGGATGGCAGCTGTCTGGGGCTGTTCAAACTGCCTCCCCTCACCACCAGCCTGTGTCCCCCACCCCGGGAGGAAGGCCTCTCCTTTGCGGTCCACCAGGTTGTGCAGCACGCAACACGCAGAGACCACCTCGGGGATGTTGAGCTCCCCCACGTCGAGGCGCGTCAGCAGGCACCTGAACTGGGCTTTGAGGCGCCCGAAGGCACATTCCACCTGCATGCGAGCCCGGTTCAGGTGCGCATTAAATTGTTCCCTGCTCAGGTCCAGGTGGCCAGTGTAGGGCTTCATGAGCCACGGCATCAGTGGGTAGGCCACATTGCCCATGATGCAAGTTGGCATCTGCACATCCCCAACCACAAAGTCCAAATGTTCCAGAAGAATGTTCCAGCCTGCGGTAGAGGCTAGAGTTCTTAAATATGCGGGCATCATGTGCCCAGCCCAACCACCCTACAAAAATGTCTGAAAACTGTCCCCGGTGGTCGACCAGGGCCTGCAGCACCATGGAGAAGTAGCCCTTCCTGTTAATAAACTGGGCCACTCGATGGTGTGGTGCACAGATCAGGATGTATGTCCCATCAATTGCTCCTCCACAGTTCAGGAATCCAAGGGCAGCAAATCCAGCCATGATTTGCTGGATCCAGCAAATCCACCTGTGGTCTCCAAGGTGGATGATCCTGCGCAGCAGGACAGAGTTGATGGCCCTCACCACCTGCAGAAGGAGACATAGAAACACACAAAACAGAATGAGAGGGGGTGCCTGAGCCCTTGGGAGGTGCCCACCCCCTTCCCCCCCAAAGACCCCAGGAGCCACCCCTCATGAGGCCGCCCCCCCAGCAGCAGGGCTGTGTGAGGGTGGGACGGCAAACCCCCCCCTCCCCGGGCAGGGCCTTGCCCCCACTCTGTAGCCTATCAAGTTACTTGCCTATCCTGCTAATAATATGGTTGTGTTAATTTAAATTAATTGGGTAATAGTTAAGAGCTGTAATGTAAGAAATCTGCTACAGGCTGATCTGCAGCACAATGTGCCCTGCCTGACCAGTGCCTCAGACTGGAACAACTGGGGGGTGGCATATCTGCCTGGCCAGAGGGCTACACTCGGGGGAGTGGGGGGCAGGCATTGCAAAGCTGCTCTCAGCATTCCCGCAGGCCCTTTGTGTTAGCTTGATTGATGTCTGGGTTCAGGTGTAATATACCAGGACTTATGTCTGCCCATTGCAGTTTGTGAAGGTCCACTAATACTAGCACAGCAGCACTCAACTCCTTGGGGGGGGCTTTGCCATTAACCCAGCTGGGTACAGGTCCGTGCCCTTTCTTAGCTGGGGCCAGGACATGTTTGTATATAAGAGTCTAGCAAGAGCCCCAAATTAGTGGTCCTGTTGCTTGTACCTGTCTGTGGGCATATGCTGCTTGTAGCTGTCTGCGTCCATATCCTCACAGTCAACTACAAGCCTGCTGGGGCCGTGCACTGACTGGGCTGTGTGGCAGTCCAGATGCCATTAGGCGTAGGAGCAGCATGGGTGCAGTACAGCCCAGCCCTAGGCTGTCTGGTGAATCGGGTTCCCCTGCAGTGCAGTGGTTCCTGCTCTAGGGTATAACAAAATGGTTCAGCCTTTGAATGCACTTTCCAATAAGTGTCATGTCTGCATTAGGGCAGGGCTGCACTTGAATGAAAGAAGCTCACAGTCCAGGTCAAGTAATATGGGGCTATAGTTTATCTTTGGTCCAGGCTGTAACAGGCCATTTGCAAGGTCAGCAAAAGCTGAGGTTAGCAGACTTCCATGGTTGAGACGTGGTCTCACCCAGATACCAGTCATAGCTTATTTATGGTTTCCCGGGACTGAAAAGGGGAACTTAGGTCTGGGACCTTTCACCCCACAGGATGGTAGGAAAAATACCCTCAGACTCAGCAGATGCATCTGTAAGCCAGGTAGGCCTCCCGGAGGGGTTCCTCCACCTCCAGGTCAGTGGGCAGCCACTCCACCCCACTGCACACCTGCCTAAAATAGTCCCCGAGTCAGTAGTTCATTAACCCGACCTTGCTTCAGGTCGGGGCGAGAGGCAAATTGTTCAACCCCCGGCCTTGCTTCAGGTCGGGTTCAGGCGCCTTCCCCCTGGTACAGGGCGGGCAGTAAACAACCCCAGTCAATATAAGGGCCTAGCCCTCACTCAGGGCTGGCAACAGGCACAGTTAGTTCACAGGCCCAGGCCTTGGTTCAGGCAGGGCTGCAACAAACAATCAGTTCGGGTCCCCGGCCTGGGTCCGGGCGGGGCCGCAGACAATCCCCCTGTTAGCACACTACTTCATAAGGTCCAGCCTTGGTTCAGGCAGGGCAACAAAGGAACACAGACAGTTCACCAGTTCAGAGAGCCCTGGCCCTAGGTCAGGGCGGGGCAGCACACAGTTCACCACAAGTTCAGTATGCCCTAGGCCTGTCTCAGGCAGAAGCAATAATCCCTTAATTAGTGGAGCCCTAGCCCTGGCTCAGGCCGGGGCAGCACGTACTAGTCCAGCAGTTTAGGAAGCCCAGGCTTTGGTTCAGGCTGGGCAGCAAATAAACAGTTTAGCAGTCTAGGGAGCTCTGGCCCTAGGTCAGGGCGAGGCAACAAACAGACACAGGTTTGGGGTCTCCTTGTTCAGGAGGGTGGCAGGCCGTTTGCCTGTGGTAGCGGGAAGGGGGAGACTGCCACTGGTAGAGGGGGGTGGGCACAGCCCCACCCACTCCACTGCACCTCAGCCCAGGGCCCTAGAAGCAGCAGAGTAGCTGCTGTGGGCTCAGCAGGGGCTCCAGCCTGCAACTCGCTGGCCTAAGGCCTTTAACAGCCCTCACTACCCCCAGGCCACTTCCCTTCTCCCCCTCAGCAGGTACCTGGACTTCCGGCAGGTCACTCGGGGAGTCAAAGTCGGTCTCGTCCAGCTGGGGTCCCGGCAGTCCTACCCAGCTCTCAGCCTCTTTCAGGTCCAGAGGCTCCAGCTAGTGCTCTGACCACAGCAGGCGGCAGTGTGTGGGCTCATCCTCGGGCTCAGCTGGTCCTCAGGCTCCAACCCGGCTGGCTGTCCTTGCGGGCTCCCACGGTCCCGGGATACAGGCTGCGGTCTCAGAGGCCTGGGCCAAGTCTCTGCCTCCCAGGAAGGGAGTTCTGAGAAAACCTCTGAGTCAGAGGCACTTGGAGGCCCCAGCCAGGTCTCGGCCTCCCAGGCAGGGAGCTCTATGCAGGCATCTGGCTCCTCCAGAGATTGGGCCCCAACTGAGCTCTCAGCCTGGCTACTTATAGTCCGAGCCCCGCCCACTGACTTCTGGTCCGGTGATGAGGAGGGGCTACTCTGTGCCCAAAATGGCTCCCGGAGAGGTTCTTCCACCTCTGCATCAGTGGACGCCCACTCCTGTGCCCCACTCCAGAGAAGGAGAAGAGGGAGCAGGGTGCAGTGCTGCCGCTCTTCCTTCTTCCCCTCCTGCTCCTGCTCCTGCTCCTGCACCAGCCGGGGCTCTCCCTGCTTCATCCAGCCACCACCTGAGACCTCCGTGCTGCTGGACCTGCTCCCCCCGGACACCGCCGCCTCTTACCACCACCGGCTGCTGCTGTTGCTGCCTGAGGGAGAGGGGGCCTGCCGGCTGCCCTCCCTCTCCCCTCCTCCACTCCAGAGGAAGAGGACCCCACCAGCACCACCACCCAGAGGCTTCCCCTGCTGGCTGCCACCCGCCCACTGCTGCTGCACCTGCCGAGGAGGAGAGAGAGGAACACTACCATCTGGAACTGTGGAGGGGTTTATTCATCAGACTGAGTTTTGTCATCTGCTCCAGGGGTGGTGCTGAACTGAGCCATTGAAAGGGGGCTGGGAGAGGCTCAGAGCCCTCCCTCAGTCCAGCTGTCCCCTGCTGCCACCACCCCCAACGCCCCTCCACCACCCTTTAACATCTGAACTGCCTCTTCTCCCTTGGTGGGGTTTGCGCCCGCTCTCCACCTGGGACTGTTTGCTGCAGCGGTGGGCGAGGTCGAGCCTGGCGCTCGTGGGTGTGCTCCTCCCCACCCCCTTGGACTTGGCCCCCTCCCTCAGCTACGTTTGGCTGAGGGGCCCCACCCCTGCTTGCCCCACCCTACCTTAGCAGCCTGCCCTGCCCTACTAGCCCAGTTTGTTTCCCTTCCTTCATAAGGTTCCTTACCCACCACACCAACCCCAGAGCTTCTTACCTGCCACGCCCTCGTCAAGCTAGCCTGTTGTGTGTGCCCGCCCAGTTGTAGCCTGCCTCTCCCTGCCCCAGCTTCCTTAGTGTTTCTATCCCCCCAACCTCCCAATAGTCCCCTGCTGTTGCCCTGAGTACCCAGGTTCCCCCTCGGCGCTTGTGCCTCCCCCTTTTAGTTGTCCCCCTCCAGTGCACTGCACCCCTTTCACTGACCCATAGTCCCCTCAGTACCCCAGTGCAGCCGGAGGAGCCGGCCCCGCCCTGCACCTATTGCCTTGCCCCCTGCCTGCCCTGCCAGCGCCCTCCTCCTCTGTGTCCAGCCTTGCAGGGAGGAGTGGTAGCTGGCCCCTTGGTTCCCCCCTTTTTACCCTACCCCTGCCAGCGCCCTCTCTCCCTGTAATCAGTCAGTGGGAGAGAGTGGCTGCTTCTCCCTTCCCCCTTCCCCCTCAACCATATATCCCTTGCCCTCGCACCCTTCCCCCCTGCAATAGCGCCCTCCTCCTCTGCCTCAGTTTTAGCAGGGAGGAGTGGTTATAACCCTCCCCTTCCTCGGTTGCTCCTTCCTCAGACCAGTGCCCCCTTTTCCGCCCCTTTCCTTGCATTGATGCCCTCCTCCTCTGCCTGTTGTTCGGTGAGGAGGAGTGGCTATCCTACCCTTCCTCCTTCCCATCTGTGCCTCCTTCCACCTTTTTCCCACGATGGAGGAGGCCCCTGTCCCCGCTGGCCCTACGGTCCCCCACTGCCACCGGCCCAAACAACTGCTGCGGCTGACCTCCCGACCCCAGCCCGAGCTCCGCCGCTGCCACGGCCGGCGCCCCTGCTGCGGGTGGGCCTTCTACCTCGGCCGGTAAAGGGCCGGGAGGAAGAAGGGCAAAGGCCCGGCCGAGGCCGACCCCTCCGTGGCCGAGGCCGCCCCGCCCTGCGGCCCGCCACCTGCTGCAGCCCCTCCTTCCTGCTGTTCCCCACCGGCTCTGGGGTGATCCATCTACGGCCCCCAGAGCGTACGCCCAGGTGGCCGCTGCCGCCCCCCCACATGCCGGGTCATCGCCCCTACTGCCGCCTCCAGCTCCATCCCTGGGGGCCGGGGCCCCTTTCCCACCCTGACCAGGAGGCACGGCGTCCGTTGCCTCCTGGTCGCCGCCTGGCCCCACGTCGAAACTTACGTGCGGGCGTTGGCGAGGGTGGTGGGGGCCTCGGCCGTGGTGGCGGCCTCCAAATTGTATGGCAAGGTGGTGTTCTTCCTTGCCTCGGAGGCCGCCGCCCAGGAGGCGGTGGAGAGGGGCCTGGCGGTGGGGGGCGTGCACGTGCCCCTCGAACCGCTGGAGGACCTGGGCGTACGGGTGGTCCTTACCTCCGTCCCGCCCTTCCTCCCGAATGCCGCCCTGCTGCCTTCCCTCTCCACTCTGGGGAGGCCCATTTCCACCATCAGCCCTCTCCCGTTGGGCTGTAAGGACCCCGCCCTCCGCCACGTCTTGTCCTTCCGCCCGGCAGGTTCAGCTGCAGCTGCTGCGGCGGCGCGTGCGAGGCGCTCGAGGAGTCCTTCGCGGTGCCCTACCAGGGAGCCCTCTACCGGGTCCATTACTCCTCGGGAGTCCCGGTGCTTCCTCTGCCGGGCGATGGGGCGCGTCCGGAGGACTGTCCCTTGGCCCGGTCGGAGGCGTCCGGGCCCCGGGGCCGGAGGCGCCCGGCCCCACCACCGCCGGCCCCTGGTAGTCCCGGCCTCCGCGGCTGCCCCTCCTCCAACCGGCGGCTCTGCTCGGGGCCGGGGTGCCCCTCGGCGTGCCCGGCGAGCAGGCGGGCCCGCTACTCGATCTGTCTCTGCGGGGCCGAGGAGGAGAGGGTGGCGCGGTTGTTGCCGGGCGAGGAGAGGCTCCCCCAGGTGGGGTATCCCTTTCCCTTCCCTTCCCACCCCTGCAACAACGCCCTCCCGAAAACCGGCGCCCCGGCCTTGCCCCTGCTGACCAGCCCTCCACCTCCACCTCGGAGGGCTGGGCGCTCGTCGAGAGCGCCAAAGCCCGCCGTTCGCGGGCCCCATCTCCCCCTTCGATGGGGAGGTGGGAAGGCCCCCTCCGAAAGATCCCGAGGGGGCCAGCGCTGCCGAGCGCCCCGGCGAGCTTCAGCAGGAGGCACCGGACGAGAGGCCGTGGCAGCGAGGGGCAGCGTCCCCCTCCTGTGGAGCCCCTTCCAGAGGAGGCCTCGGGTGGAGCCCCGGCCCGGCTCCAGCCGAGCCCCCTCCGTGCCCGCTGAGGTAATTGTTGCCTTGGCGGCCGGAGGAAGGCTCTGGGGCCGAGGGGATGGAACTCAGCTCCATCTTGAGAGATCGAGGCCCTGGGTCTGACCCGCTCACTCAGGGGAGGGCGACCCTCCGCCAGCGGGCCTCGGTCTGGCGGCGACTCTGCGGCGCCGCCCCCTCCTCCCCAACCTCAACCCTGTGTCCCAGGTGGCCGACCCGTCCTCACACTCGGGCGCCCCTGATATTACCCACTGGCCCGGCCGACTCGGCGCGGGCCGATGCCGCCCGAGCCCTCAGGGGCGGCGGCAGGCGCCAGCGGCCGGGTCCCGGATCGGGCGCCCCTCTCGTAACCGAGGCGGGCGGTCATCTCCCCTTCCAGGGGCCCAGCAGAAGGCACCACCCTAGCCGACGCCGAGGTATCAACTCCTGCCTCTCCACCTGAGCCCGGCGTCGGCGTGGGCCCCCTTCCTGCCCCTGAATCCCAGGTCCCCGTTCGGGAGGCGCCGCAGCCCGGTGGGATAGTCACGGGGAACCCCCCCCTCCCAGACCCCGCCAGGGACTCTGATCCCCTCCCGCGTCCCGATCCTCCCCCCACCCTCGTTTCCGCCCTTTATGAACCCATTTCCAGCCCCGAGTCCTCTCCCGTTCCCGATTCCTTTCCCACCCCTGCCTCTCCCTCACTCCCCAACCCCGAACCCTTGTCCGGTCCACAGCCCACCCCTCCTCCCGCCCCTACCAAAAACACCCTTCCGCTGCCGCCCCCGTTCCTTTCCTGATCCGTTCCCATTGCCCCCAAATGTCCTCCAGTACCACCCCACGAGGCCGTCGTTCCGCTAGCTGCGGGCGGCCCTCGAGGTGGTATTTGAATCCCGGTCCCCAACCCGTTAGGGGCTGCCTTGTTCCCTCCGCCGCCCCCTTGCCGGGTCGGGGGCGGGCAGCAGCAGCGCCGTCGGTGTCGGCGCGCGTTGGGGATCGGATCCCTGTTTGCCCGTCTCCGTGGCCCGTGAGCTCCACCCGGGGCCGGACGGAGAGACTCCTGGTTCCCCCTCGGCGCTGAGGAGCGAGCTGCCAATTCCTCGCGGATAACGCGGGGCAAAAGGAAGAGTGCAGCTCGCCCTCCAGCGCTGGGGACTTTCATTCCATTCTTCAGGCCACCAGGGGCCTGTTGCGGGAGGGAGAGGACCAATAGGCAGGGCACGCGGCCTACCGCCGGACCCGCAGATTTCGAGGCGCTCTCCTAACTTTTGGGTCGGGAGGCGGTCTGCTGCGGGGCCTGCGAGAGCGCCGATTCACCTGCCCGAGGATCCACCCCAGCCCTCACCATGAAGTACACCACGCTAGCAACATTGAATGCCGGGGCTGTGGGGCGGGTCTCCGCAGGAGCCGGGTGCTCTCCTTCCTCCGGGAGGGAGGGTACTCGGTAGCCTTCCTGCAGGAGACCCACACGACTCCAGCCGTCGAGGCTGGCTGGCGGCTGGAGTGGGGGGACGGGGTATATTTCAGCCACCTCGGCGCTCGCTCGGCCGGGGTGGCCACCCTGTTCTCCCCTGCCCTCTGGCCCGAGGTGCTGGGGACCGCCGAGTCGTCCCGGGCGCCTGCTGCGTCCGGGCCCGCGTGGAGGGCTGGCGTTGAACTTGGTCAGCGTCGCCCGACGCGCCGCGAACCAGCTGCCCCGGCGGCCTTCCTCGGCACTTTGGATCCTCGCGAGTGCCTGGTCCTGGGCGGGGATTTCAACACCACCCTCGATGACCGGGACCGTGTAGGACTCGCGAACTGCCAGGCCGCAGCGGACGTCCTCAGGGAGATCGTGGACCATCACTCCCTGGTGGACGTCTGGCGAGACCACCACCCGGACGACAGTACCACCTTTACTTACGTCCGGGTGGGGACAATCGATCGAAACCACTCCCGGTTGGATCGCATTTACCTTTCTCGTTTCCACCTGGCAGGCCTCCTCCAGCATCCGGCCGGCCCGTTCACGGACCACCATTTGGTGGCGTGAAAGCCTCTCTGAGTTCGAGAGGCTGGGGCGGCCTATTGGCAAATAATAGCCTGCTGGAGGGCGTGGGCCGTGGCGTCCTTCGAGTTCTGGCGGGCCTGGCAGGAGCAGCGGCCCGCCTTTCCCAGCGCGGCGATGGTGGGGCGTGGGGAAGGTGCGCGCCGGCTCTTCTGCGCGACTACTCCCGGGCGCCAGCCGGCGGAGGGATGCGGCGATAGAGCAGTTGGGCAGGAGGTCTTGAAGCTTGAGGCGCCTGGTGTCGCCCCGAGATCCATCCCTCCGCGGCGTACCGGGAGAGGCGGGAGGAGCTCCGGGCCCTGGAAGATCACAGGGCCGGGCGCGCTGTTCGATCCCGCATCCAGCTCCTTCGGGAGATGGATCGCGGCTCCGCTTCTTCGCCCTGGAGAAAGGAGGGGGCTAAAAGCACGTCACCTGCCTTTTAGCAGAGGGCGGCACCCCCTCACGGATCCGGCGGAGATGCGTGGAAGGGCCAGGGCCTTCTCGCCAGTTTGTTCTCCCGGATCCGACCGAAGCCGGCGCCTGCAAGGTCCTCTGGACCGAGCTCCCGGCGGTCAGCGCGAGCGGCGAGACCGGCTAGAGCTGCCTCTCACTCTGGCCGAGTTCTCGGAAGCCCTCCGTCATGCCCAACAATAAAACCCGGGCATGGGCGGGCTGACCGTGGAGTTCTACCGGCGTGTTCTGGGGCGTCCTCGGCCCAGAACCTCGTTACCGTCTGGGCGAGTCCTTGGAGGCGGGGTCCTCCTCTGTCGTGCAGGCGGCGGTGCTCGCCTTATTGCCGAAGAGGACCTCCGCGACCTCTGAGAACTGGCGTCCCGTCTCGCTCCTCAGCACGGACTACAAAGTCGTAGCAAAGCCATCTCGCTGCGACTGCGGTCCGTGCTGGCGATCCATCGACCAGACCTACACCGTCCGGGCGTAGTATTTTTGACAACTTGTATTTGGTCCGGGATCTCTTAGAGCTGGGGTGTAGGGGCGGCTTGTCGTTCGCCCTCCTGTCCCTGGACCAGGAGAAGGCGTTCGACAGGATGGACCACGGGTATCTCCTGGGCACCCTGCAGGCCTTCGGCCGGGCCCGTTTTGTGGGTTTTCTCCGGGTGCTGTGCGGCTCGCGGAGTGTCTGGTCAGGCTCAACTGGACCCTGGACCGGGCCGGTCAGCCGGGCGGGGAGTGCGTCAGGGGTGTCGCTGTCGGGCCAGCTGTATGCGCTCTGGCGATCGAGCCCTTCCTCCGTCTCCTCCGTGGGAGGTTGGCGGGGTTGGTGCTGCGGGGCGGGCTGCGGCTGGTGCTGTCGGCGTCGCCGATGGCGTGCTCCTCGTGGTCCAGGACCCGGGCGACCTGGCGCGGGTGGAGGCCTGCCAAGCCGTCTACTCGGCAGCCTCCTCCGCCCGGGTCAACTGGGTCAGAGCTCTGGCCTGGTGGTCGGGGGCGGGTGGCGGGCCGGCTCCCTCCCACCAGCGCTTCAGGCCATCAGGTGGAGCGGGTCCGCTCTCTATCTGGGCGTCTATTTATCCGCCACGCATCCTTCTCCGCCGGAAAACTGGCAAGGTTTGGGCGCCAGGGTGGGTGAGCGGTTGCGGAGGTGGGCAGGACTGCTCCGGTGCCTCTCCCGCGGGAGGGCACTGGTGCTAAATCAGCTGGTCCTGTCCATGCTCTGGCACCGACTCAACACCCTGCGCCCGGCCCGGAGGTCCTGGCCAAGCTCAGAGGACAGCTTTGGAGTTCTTTTGGCCAGGACTGCACTGGGTCTCTGCAGGGGCCTTGTCTCTCCCCTGGAGGAGGGGGCCAGGGCCTGGTCTGCGTCGCAGCCAGGTCGGACCTTCGCCTCCAGGCCCTGCAGAGACTCCTCTTTAGTGCAGGTAGTCCGGCATGGAGCACTTTGGGTGCGCCTTCCTCCGCCGCCTCCGAGGGCTCCGATCGACCGGCAGCTCTTTTTATCCATCCGAGGGTCTTCCGCGAGACCTCTCAGAGCTGCCGAGAATTCTACCAGGACCTCCTCCAGACCTGGAAGCTGTTCTCAGCGACCAGGTCCGTTGTAACGCCGAGGAGCAGACCTCCTCGCGGAGCCCCTGCTCCACAATCCAGCCTTGTGCGTGCAGGTGGCGGAGTCTCCTTGATGCGCGGAGGCTGATCCTGGCAGAAACCACCAAGGTCGGAGACCTCCTGGACTACGCCGGGGACTGGGTGGATCCCGTGCGCTCGCTGGCCGCATGGGGCTTTCCACCCCTCGAACCCTCTGCGCCTACTCCGGGAGGTGAGGCGGTTTTGCGCGGCCCGCTCGACTTCCTGCAGAGAGCCCTGCGAGAGTGCGCCCGCCCCTCCTTCCTGCAAACCCTCCGTCCCTTATTATCGGGCCCCTGTTCCGCGGGCCCCGAGCCCCATCCTTGGACCCCCAGCCGGCTGCAAAAATTGCAGCCGGTCTGCTTCGAACGCGCCTAGGGAACATCTGTACACGCTCGTGCTCCACACTCTGCATTTCCCCACCCTCATGTCCCGACACTAAGTGGCGGGACTATCTAAGACCCATAGAGGTGGGAACCCGATGGGCCAGCGTGTATTCCCATCTAATTCCACGGCCCATCGGGGACATTGGTTGGCGGCTCCTTCACGAGCCGTGAGCACGGCGTGTACCTGGCGCGGTTCACCCCCATCCCGGAAGCCTGCCCCTTCTGCGGCGTGAGGAAAACCTGGCGCCACGCATACCTGGAGTGCGCCAGGTTGCAGCCCCTATTCCGGCTCCTCCAGAACCTCTTGTTGAGGTTCTGGCTGCACTTTTCCCCTCACCTTTTTATCTATGCACACCCAATCCGCGGCCCCACAAAGTCGCGGGACCTCCTCGTCAACCTCCTCCTGGCCTTGGCTAAAGTCGCCATTTATAACAGCAGGAGGAGGATGCTAGACGAGGGGGTTTCCTGCGACTGTGGGGCCTATTTCCGTTCCTCCCTTGTGTCACGCATCCGGGCAGAGTTCCTCTGGGCGGCGTCCACTGGCTCCCTTGATAGTTTTAGGAGCAGTGGGCGCTGTCGAGGTTCTCTGCTCGGTGTCCCCATCTGGTTCCCTAGTTATTAACCTCTAGCCTGCACTCCTTGTCCCTTTTGTCATTATTTGTCCCCAGTAATTAATTGGACACGGGTCCAGTCGTCCCTCCCGCAAGGCTGGGGAGGGCTTTAGAAAGTGGGCGGGCCGCCACTTACCCCGTGGTTTTCAAATAGTGTGCCCCACTCCAGAGAAGGAGAAGAGGGAGCAGGGTGCAGCTGCTGCTCTCCTCCCCCCTCTCCTGTTCCTGTTGCCTGCACCGGCAGGAGCGCTCCCCACCCCACCCAGCCACCACCTGAGGCCTCTGTGCTGCTGAACCTGCTCCCCCCGGACGCCGCTGCTTCCCACCACCACCGTCTGCTGCTGCTGCTGCCTGAGGGGGGAGGGAAGGCAGGCCTGCCGGCTGCCCCTCCCTCCGCTCTGGAGGAGGAGGACCGCACCAGCACTACCACCATCTGGAGGCCTTCCCCACCTGGCTGACACTCGCCCGCTGCTGCTGCTCTACCACCTGCACCCCACCGAGGGAGACGAGGACCGCTAGTTGGACTGTGTAGGGGGTTTGTTTGTTGGGACTGAGCCTTTCATCTGCTCTTGGGGTGGTGGTGGACTAAGACACCAAGAGGGGGCCTGGGGGGGAGGCATAGAGCCATCCCCAATCCAGCTGCCCCCCAATGCCACCACCCCACAGCCCCCTCCACCAACCCTTGCACCACCAGGACCTGCCCCTCGGTGGGCTAACTGTTCCCCCTTTTTTTCAACATTTGGGACTGTCCCGCTGCAGCAGTGGGCAGGACTGAGCTCCCCACAAGTGCTTGTGGGTGTGCTCCCCCAGACTCGGCCCCCTCCCTCAGCAGTGTTTGGCTGGGAGGCCCCCTTCACCCCTGCTCTCCCCACCCTGCCCCCCACCAGTTCTGTTTCTCCCTCCCTCCCTGAGTTTGCTGACCAGCCGCCCAGCCTCAGTTTGTTTTCACTTGCCCCGCCCGCATTTAGCTTGCTGCAGTGTGCCTCCTGCTTCCCGGCCCTTGCTTTGCCCTGCCCCACCTTGCTCACCCAGTGTCTTCCCCACCCCCTGCAGCCTCCCAGTAGTCCTCTGGCCCACCTAGAGTACCGGTCCCGCCCTGGCGCTTGTGCCCCTCCCCCTTTTTAGTTAGCCCCTGCACATTGCAACCCCTTGATGGCCCCATGAGTCCCCTTTCATTGCCCCAGTGCAGCCTGAGAGCCGGCCCCTCTCTGCACCTGTTACCTTGCCCCTGCTTGCCTGCCAGCGCCCTCCTCCTCTGCTTCCAGCCTGCAGGAGGCGGTTGCTGGCTCCAGACCTCGGTTTCCTGCTTCCGACCTATCCCTGTTGGCGCCCTCCCTCCCGCAAATAGTCAAGCGGGAGGGGCGGCTGCTCCCCGCCCACCCTAATTGCATCCCACCCTCCCCCCACCCTCGCGTCTCACCCCCCTCCTCTGGTGCCCCCTCCTGCAGTATTCCTGGGAGGAGGTGGTTGATAGTTCCCCTTTCCTCGGTTTCCCCACCAAACACCCTTCCTCTGCTAGCGCCCTCCTCCCTGCCAACAACTCAGCGGGAGGGTGGTTGCTCCCCCTCCCCTTGTTCCTCTAGCCCTTTACCCTGACCCTCCCCTTCCCCTACCCCTCACTTTGTGCCCTCCTCCTCTGCCACAGCTTTGGCAGGGAGGGTGGCTGCTAACCCTCCCCTTCCTAGGTTGTCCCTCCTGAAACCCACCCCCTTCTTTTCAGCCCCCTTCATTGACCCCCTCCTCCCCTGCCTGTTGTTTGGTGGGAGAAGCGGTTAACCCTCCCCTCTCCCTGCCATCCGTACCTCCTTCCACCCTCTCCCCACGATGGAGAAGGCCCCTGCCCTTGTTGGTCCCACGGTCCCCCCACTGCCACTGGCCCAAAAACATTCTGCGGCTGACCTCCCGACCCCTGGCCCGAGCTCCGCCACTGCTACAGCCAATGCCCCCCCTGGAATGGGCGGGCCCTCTACCTCGGCCAGCAAGAAAGGCTGGGGAGGAAAGAAGGGCAAAGGCCTGGCCAAGAAGGCCGTAACTCCCATGGCCGAGGCCGCCCTGCCCACTGCGGCCCAGACATCTGCCGCAGCCCCTCCATCCACTATTGTTCCCCCCACCGGCTCTGGCGGCAATCCACCTGCAGCCCCCAGAGCGTACGCCCAGGTGACCGCTGCCGCCTCTCCACGTGCCGTGTCATCTGCCCCAACTGCCGCCTCCTGTTCCATCCCTGGTGGCTGGGGCCCCTTCCCGACCCTGACCAGAAGGCATGGTGTCCACTGCCTCCTGGTCGCCGCCTCGCCCCACGTCAAAACCTATATGCGGGCATTGGCGAGGGTGGTGGGGGCCTCGGCCGTGGTGGCGGCCTCCAAAATGTATGGGAAGGTTGTGTTCTTCCTTGCCTCGGAGGCCGCCACCCAGGAGGCGGTGGAGAGGGGCCTGGCGGTGGGAGGCGTGCACGTGCCCCTCGAAACGCTGGAGGACCTCAGCGTACGGGTGGTCCTCACCTCCGTTCCACCCTTCCTCCCCAATGCCGCCCTGTTGCCTGTCCTCTCCACCCCAGGGAGGCCCATTTCCACCATCAGCCCTCTCCTGTTGGGCTGTAAGGACCCCGCCCTCCACCATGTCCTGTCCTTCTGCCGGCAGGTACAGCTGCAGCTGCTGCCAGCAGCGCGTGGCGGGGTGGTGCTAGAGGGGGCCTTCATGGTGCCCTACCAGGGGGCCCTCTACCGGGTCCATAATTGTTGCCTCGGCGGCCGGCGGCGAAGGCTCTGGGGCCGAGGGGATGGAACTCGGCTCCATCTTTGAGGAGATCGAGGCCCTGCGTCTGACCCAGCTTATTCAGGGGGAGGATGACCCTCTGCAAGCGGGCCTCGGTCTGGGCAGTGACTCTGTTGCGCCACCCCCTCCTCCCGCCACCCGTATGCCCCAGGTGGTTGACCCCGTCCTCACTTTTGGGGCACCCCTGGTGTTACCCATTGGCCCGGACGACTCGGGCACCGGAGCTGAAGTCGCCGACCCCTCAGGGGTGATGGCTGGCGCCGAGCGGCCGAACCCAGAGCTTGGGGGCACCCCCTTTCCCACAAATGAGGCGGGGCGGTCATCTCCCCTTTCCGGTGGGGGCCCAGGAGAGAACATCTCCCTGGCCAACACCGTGGTCATAGATGCTGTTCCACCACCTGAGCCCGGTGTCGGCATGGGCCCCTTCCCCGCTCCTGCCCCCACGGTCCCCATTCGGGAGGAGCCGCAGTCCGGTGGCACAAACTCGGGGGATCCTCCCCCACACCCCGCCCCAAATTCTGGTCCCCTTTCCTGTCCCAATCCTCCCCTTACCCCTGTGCATGCCCTTGGCCCCGATCCCACTCTCTATGAACCCATTTCCAGCCCCAAGTCCTCCCCCGTCCCTGATCCCTCTCCTACCGTTACCGATCCCCCTCTCTCCACCCTGACCCAACTTCCGGCCGTGAGCCCACCCCCCCTTTACACCCCTACCGTGCTGCCTGTCCCGCCTTCACCATCCTCCCAAACCACTGTTATTGCCACCCCCGCAGGGGCCGTCTCCTTCCCGTTCGCTGTGGGCAGCCCCCGGGGGTGGTTTTTGTGTCCCCGGTCCTAATTCATTAGGGGCTGCCATGTTCCCTCTGCCGCCCCCTCCCTTGCTGGGGTTGGGGACAGGCAGCGCAACGCCATCGCTGTCGGCGCCGCGCTGGGGGTGGGATCCCTGCTTGCCCATCTCCATGGCCCGTGAGCTCCACCTGGGGGCCCGGACGGAAGAGAACCCCAGTACCCCCTCAGTGCTGAGGGTCGAGCTGCGCCAGTTCCTCGTATACAACTGCGGGGCTAAGGGCAAGGTGCAGCTCGCCCTCCAGTGCTGGGGGGACTTTCATTCTATCCTCCAGGCTACAAGAGCCCTTTTGCAGGAGGGGAGAGGGACCAATAGGCAGGACGACGCGGCCTACCGCCGGACCTACAGAGTCCGAGACGTGTGCCTGACCTTTGGGGCAGAGTGCAATTTGCTGCGGGGCCTGCGGGAGGCTGACGATCCCCCTGCCTGCGAGGATCCACCCCAGCCCTCACTATGAAGTATACCACCACTGCAACATTAAATGCCCGGGGTTGTAGGGCGGGTCTCTGCAGGAGCCGGGTGCTCTCCTTCCTTCGGGGGGAGGGGGCGGGTACTGGGTGATCTTCCTGCAGGAGACCCACATGACTCCAGCCGTCGAGGATGGCTGGAGTCGGGGGATGGGGTGCATTTTAGCCACCTCGGCACTCGCTTGGCCGGGGTGGTCACCCTGTTCTCCCCTGCCCTACGGCCTGAGGTGCTGGGGAGCGCCGAGGTCGTCCCGGGCCGCCTGCTGCACGTCCGGGCCCGCGTGGAGGGGCTGATGTTGAACCTGGTCAACGTCTACACCCCGCACACGGGCCCACACCAGGTCACCTTTTACTGGCAGGTGACCACCTTCCTCAGCACCCTGGATCCTTGCGAGTGTTGGAGGTTGACAGAGTTGGTGCTCCAGGAGCCAGAGCTGCGGCTGGTCCTGTCGGCGTACGCCGATGACTTGCTTCTCGTGGTTCAGGACCCGGGCGACCTGGCGCGGGTGGAGGCCTGCCAAGCCGTCTACTCGGCGGCCTCCTCCGCCCGGGTCAACTGGGTCAAGAGCTCTGGCCTGGTGGTCGGGGACGGGTGGCAGGCAGGCTCCCTCCCACCCGCGCTTCAAGCCATCAAGTGGGGCGCGGGTCCGCTGCTCTATCTGGTCGTTTATTTATCCGCCACGCATCCTTCTCTGCCGGAGATCTGGCAATGTTTGGAGGCCAGGGTGGGTGAGCGGCTGCGGAGATGTACGGGACTACTCCGGTGTCTCTCCCTTCAGGGGAGGGCGCTGGTGCTAAATCAGTTGGTCCTGTCCATGGTCTGGCACCGGCTCAACACCCTGTGCCCAGCCCCGGAGGTCCTGGCCAAGCTCCTGAGGACAGCTCTGGAGTTCGTTTGGCCAGGACTGCACTGGGTCTCTGCAGGGGTTATGTCTCTCCCCCTGGAGGAGCGGGGCCAGGGCCTGGTCTGCATACACAGCCAGGTCTGGACCTTCCTCCTCCAGGCCCTGCAGAGACTCCTCTTTAGTGCAGGTAGTCCGGCATGGAGCACCTTGGGGTGTGCCTTCCTCCACCGCCTCTGAGAGCTCCGATATGACTGGCAGCTCTTCTTTATCCATCCGAGAGGCCTTCCGCAAGACCTCTCAGAGCTGCTGGAATTCTACCAGGAACTCCTCCAGACCTGGAAGCTGTTTTCAGCGACCAGGTCCGTTGTGGCCACCGAGGAGCAGACCTCCTCGTGGAGCCCCTGCTCCACAATACAGCCTTGTGCGTGTAGGTGGCGGAGTCTCCCTTGGTGCGCCGGAGGTTGATCCTGGGAGAAACCACCAAGGTTGGAGACCTCCTGGATTACGACAGGGGGGACTGGGTAGATCCCTGAGCTCTTGCTCAGCGCATGGGGCTCTCTGCCCCCCGAACCCCCTGCGAACCAGGAGGTGAAGGCGGCCTTGCCGTGGCCCGCTCTCGACTTCCTGCAGCGGTCCATGCAAGAGGGTACACCCCACCCCTCCCTTCCTGCAAACCCTCCGTCCCTTAGTTATCGGGCCCCTGTTCCGTGGGCCCCCGCCCCGGCTTCCCATCCTGGACCCCAGCCGGCTGCAGGATTTGCAGCGGTCTGTTTCGAACCGCCTAGGGAACATCTGTACATGATCGTGCTCCACACTCTGCATTTCCCCACCCTCGTGTCCCGCCCGACAGTGGCGGGACTATCTAACATACTGAGGGTGGGGAACCCGATGGGCCAGCGTGTATTCCACCATCTAATTCCACGGCCCATCGGGGACATTCAGTTAGCGGCTCCTTCACGGGCCGTGAGCACAGGCGTGTGCTTGGCGCGGTTCACCCCATCCGGACACCTGCCCCTTTTGCGGTGTGAGGAAAACCTGGCGCACGCCACCTGGAGTGCCAGGTTGCAGCCCCTATTCCGGCTCCTCCAGAACCTCTTATTGAGGTTCTGGCTGCACTTCCCCTCACCTTTTTATCTATGCACACCCTATCCGGCCCCACAAAGTCGCGGGACCTCGTCAACCTCCTCCTGGCCTTAATGAAAGCTACCATCTACAATACCAGGAGGAGGATGCTGGACAAGGGGGTTCTCTGCGACTGTGGGGCCTTCTTCCGTTCATCCTTAGTGTCACGTATCCGGGCAGAGTTCCTCTGGGCAGCGTCCACTGGCTCCATTGATAGCTTTGAGGAGCAGTGGGCACTGTCCGGTGTTCTCTGCTCGGTATCCCCATCCGGTTCCCTTGTTTTAAACCTTTGACCCTCACGCCCTGATCCTGTTATGCCATTATTTGTCCCCCGACATTAATTGGACCCTGGGTCTAGTCATCCCTTCCATAAGGCTGGGGTAGGGACCTTGAGAGGGGGGCGGGCTGTGCCCGCCCACCCCTCCCATGGTTTCCAAATAGAGCCCCACTCCAGAGGGGGAGGAGCAGGGTGTAGCTGCTCCTTCTCCTCTCCTGCCTTTCCCCTCTATTCCTGCTGCCCCAGCACCAGCTGGAGCTCTCCCTGCCTTGCCCAGCCACCACCTGCCTGCTGAGGCCCCTGCTACTGAACCCTCTCCCCCTGGACGCCGCTGCTGCTGCTGTCTTCCTCCACCACTGCTGCTGCCCCCCACTCCAGAGGGAGAGGAGGAGGACCCCACCACCAGCAGCACCCTCCATCTGGGGTTCCCCGCCTCGGCTGGCCACTGCCCGCCTGCTGCTGCAGCCGCTTGAACTGCACCCCGTCAAGGTGAAGAAAAGACTCCAACACCTGGACTTGTGGAGGGGGCTTCAAAGACTGAGTTTTTTCACCTGTGCTCCTGGGGTGGTGGTAAGTTGAGCTGCTGAGAGGGGGGCTGGGGGAGAGGTGTGGAGCCCTCCCCCCAGTCCAGCTGCCCCCCTTCCTGCTGCCACCACCATCAATGCCCCCTCAACCACCCCTTAACAGCTGGACTTTCTCTTCGCCCTTCAACGGGGCTGCTACTCCACCGCTCCACCTGGGACTGTGCTGCTGCAGCGGGCGAGGCTGAGCCCCCGTGAGCGCTCGTGAGTGTGCTTCCTCTCCACCCCCTTGGACTTGGCCCCCTCCCTCAGCTACATTTGGCTGGGGCCTCCCTCACCCTGCTCACCCCTACCCCCACCACAGCAGTTTGCCTCCCACCCCCCGCTGCCTGCCCACCCTGTTAGCCAGTTCTATCTCTCCCACCCTCCCTGAGTTTGCTCAACTGCCCCACCCAGGCCCAGAGAGTTTTGTTCATTGTCTGCCCCACTCCTGTCCCTGGTGTGCCCCGCCCTCCCAGCATCAGTTTGTTAAGCCACGCCCTGCCCTCTGCTCACCCGGTATTATCCCTTCCCCCAGCCTCTCGCTAGCCTCTGCCACTGCCCTGTGCGCCCTGGTCCCCTTTTTGAGCGCTTGTGTCCCTCCCCTCCCTTTTTAGTTAACCCCCAGTACACTGCACCGCCCCTTAATGGTCCCATGGTTCCCCCTGTACCCCAGTGCAGCCGGAGGAGCCAGCACCCGCTACTGCGTCCCCTGCCCCATCCTGCCAGCGCCCTCCTCCTCTGCCTCCAGCCTTACAGAGAGGTGTGGTTGCTGGCTCCGTGGTTCCCCATTTGTCTCCCACCTCCGCTAGTGCCCTCCCTCCCTGCAATCAGTTCGGTGGGAGGGAGTGGTTGCTTTTCCCTTTCCCCCTCCCTTCCCTCGTATTCCTACTCCTCCTTCTAGTGCCCTCCTCCTCTGCCACAGCCTTACAGGGAGGAGTGGCTGCTAGCTCCCCTTTCCTCAGTTTCCCCACCAGCACCCTTCCTCCGCTAGCGCCCTCCCTCCCTGCCAACAACTTGGTTAGAGGGCGTGGTTACTCCCCCTTTTTTTCCCTCCAGTACCCCTCCCCCCCCCGCCCCTCGCTTTCGCGCCCTCCTCCTCCACCTTCAGCCGGCGGGGAGGAGTGGCTGCTGCTCCCTTCCCTCAGTTGCCCCCTTTCCCCCAAGTTCGGTGCCCTCCTCCCCAGCCGCTAATCTAGCGGGAGGAGTGGCTAGCACCCCTCCTGGACCCCTTCCCCATTGAACATCCTCCTCCCCTACCTCCGCCTTAGTGAGGAGGAGTGTTTGGTTCACCCTCCCCACCCCACCCCCACTAGTCCTCACCCCTCCCCTGCCAGCTGATTGGCGGGGAGGAAAAGTTGATCCCCCTAGCCCCTTTCCCACAATCTCTACCTCCTCCAATCCCCCCCCGCCCACTATGATGGAGGAAGTCCCCCCTCTCCTGTCCCCGCAGACCCCAAGGTTCCCCCGATGCCACCGATGCTACGGTGGACCTCCTGACCCCTGGTCCAGGTTCTGCTGCTGCCACGGCTGATGCTCCCCCCTGATATGGGTGAGCCTTCCACCTCAGCTGGCAAAAAGGGCCAGGGGAAGAAGAAAGGCGAAGGCCCGGCCCGGAAGGCCAAACCTCCCGCGGCCGAGGCTGCCCCACCAGCTGCGCCCCGCCATCCGCCGCGCCCTCCTTCCCCTGCCATTCCCCCCCACCGGCTCTGGGGGTGATCCACCCGCGGCCCCCAGAGCATACGCCCAGGTGGTTGCTGCCACACCCCCCCCCCCGTGTGCTGCCATATCATCAGCCCCGACTGCTGCCTCCAGCTCCATCCCTGGTGGCTGGGGCCCCTTTCCCACCATGACCAGGAGGCATGGGGTCCGCTGCCTCCTGGTCGCCGCCTCACCCCATGTGGAAACGTACATGCGGGCATTGGCGAGGGTGGTGGGGGCCTCGGCCGTGGTGGCAGCCTCCAAGATATATGGCAAGGTAGTTTTCTTCCTTGCCTTGGAGGCTGCCGCCCAGGAAGTGGTGGAGAGGGGCCTGGCGGTGGGCGGCATGCATGTGCCCCTTGACCCACTAGAGGATCTGGGCGTACGGGTGGTCCACACCTCCGTCCGGCCCTTCCTCCCCAGTGCCGCCCTGCTGCCTGCCCTCTCCCCCCTGGAAAGGCCAATTTCAACTATCAGCCCTCTCCCGTTGGGCTATAGGGACCCCGCCCTGTATCACATTTTATCGTTCCGCGGGCAGGTACAGCTGCAGATACCACCAGCAGCACATAGCGGGGTGGCGCTTGAGGGGTTTTTCCTGATGCCCTACCAGGGGGCCTTTTACTGGGTCCACTACTCTTTGGGGGAGGCCTGGTGCTTTCTCTGCTGGGTGATGGGGCACGTTCAGAGAGACTGCCCTCTGGCCAGGTTGGAAGAAGCATCCGGGCCCCCCGGGGCCAGGGAGAGTGCTGCCCGCAACACCGCCAGGCCCCCTGGTAGTCCGGCCTCCACGGCTGTCCCTCCTCCGACCGATAGCTCTGCTTGGGTGCCAGAGGCGCCCCCCCCGTTCGCCCGGGCGAGCAGGCGGGCTCCACCGCTGTCCAACCTAACTTGGCGGGGCCCGAGGAAGAGAGGGTGGCGTGGTCACTGCCGGGCGAGGGAGAGGGCCCCCCACCCAGGGGGAGGTTTCCCTACCCCCCACTCCCTCCCTTGTCTCCCCAACCCCCCTGGAAAACTTCTGCACCCCCGGCCTCGCCCCTGCTGACCAGCCCTCCACCTCCACCTTGAAGGGCTGGATGCTCATCCAGGGGAAGTGCAGAGCCCGCGGTTTGCGGGCTGAATCTCCCCCCTCTGATGAGGAGGGTGGGACAGCCCCCCCTCCGAAAAATACCAAGGGGGCCAGCGCTGTCGAATGCCCCCGACGAGCGCCAGCAGGAGGCGCCAGCCGAGGAAGCCGTGGCAGCAAGGGGGGACAACGCTGTCCCCCCCTGCAGAGCCAATTCTCGAGGAGGCCTCGGGTGGAGCTCCCCTAGCCCCGGTACCATCTGTGCCCCCCCTCGCCACCGCCGAGGTAATTGTTGCTTCTGCAGCCAGCGGGGAGGGCTCTGGGGCCGTGGGGATGGAGCTCAGCTCCATTTTTTTTTTAGGAGATTGAGGCCCTAGGTCTGACCCCACTCACCCACGGAGAGGACTGTTACCCCAAAAATATTCTCACTGGAGACCACCCAGGGTTACACTAGTATGGGTTTATTTCCACTAGGTAAAACTAAAGAGGAGAAAGCAGCCACCAAAGGTTTAAACTAAAGAAGATAGAACTCTCTCACACGCACAGACAAGCAAGCAAACACACACCCCTCCATTCATTCACTCATTCACACCCATTAATTCCTGCCCTCAGGCACACACACTTACACAGACATATGGGTTGCAGAAGGAGCCAAGGCATGTGTATCCTGGAGGGTGTGTCTGCTCATCATGGCTGGGGAAGCTGGTCAGGAGGAAAGACACTGGAGAGGAGCTTCTCAGGATCAGGGGAAGGAAAAAAAGAGAGAGTCTCACATGTGCTCCTTTTCTTTATATAGTGTCTGAATGACTCCTGTGACTCATTCACCTTGTCATGAGGGCGCATGCCCAGACTTCCCTTTATCCAGCAGGGAGCATGCCCATACTGTGATGACTCATTGAAATGTGCTCCATTGTTCCAAGCCTTCTTCAAACACACTCACACTCACACTCTCTCTCCTTTCACCCAGGGGAGAATGCAGCTTAGGGAAAGTTACAAGCAAGGTGGCTGAGAGTTACAAAGATTACAAAGTTGCAGTTTACAGTAAGTTTCTGAGAGTTACACAGATTACAAAGATTGACAAAGATCACAATAAGTTGCAGTTTAAAACCTTAGACCTTACAGTTTGGTGTAGTTTCAGAAAATCCATGTACGTAAATCAAGTAAGCTCAGGCGGAGGCTTTTTTTATGCAACAAGGACGACCCTCTGCCAGCGGGCCTCGGTCTGGTCCGCCCCCTCCTCTCCCCAACCCTGTGCCCCAGGTGGCCGACCCCGTCCTCACGCTCGGGGTGCCCCGGTGCTGCCCAGTGGCCCAGCTGACTCAGGCGCTGTAACTGGAGCCGCCGAGCCCTCAGGGGCGACAGCTGGCGCCGAGGGGCCAGGTCCCGGGCTTGAGGGCGCCCCCTCTTCTGCAACTGAGGCGGGGCAGTCATCTTCCCTCCCTGTTGGGGGCCCAACAGAGAACATCCCTCCAGCCGATGCCGTGGTTGCAGACTTGTGCTCTGCTCAACCATCTGAGCCCAGCATCGGCCCGGGCCCCTCCCTATTCCAGGTCCCCGTTCAGGAGGTGCCGCAGCCCAGTGGCACAGACCCGGGGGACCTTCCCCATGACCCCGCCCAAAGCTCTGGTCCCCTTCCCTGTCCCGACTGCCCCCTCGTCCACGTTCATGCCCTTGGTCCCAATCCCACCATTTATGAACCCATCTCCAGCCCTGAGTCCACTCCTTTTCCTGACCCCTCTCCTACCAGTACCCTGATCCCGCCCTGCATGTTTCCCTGCAGGAGACCCACACGACTCCAGCCTTCGACGCTGGCTGGTGGCTGGAGTGGGGGGACGGGGTGTACTTCAGCCACCTCAGCGCTCGTGCGGCTGAGGTGGTCACCCTGTTCTCCCCTGCTCTACGGCTCAAGGTGCTGGGGGTTGCCGAGGTTGTCCCGGGCTGCCTGCTGCACGTCCGGGCCCGCATGGAGGGGCTGACGTTGAACTTGGTCAGCATCTATGCCCCAAACGTGGGCCCGGACCAGGTCACTTCTATGAGCGGACGGCCACCTTCCTCAGCACCCTGGATCCTCACGAGTGTTTGGTCCTGGGCAGGGACTTCAACACCACCCTCGAGGACCAGGACAGTGCAGGAGTCAAGAACTGCCAGTGGCATCTGCAGCTGTACCTGCCGACAGAACGATAAAACGTGACGTAGGGCCATCACTCCCTGGTGGACGTCTGGCGCGACCATACCCGGACGACCACACCACCTTCACATACGTGCGGGTGGGAGGTGATCAGTCGAGCCACTCCTGGTTGGACCGCATTTATCTCTCTCGCTTCCATCTAGCACGAGCCCACTCCTTCAGCATCAAGCCAGTCCCGTTCACGGACCACCACTTGGTGTCCGTGAAAGCCTCTCTGAGTTCAGAGAGGATGGGGCCGGCCTATTGGAACTTTAACAATAGCCTGCTGGAGGACGTGGGCTTTGTGGCATCCTTCCGGGCGTTCTGGCTGGCCTGGCGGGAGCAGCGGCCCGCCTTTCCCTCAGCGCGGCGATAGTGGGATGTGGGGAAGGTGCGCGCCTGGCTCTTCTGCCGTGACTAGTCCCGGGCCGCTAGCCGGCAAAGGGATGCAGTGATAGAGCAGTTGGAACGAGAGGTTTTGAAGCTTGAGAGGCGCCTGGTATCCGACCGCAAGGATCCACCCCTCCGCGAGGCGTACCAGGAGAACGGGTAGGAACTCCGGGCCCTCGAGGACCATCGGGCCCGGGGTGCCTTTGGCTGATCCCTCATCCATCTCCTCCGGGAGATGGATCGCGGCTCCTGCTTCTTCTATGCCCTGGAAAAAAAGAGGGGGGCTAAAAGGCACATCACCTGCCTTTTGGCAGAGGACGGCACCCCCTACACGGATCTGGAGGAGATGCGTGGAAGGGCCAGGGCCTTCTACGCCAGTTTGTTCTGCCCGGATCCGACTGAAGCTGTCGCCTGCAAGGTGCTCTGGACCAAGCTCCCAACGCTCAGCGCGGGTGACCGAGACCAACTAGAGCTGCCTCTCACCCTGGCCGAGTTCTCAGAAAACCTCCGTCTCATGCCCACCAACAAAACCCCGCGCACGGACGGGCTGACCGTGGAGTTCTACTGTGTGTTCTGGGACGTCCTCGGCCCACACCTTGTCACCATCTGGGCAGAGTCCTTGGAGAGCAAGGTCCTCCCTCTGTCGTGCAGTCGAGCAGTGCTCGCCTTATTGCCAAAGAAGGGGGACCTCCGCGACCTTCAGAATTGGCGTCCCGTCTTGCTCCTCAGCATGGACTATAAGGTCATAGCAAAAGCCAGCTCGCTGCGGCTGCGGTCTGTGCTGGCAGACGTGATCCACCCCGACCAGACCTACATTGTCCTGGGCCGTAGCATCTTCGATAATTTGTACTTGGTCCGGGATCTCCTAGAGCTTGGGTGTAGGGACGATCTGTCATTCACCCTTCTGTCCCTGGACCAGGAGAAGGTGTTCGACAGGGTGTGCCACGGGTAACTCCTGGGCACTCTGCAGGCCTTCGGCTTCAGGCCCCGTTTTTGGGGTTTTCTCCGGGTGTTGTATGCCCTCACGGAGTGTTTGGTCATGCTCAACTGGACCCTGACCGAGCCGGTCAGCTTCGGGTGGGGAGTACGTCAGGGCTGTCCGCTGTCGACCCAGCTGTACGCTCTGGAGGTTGATGGGGTTGGTGCTCCGAGAGTCAGGGCTGTGGCTGGTCCTGTCGGCGTACGCCAATGACATGCTCCTCGTGGTCCAGGACCCAGGAAACCTGGAGTGGGTGGAGGCCTGCGAAGCGGTCTACTTGGCAGTGATCATGAGATAGTAGATTTCAGGATCCTGACCAAAGGAAGAAAAGAGAGTAGTAAAATACACCTTGGACTTCAAAAGCAGATTTTGACTCCCTCAGAGATCTGATGGGCAGAATCCCTGGGATGCTAACATGAAGGGAAAGGAGTCCAGGACAGCTGGCAGTATTTTAAAGAAGCCTTATTGAAGGCACAGAAAGAAACCATCCCGGCCTTGAAGCAAGAGAGGCAAACATGGTAGGAGACCGGATTGGCTTAAATCCTTGGTGAACTTAAGCACAAAAGGAAGCTTACAAAAGTGGAAACTTGGACAAATGACCAGGAGGTTTAAATGTATAGCTCGAGAATGCCGGGGTTATCAGGAAGGCGAAAGCGCAAATGGAATTGCGACTGGCTAAGGATGTGAAGGATAACAAGAAAGGTTTCTACAGGCATGTTAACAAGAAGAAGGTGATCAGAGAGGGTGTGCTGCTGGATGAAGGAGGTAACCTAGTGACAGATGATGTGGGAAAGCTGAAGTACTCAATGCTTTCTTTGCCTCTGTATTCACGGACAAGGTCGGCTCCTGGACTTCTGCTAAGTGACTCAAGATGGGATGAAGATGGACAGCCCGTGGTGGGTAAAGAACAGGTTAGGAACTATTTAGAAAAGCTAAGCGTACACAAATCCATGGGTCTGGACTTAATGCATCCGAGGGTACTGAGGAGTTGGCAAATGTCATTGAGAGCCTTTGGCCATTATCTTTGAAAAGTCGTGGAGATCGGGAGAAATCCGGATGATTGGAAAAAGGCAAATGTAGTGCCCATCTTCAAAAAGGGAAGAAGGGCGATCCAGGGAACTATAGGCGGTCAGTCTTACCTCGGTTCCTGGAAAAATCATGGAAGGATCCTTAAGGAATCCATTTTGAGGCACTTGGAAGAGGAAAGTGATTAGGAATAGTCAGCATGGATTCACAAAGGGCAAGTCGTGCCTGACCAATCTGATCAGCTTCTATGATGAGGTAACTGGCTCTGTGGACATGGGAAAGTCAGTGGATGTGATATACCTTGACTTTAGCAAGGCTTTTGATACGGTCTCCACAATATTCTTGCCAGCAAGTTAAGGGAATGTGGATTGGATAAATGGACAGTAAGATGGATAGAAAAATGGCTAGAAGGCCGGGCCCAGCGGGTAGTGATCAACGGCTCGATGTCAGGTTGGCGGTCGGTTTCTAGCGGAGTGCCCCAAGGTTCAGTTCTAGGACCGGTTTTGTTCAATATCTTTATTAATGACCTGGATGAGGATGGATTGCACCCTGAGCAAGTTTGCGGATGACACTAAGCTAGGGGAGAGGTAGATGCGCTTGAGGGCAGAGATAGGGTCCAGAGTGACTTAGACAAATTGGAGGATTGGGCCACAAGAAATCTGATGATGTTCAACAAGGACAAGTGCAGAGTCCTGCACTTGGGACGGAAGAATCCCAAGCACAGTTACAAGCTGGGGACCAACCAGTTAAGTAGTAGTTCTGCAGAAAGGACCTGGGGTTACAGTGGATGAGAAGCTGGATATGAGTCAACAGTGTGCCCTTGTAGCCAAGAAGGCTAATGGCATATTAGGTGCATTAGGAGGAGCATTGCCAGCAGATCCAGAGATGTCATTATTCCCTTTATTCGGCTCTGGTGAGGCCACATCTGGAGTATTGTGTCCAGTTCTGGGCCCCCACTACAAAGGTTGTGGACGCATTGGAGAGGGTCCAGCGGAGGGCAACCAAAATGATTAGGGGCTGGAGCATATGACTTATGAGGAGAGGCTGAGGAGTTGGGTCTGTTTAGTCTGCAGAAGCGAAGAGTGAGGGGATTTGATAGCAGCCTTCAACTTCCTGAAGGGAGGTTCCAAAGAGGATGGAGAGAGGCTGTTCTCAGTAGTGACAGATGGCAGAACAAGGAACAATGGTCTCAAGTTGTGGTGGGAGAGGTCCAGGTTGGATATTAGGAAAAACTATTTCACTAGGAGGGTAGTGAAGCACTGGAATGGGTTGCCTAGGGAGGTAGTGGAGTCTCCATCCCTGGAGGTGTTTAAGTCTCGGCTTGACCAAGCCCTGGCTGGGTTGATCTAGTTAGGATTGGTCCTGCCTAGAGCAGGGGGTTGGACTTGATGACCTTCTGAGGTCTCTTCCAGCTCTATGGTTCTATGATTCTATGATTCTATGGTGCTGAACCAATTGGTTCTGTCTATGGTCTGGCACTGGCTCAACACCCTGAGCCCGGCCCTGGAGGTCCTGGCCAGACTCCAGAGGATAGCTCTGGAGTTCTTCTGGCCAGGAATGCACTGGGTCTCTGCAGGGGTCTTGTGTCTTCCCCTGGAGGAAGCGGGCCAGGACCTGGTCTGCTTGGGGCAAGGCTACCCTGCACTGGAGGCGGAAGTCAGGGAGTTCCCCTGGCCCAACAAGCCCCACCCCCCTGCTGGGCATGCTCAGGAGGGAGGCTGGGGATAAAAGCCCAGGAAGCCATTCAGTCAGGGCTGACCGCCAGAGGGGAAGGGGCTCAGTCCGGAGTGCCTGAATAGCCCCAGCTACAACGCCGCTCAGGGAGGCTGTCGGGCTGAGATTGACCTACTGGGCAGTTCGCCAAGGATGAAGCAGTGCATCGGTAGTGGTAGGAAGTAGCCCAGGGAGGAGGATTGTCTTCCAGGAGCTCGGTGTGTTCTGGCAGGCATCCCCACCGAGCAGGTAGCAGAGTTAGCCGCTGCCAACAGGGCCCTGGGCTGGGACTCAGTGGAGTGGGAGGGCCCGGGCCCCCCCTACCTCCCCACCCCAGAACCGTCCAGCTCCCTCGTTTTTGGGGGAAGCGCACCTGTGAACTAAGCCAGAAGGTTGCCTACACTCTGAGAGAAGGGACTGTGTCGGTGACTTGGCCAGAAGGCCGTATGTACCCCAGAAGGGGGAAACTGCACTTTGGGATTGGGCCTAGAAGGCCGTATATACCACTGTAGGGGGAACTGCACTTTGAGGTTAGGCCTGGAGAGCCGTATATTACCTAATAGAAGGGGCTACACTTTCGGACTGAGCCATAAGGCCGTATATACCTTAAAAGAGGGACATTAGTGATAAACTCAGGTTGGTCCTGCGAAAAAGGAGCCCTAACCCAGACATTGGGGACTTCTAGACCGTTAAGGGTTGGGCGACCCCTTGACAGGGACCCGCCTTCCATCTGGGGCCCTAGGTGGTGGCTGGTGCAGCTCTTGCGGGGTGCTGGGGGTGGTTCACCTCCCCCTGGTTTCCCCCACCCGTTTTTCTGCTGCTGCTACCACCACTACTGCCCCCTCTCCCAGCCTCAGTTGCTGCAGGGGCCTTTTCCTGTTCTTGGCCCCACTGCTTGCCTCCTCTCACTCTCCTTTTACTCTGCTGGGTCTTGCAGCTGGTGCTGTGGGCCTGCCACTCAAGCACCTGTGGGCACACTGGTTCCCCTTCTCCCCCAGCAGTGTCTAGCTACCCCTTCTGCTTTTCTTGAACAGGCACCTCCTCACCGCCTGCCTTCCCTGGCGACTGCTTCCTTCCCCTCCCCCTTCTCATGTGCCCATGCCTGCCTCTGTTCTTTTGTTTGGCGCCTGAGCCGCCCCTTCTTTTTTTTATTACCCTCCCCCCACACACTGTTTCACTTCCCCCATGTTGTTTAAATAATTTACCCCTCTCCTCTCCCCAGTGCAGCTGGAGGAGCCAGTCTTACCATCCTGTGCTGGGAGTTACTCCTTTATCCCCCTTCCTCCTATCTGTATTGCTACACTCCCATCCTGCTTCCAGCCGGGAGTGGTGGACCTTCTCCTCCCCGCCCCGCCCCAGGCCCCTCCACTTGCTCCCTCTCCTGGCACTATTGGTCTCTCGCAATTGGCTGTTCCTGTCCTTCCTCCCCACCCATGAATACAGTGGAGGGGCTGTCTTGTGATGCCCCTGCCGCCCCTTGCCCACCCCTCCTCACTACCTCTGCAAATGCCAACCCCTCTGAGGCTGCCGGGCCACCTGCTCATGCAGTGGGAGTGGTGGACACGGACATGGGTTCCGGGACCCCAACAGCTCCTGCCACGGCACCTTCCGCCACCAGTGTCACCACTAAGAAGGCCTCCCTGAAGGGCAGGAAGGGCCAGGGGACCAAAAAAGGGCAAGAGCCCTGCCCGGAAGGCCAAGCCTCCTGTGGGGAGGTCTCACCCCCCCAGCTGCAGCCCCAGTGTTGGCCATGGCTTCCCCTCTTTCCTGTCCCCCTGTTCCTTCCACCATCTCTGGGGGTGACGGTGTCCCAGCCCCCAGGGCGTACGCCCAGGTAGCCGCCACCCCCCCCCCCGCCTACCGCCTCCCAATGCGCTCAGGCCGCCTCCCGGAATTCCATCTCCGACGGCCGCAGCCCCTTTCCCACCCTGACCAGGAGGCACGAGATCCGTTGCCTCCTGGTGTTGGCCTCACCCCATGTGGAGACGTACGTGAGGGCGTTGACATGTGTAGTAGGGTCCGCGGTGGTGGCAGCCTCTAAGATGTTCGGGAAGGTGGTATTCTTACTGGCTTTGGAGGCCGCCGCCCCATGAGGTGGTGGAGAAGGGTTTGGCGGTTGGGGAGTCCATGTCCAACTCGAGCCTCTGGAGGACCTGGGCGTACGGCTGGCATTTTCTTCCGTTCCTCCCTTTCTACCCAACGCTGCCCTACTGCCTTTCCTCTCCACCCTGGGGAAGCCCTTGTCGGTCCTAAGTCCCCTTCCTTTGGGCTGCAAGGACCCTACCCTCCGCCACATCCTTTCCTTCCGCCAGCAGGTACAAGTCCAACTACTGCCAGCGGGGCGTGATGGAGAAGCCATGGAAGGGTCATTTCTGGTGTCCCATCAAGGGGCCCAGTACCGGGTATATTACACGGTGGGGGAGGCCCGGTGTTTTCTCTTTCAGGTGACGGGGCACGTCCGAACGGACTGCCCCCTGGCCCGGCTCGGAGAGACACTTGGGACCCCCGACGCCTGGGAGGGCACTGGCCCTACCATCGCCGGTGGCCCTGATGGTCCGGACCCTGGGGTCGCCCCTCCTCCAACCGTGACCATAGTCAGTAACGCTCAGGCTCCGCAGGGCCCAGCCGAGCATGCGGGTGCCTCTGCCACTGCAAAAAGCAGGAAGGCCGGGCCTGCGGAGGAGAGGGTGTCAGCGTCAGCGATAGGACTTGAACAGTGCCTACCTTGGGGGGAGTTCTCCCCCTCCCCAGCTGCCCAGCCCCTGTCTTCCCTCGCCTTCTGTGACAGACCAGGCCGGGTCTGAGCACCGCTGAGGGCATCCGCTCAGGGCGAATTGCTCAAACTCAGGGCTCCTTACAGCCCCTGACTGGAGACCTTCCCCAAATAGGCCACAAACCAGTCACACTGAGCAAAACTTCTCAGACACCCCAGGTCTCCCTGTGCCACACGTGAGGGGTTATAGAACCCAATCTCACTTACCGAAAACAGGTTCTCCCAGTCCTAAAAGACCAGCCACAGTTCCCAGTCAATTTACACTTTGGATTGTACCCACAAGCGCACGCTGAGCCAATCCTTTAGAATCTAAAAATCTAAATGTTTATTAATAAAAGAAAGAAAAGGTTGAGAGTAAGGCTGTTAAGGAAAATACATTACATGCATCGAATCACCAAGTTCTCGATGAAGGCTCTTAGCAGAGATGTTATAAACTGCTATCTTAAGTCTGGTGTACATCCTATGTCAGGATGGGCCCACGATTCTTCCCGGCTCACTGTTCCTCACAAGGCTGCATCTGGAATCAGTAGCAAAATTGAAGGCAAGATGGAGTCTGCCTCATAGCATTTTATATCTATTCCATGATCTCTTCCAAGCTGGAGCAGGTCACATAGCCCAGTGACCTATCCAAATGTTCCAAGTCAACAATCATGGTTGGTTCCAAGCTGGTTTGCAGGTTCCAGACACATTCCTCAGGTGTGTATTCGCCTCTGAGAGCCTTGCTAATTAGCATAGTCACGGACTGAACATTCCTGGCCCATTACTCTGTCTCAGACAGAGAATCTTCCAGCATCAACAGAGTACATATTTATAACTCCACATACAGATATCACACAAGTACATGAGTAATATACATAAAATCAGTAGAACATAAGCTTTCATTTGACATCTCACATGGCCCCCTTTTACAGGACTTTTGGGGAAAACACCCCCCCCCCCATGGGTGCAGCAATGATCTTTAAAATCCAATAACGTGACACCCTCCCACTGCTGCCCTCATCCCCTGGCTCTTCCCCAATTTAGGTTCAGCCCTCCTCTTCTGAGGGCTGGGAGCTTGTCATGGGGAGGTGCCGCAAGTGTGCCAGCCCTCCCTCTGAGCCCCCGGATGCTTCACAGCACCGTGGGGTGGCTGAGGTGACCGCGGCAGTTGCGGAGGACGTAAATACCTCCCTCCCAGAGTCCCTGCATGGGGAAGCCATAGAGAATACTCCCACCATCCACACCTCCACTGCAGAGGTGACTGCTAACCCTGCCGCTGCCAAGGGCAACCACATGGTGGCGGACAGCGAACCCGCCTTCCTATCGCAGGAGGTGGAGGCCCTAGGGTTGACCCCGAATGCCGCAGAGGGAGATCACCTTGTGCTGGAGGGACGACAGCTGTCCTCTCCTTCCCCTTCCGATCCCCCACCCTCCTCTCTCCCTGCCTCCAAGTTGCCCCAGGGTGTGACCATCTGCCCGACCGTCATCAGCGCTTCCGCCATGGCCATTGACCCCCTGGGTGTGTCTTATGGGCGGGAATTCCTATTGTTCCCTATCACCCCCGGCGCCGGGGCCTCCAGTGCCGCACTCCCTGTGGCGCTGGGGCCTGGCGCTGAGGAGATACTAACTTCCCCTACCACCGCTACCGCTCCCCTGCCCTGCAAGGAGGCACTGTGTCCCGATGCCTCGTCCGTGGAGACTTCTGACCCTGTTCCTGCTCCTAACCCTTGTCCCACTCCTGTTCCCTGTTCAGCCCCTCTCCCAACCGAATTTCCCACTCCCCTTCCGCTCTTTCCTCTTACTCCTTTTCCTAATCCCCCTCCTCCCCTCCCTGACCTTTTTCCTTCCCCTTCCCCTATTGCTGCCGCCCCCGGGGCCACTATGTTCAGCTCTAACGTTGGCCCCCGGGGAGGCGGTTTTTGTTTCTTTAGCTCCTAGCAGGTCTGGGGCTCTTCTCCTTCCACCACGGCCCCTACCATCTTACCAGCAGGGACTTCAGGGTCCCTGCCTTCCTATGCCAATCGGTCGTGGGGCCCGTAGTGGGGTCTGGCCCAAAGACATTCGGGGGCCTGAGGCCCCGATGTGCCGAAGGGTGAGATGTGTGACTTCTTGGAAGACATCCGTGGCTCCAAGAACCAAGTGGCTCTCACCCTTCAGTGCTAGGGAGATTTCCATCTTGTTCTCCAGACCGTAAGGGCCATTTTGGGGAACGGTAAAGGGACTAGGCAGTGGGAGGCTACCAGTGGGCCCATGGCTTCCATGATGCCCTGCTCACGTTTGCGCATGGTCACAGTTCGCTGCAGGGCCCAGTGGGGACTGCCAGCGAGGATCTTCCCCAGCCCTCTCAATGCCGCTGTTCATTCTTGCCCCTCTGAACATCGGGGGCTGTAGGCTGGGTCTCCACAGGTGTCAGGTACTCTCCTTCCTTCGGTAGGGGGGATATTCTGTCATCTTCCTGCAGGAGACCCACACTGCTCCAGCCACCAGCTAGCTTCGGCAGCTGGAGTAGGGGAACAGGGTCTACTTCAGCCACCTGTCGGCCCGTCAAGCTGGGGTGGCGACCCTGTTCTCCCCGAACTTGCAGCCCGAGGTGCTGGGGACCGCCGAGGTGGTGCAGGGTAGCTTGCTGCACCTCCGGGTTCAGGTGGAGGAGCTTACAATAATCTCATCAACGTCTATGCCCTGACGTCCAGTCCGGAGAGGCTCCGCTTCTTCCAGCGGGCGTCTGCCTTCCTCGGCTCTCTGGATCCTCGCGAGTGCCTGGTCCTGGGTGCGGATTTCAACTGCACCCTCATGGAACGGGACCGCACAGGGACAGAGCCGTGCCAGGCCGATGCAGATGTCCTCAGGGAGATAATAGACCAACACTCCCTGGTGGAAGTATGGCGTGACCACCACCCGGACGAGGATATGGCGTTCACCTTTGTCCGGGTGGAGGGTCAACCGTCTTTTTACTCCCGGTGGGACTGCATCTCTCTCTCTCTCTCTCTCGTCATCATCTTTCTTGGGCCCACCCCTCCAGCATCCAGCCGGCCCTGTTCTCTGACCACCACTTGGTGGCCGTGATGGCCTCTCTTTCCTCCGAGAGGCTGGGGCTGGCCTACTGGCATTTCAACAATAGCTTGCTGGAGGATGTGGGCTTCGTAGCGTCTTTTCAGGAGTTCTCTCTGGCCTGGCGCGGGCAGCGGCGTGCCTTTCCCTCAGCACGGCGGTGGTGGTACGTGGGGAAGGTGTGCGCCTGGCTCTTCTGCTGTGACTACTCCTGGGGTGCCAGCCGGCAGAGGGATGTAGCAATAGAGCAGCCAGAGCAGGAGGTCTTAAAGCTTGAGAGGCGCCTGGCATCTGACCCCGAAGATCCACCCCTCCTCAAGGCGTACCGGGAGAAGTGGGAGGAACTCCAGGCCATCGAGAACCACCAGGCCCAGGGCACCTTTGTTTGATACCGCATCCCTCTCCTTGGGGAGATGGATCGCGGCTCCCGCTTCTTCTATGCCCTGGAGAAAGAGAGGAGCCAAAAAGCATGTCACCCCCTCACGGATCCGGAGGAGATGCATGGAAGGGCCAGGGCCTTGTACGCTAGTTTATTCTCCCCGGATCTGACTGACGCCAACGTGTGCTCTGGACCGAGATCCTGAGGGTCAGCGCAGGCGACCGAGACCGACTAGAGCTGCCTCTCACTCTGGTCAAGCTCTCGGAAGCCCTCCGTCTCATGCCCACCAACAAAACCCCGGGCATGGACAGGCTGACTATGGAGTTCTACTGTGTGTTCTGGGATGTCCTCGACCCAGAACTCGTCACCGTCTGGGTTGAGTCCTTGGAGAGCGGGGTCTTCCCGCTGTTGCACAGGAGAGCCATGCTTACCTTGCTCTTGAAGAAGGGGGACCTCCGACCTTCAGAACTGGCGTCCCGACTCGCTCCTCAGCACGGACTATAAAATCGTTACAAAAGCTCTCTCGCTGCGGCGGCTCGCACCGTGCTGAGCCGCAGTATCTTTGACAATCTGCACTTGGTCCGGGATCTCTTGGAGCTTGGGTGTAGGGACGGTCTGTTGTTAGCCCTCCCGTCCCTGGACCAGGAAAAGGCGTACAACAGGGTGGACCACGGGTATCTCCTGGGCACTCGGCAGGCCTTCAGCTTCCGGCCCCGTTTTGTGGGTTCTCTCCGGGTACTGTACGCCCTTGTGGAGTGTTTGGTCAGGCTCAACTGGACCCTGACCGAGCCGGTCTGCTACGGGTGGGGAGTATGTCAGGGGTGTCCGCAGTCAGGCCAGCTGTAAGCTCTGGCGATCGAGCCCTTCCTCCGTCTCCTCTGTAGGAGGTTGACGGGGTTGGTGCTCTGAGAGCCAGAGCTGCGGCTGGTTCTGTCGGCATACGTGTTACCAAATTTGCCCAATACTCTGGGATATGCTCATTTATCAGGGTTACTCTTATGGGACGGGGGAAGGTTAACAATTCTATCAGTGTGCTGTTTGTGCTTACTTGTGCTCTCATATGGAGTTGAATTCTCCCTGCTGCCAATTCCCCCTCCCACTGGAGCTCTCCTGCAGGAACTAGGTTCCTCAGGATGGGGTTATCACCTTAGCAACACACACAGACACTCACACCCACTAACAGAGCACGTCTGAGAGGACTGGGTAATCAGCACTCACAAGCTGACCCCCTCATATGTCCCTGGACTCAGCTGGCTGGGTTTCACAGCAATGCCACACTGCACCCTCATGTGCCTTTGGACTCAGTGGGCTGGATTAAACAGCACTTTAAGCTGCCATCCTCATAAGCCCCCAGGTTCAGCACTTCCCTATCCCCACTTTCACACCACAATCATTCACTGGCAAATTACACGATGAGCAAACCCCACAGGATTTTGGGCACTACAGGGATCTTTAGCTTGGGTACAAGAAGCGTTGTTGCAGAGTGAATGGGGAAGCCAAAACAACACCCCTTAAGGAAGAGTGAGCAAAGAGAAAGAAAGAGAGAGAAGCAACCAGCTTAACAATGAAAGTTATTTATTTCTGAGTAGTGCATAGATATAAAAAAGTTACAATATTAAATCTAAATTGAAACTGATTACAAATGTTAGGTAACCATATAACAGTTTACATAGGGCAGGGTCAGGAGGCTATGCTTAGAGAGGTAGTTGATGGGCGGGAGAGAGACCTCACCACTCCACGGAGCTTGCACTGATCGGGGGTCCCAGATGATGATGGTAGCCGGGGGTCCAGAGGGCAGGAGACAAGCAGAGCAGAGCCCCCAGCACGATCAGACAGGAGATGAAGAAGTCTCAATGGAACTGATGCAGTTTAAATCCAGGTATCAGAACAGTTTTTCTTGGTGCAAGGATAGGAGTTTTATAGAGATAGTTCAAAGAGAAAGAGGAGAGACAATAGAGATTGATCACCCCTGGTTATGGGTGATGTTCCTTGAACGAGCTCACAATGCAACTAGCCAGTTTCAGTATTTTAGATGTCAATAGGATCGTTACTAGAATTGGTCTGATGACGACTAATTTGGGTGTGAGCAGGCCTAGGTTCATTAGCATCTGGAGCAGGGATTTCCCATCAGGCAGTGCTTCTCTGCTTTCGGTGTCCCATAGTTCACTGCGGTTCCTGCCTTGGAAGAGCTGCTCTCCAGTCTGTATGCTAATGAGATGTCCCTCTGTTCCATCTTTAATGCAAATGAGGCTGGGGTGTTTCCTTAATTGTATCACCCTTGTCTGAAGCAGTTTGTGTGTGTCTTCCCCAGCCTTTTCATTGCTTTGTCTGATTCCAGCAAAGGCTTAGGGAAAGTGGGGATGGTTTTCCATGAATGTCACTCCCTGGCTCCCAAAAGCACAGGGCTGGTAGGTAACATACGCCAATGACGTGCTCCTCGTGGTCCAGGACCCGGGCGACCTGGCGCGGGTGGAGGCCTGCCAAGCGATATACTCGGTGGCCTCCTCTGCCCCGGGTCAAGAGCTCTGGCCTGGTGGTCGGGGACAGGTGGCGGGCAGGCTCCATCCCACCCGCGCTTCAGGCCATCAGGTGGAGCGTGGGTCCTCTGCTCTGTCTGGGCATTTATTTATCCGCCACGCATCCCTCTTCACCAGAGAACGGGCAAGGTTTGTAGGCCAGGGTGGGTGAGCGGCTACGGAGATGGACAGTACTGCTCCAGCGTTTCTCCCTCCGTGGGAGGGCGCTGGTGTTAAATCAGCTGGTCCTGTCCATGCTCTGGCACTGGCTCAACATCCTGAGCCTGGCCCCGGAGGTCCTGGCCAAGCTCCAGAGGACGGCTCTGGAGTTCTTTTGGCCAGGACTACACTGGGTCTCTGCAGGGGTTCTGTCTCTTCCCCTGGAGGGGGGGGGGCAGGGCCTGGTCTGCGTGCGCAGTCAGGTCCGGGCCTTCCGCCTCCAGGCTCTGTAGAGTCTCCTCTTTAATCCAGGTAGTCCGGCATGGAGCACTTCGGCGTGCGCCTTCCTCCACCGCCTTTGAGGGCTCTGCTATGCCCGGCAGCTGTTTTTTATCCACCCGAAGGGCCTTCCGTGAGACCTCTCAGAGCTGCCGGAATTCTACCAGGAACTCCTCCAGACCTGGAAGCTGTTCTCAGCCACTAGGTCTGTTGTGGCCACCGAGGGAGCAGATCTCCTCGCGGAGCCCCTGCTCCACAATCCAGCCTTGTGCGTGCAGGTGGCAGTCACCCTCCGTGCGCCGGAGGCTGATCCTGGCAGAAACCATTAAGATTGGAGACCTCCTGGATTACGACAGGGGGGACTGGGTGGATCCCCGAGTGCTCACTCAGCGCATGGGGCTCTCCACCCCCCAAACCCCCCTGTGCCTACTTCAGTAGGTGAAGGCAGCTTTGCCGCGGCCCACTCTGGATTTCCTGCAGCGGTCCCTGCGAGAGAGTACGCCCTGCCCCTCCCTTCCTGCAAACCCTCCGTCTTTAGTTATTGGGTTCCTGTTCTGCGAGCCCCCCCCTGGACTCCCCATCCTTGGACCCCCAGCAAGCTTCTGCTTCCGAACCGCGCCAAAACAACAACTTGTACATGCTCGTGCTCTACACTCTACATTTACCCGCCCTCATGTCCCGCCCTGACACCAAATGGCGGGACTACCTCAGACCTAGAGGGTAGGGAACCCCGATGGGCCAGCATATATTCCACCTTGATTCTGTGGCCTATCGGGGAAATTAGTTGGCGGCTCCTTCATGGAGCCGTGAGCATGGGCGTGTACTTGGAGCAGTTCACCCCCGTCCCAGACACCTGCCCCTTTTGCGTCATGAGGGGAAAACCTAGCACATATGTATCTGGAATGCGCCAGGTTGCAGCCCCTATTCCGGCTCCTCCAGAACCTCTTAGGGTATGTCTACACTACAAAGTTAAATCGAACTAACAGCCGTTAGTTCGAATTAACTTTCATAGGCACTACACATACAAACCGCTAGTTCGAACTTAATTAGAACTAGCGGCACGCTTAATTCGAACTAGGTAAACCTCATTCTACGAGGACTAACGCCGAGTTCGAATTAAGTAGTTCGAATTAAGGGCTGTGTAGCCACTTAATTCGAACTAATGGGAGGCTAGCCCTTCCCAGCTTGCCCTGGTGGCCACTCTGGGCCAAGCCAGGGAAACTCTTCTGCCCCCCTCCCGGCCCCGGAGACCTTAAAGGGCCACAGTCTGGCTACGGTGCCCGTGCCAGGTGCAAGCCTGTCAGCACCCAGCCAGCAGACCCTGCACCTGGCACGGCATGAGCCAGCCACCCGCTGCCACCCAGCCCTCCGCCTCTTCCCGGGACCAGGCTGGTGGCTCCCAGGAGCCTGCCCGGGGCCGCAAGAGGCGGGCGCCCGCCTGGTCTAGTGCGGAGATCGTGGATCTCATCCAGGTTTGGGGGGAGGCCTCCAACGTCCAAGACCTCCGCACTAGGCACAGGAAAGTGGCCGTCTAGGGCAGGATAGCTGCCAGCCTGGCCACCAAAGGCCACATGCAAACCCAGGAGCAGGTTTGCATGAAAATCAAGGTGGTCCAGTGAGACCCGCGACCCTGGGCCCTGAGCTTAGAACATAAGAACGGCCGTACTGGGTCAGACCAAAGGTCCATCTAGCCCAGTAGCCTGTCTGCCGACAGCGGCCAACACCAGCTACCCCAGAGAGGATGGACCGAAGACAATGACCAAGCCATTTGTCTCATGCCATCCATCTCCAGCCTTCCACAAACAGAGGCCAGGGACACCATTCCTATCCCCTGGCTAATAGCACTCCATGGACCCAACCTCCATGACTTTATCTAACTTCTCTTTAAACTCTGTTATAGTTCTAGCCTTCACAGCCTCCTGTGGCAAGGAGTTCCACAGGTTGACTATTTGCTTTGTGAAGAAGAACTTTCTTTTATTAGTTTGAAGCCTGCTACCCATTCATTTCATTTGGTGTCCTCTAGTCTTTATATTATGGGAACTAATGAAGAACTTTTCTTTATGCACCCTCTCCACACCACTCATGATTTTATATACCTCTATCATATCCCCCCCTCAGTCTCCTCTTTTCTAAGCTGAAAAGTCCCAGTCTCTTTAGTCTCTCTTCATATGGGACCTGTTCCAAACCCCTAATCATTGTAGTTGCCCTTTTCTGAACCCTTTCCAAGGCCAAAACATCTCTTTTGAGGTGAGAAGACCACATCTGTACACACTACTGAAGATATAGAGTACCATAGTTTTATACTTCCCCTCCTCCTTCTTCCCCTGGCTTCCCCCTTCCAGCTCCCTCCTCCCAGGTTTCCCCCTCCCCTCTCCCACCTCCTTTTCCCAGTCTCCCCACAGGTTAACCCCCTCACACCCCCAATTTTGTTAAATAAAGAGAGTTTCTATTTTTGAACACACGTGTCCTTTATTTTTTACATCAGGAAGGGGGGCTAGGGAGGGGTAAGTGGAAGGAGGTGAGGAGGAATGGGGTACAAGCCCCGATGGGGAGGACTGGGGTGGCTCCTGGGCTCCTCGGGGTGGAAGCTCTCCTGCAGGGCCTCCTGGATCCTGACAGCCCCCCGATTGACCCCCCCGATGGCAGCCTGCGGCAAGTGCAGCCGGGCTGATGGCCGATTGCTGTGATGTGCCGAGTGTGGGCACTCAGGGCACTCCAAGACAGGACTGCTTTGCTGTCCCTCATCGAGGTAGACAAGCAAGCGGGGAACCCTGAGAACTGTCTGTCCGGGGTGGGGGTGGGGTCCCTTTAAGCACAGCCCTTGGCTAGCCTGAGGCAGCAGCTCCACACTCTAAGTCCTAACCTGATGCCCTGCTGCCACTGCTTCCAGCCAGCCTTAACTTCGGTTCAGGGTCCACTCACTGTGGACATGCTAGTTTGAATTAGCAAAACGCTAATTCGAATTAGTTTTTAGGTCTAGATGCACTAGTTCGAATTAGCTTAGTTCGAATTAACTAATTCGAATTAAGTTAGTTCGAATTAGTGCTGTAATGTAGACATACCCTAACTGAGGTTCTGGCTGCACTTTTCCCCACACCTCTTTGTATACGCACACCCCATCCGTGGCGCCAAAAAGTCACGAGACCTCTTCCTGGGCCTGATGAAAGCCGCCATATACAATACCAGGAGGGGGTGCTTTGTGACTGTGGGGCCTACTTCTGTTCCTCCCTAGCGTCCCGTATCCAGGCAGAGTTCCTCTGGGTGGCATCCACTGGCTCCCTGGACCGTTTTGAGGAACAGTGGACGTTGTACAAGGCTCTCTGCCCATCCGGTTCCCTCATTTTAAACCTTTGACCTGCACCCCTTGACCCTGTTTATCATTATTTGTCCCCTGGAATCAGTTGATCCCTAGGTCCAGTCGTCCCTCCCGCCCACCCCTTGGGTTTTCAAATAGTGCTATCTTAGACTCACTACACTCTCCCCCCTCAAGTCCAGTTCCCAATCTCCAGGGCTGGATTTCAGACCCTCCCCCGGGCAGGAGAAAAAGTCCACATTCACATGCTCCTTTCCTGCTCGGTGCTGGACCGAAAAGGCATATTGCACTGCTCTACAGCCAAAATGCTTCTGAAATAAATGTAGTCAAACTTTACTAATTCTGGGTCACTGAGAATGAAAATGATGCTTAAAATTGTTGATTGGCTCTAGTTTTCAAGATATGCTATTGGGTCAGTATATACGACCCTTGACTTGGGAATGGCGGAGGATAAGTGAGTTATAAAGGAAGGGATCTCAATTTAAACCAGAAATGACTAAAATACATCTTTGACTGGATCTATGAATAAATCTATGACTGGGTTTGGACAGTACTTGCTTTTTAGGCAAAACAATGAATGATGCAATCTGAAGCTGGTATTGCGTCATACATGATACGAATTGCATCATGTTATTCCTAGAAGTCATGGATGATGCAATCATAACAAAGCTTACGTCACTCTGCTGAACAAATTGCCCTATATCAGCTCTAGAAATCATACAGTGTCGTGCTCTCTTATTTGTCAGTGTTTGATTTTGCAAAGGGACACATTTCTGTTTAGCCAAAGTGAGCAGAGATGCCTCGTGTGAACAGTGCAGATAACTTCTGCTATGTTTGTGGTGAAGTGACTTTTGCATCACAAAAGCACAGTATAACCACTATGGTTAGGAAAGCCTATCACCTTTATTTTGGCTGCAAAATTGGAGATCAGGCCAAGAGGTGGGCCCCACACATTTTGTTGCACAAGTGTTGCAGCATATCTTCGCCAGTGGTTGAACAGGAAAAGGAAATCTATGCCTTTTGCAGTGCCAATGATTTGGAGAGTGCCAACAGATCATGCCAGCAATTGTTACTTCTGCATGGTGCCTCCAGTTGGGAAAGGTATGTCAAAGAAGAAAAAGTGGACTGTGCATTATCCAAACATTCCATCAGCTATACGCCCAGTACCCACGGAGCGATTTCACCAGGACATTGCAACAATGGAGAAACGCTATCAGGGCAAATGGAGCCCATCAATGCTTGCAGACTATTGCTGGACAGTGACAAGAGATGCTCCATTTAATGAATACAAGAGACAAGCCAAGAAGCGCCAGTAGACACTGAATAGGACTAAACTATGTACATAATAGTTTTTGCCTTTTGTTTCATAATACATTTTATTTATATAACCCTTTTGCTGATTTTTAAAGTGTTACATAAACAGGACAGGTGAAATATTATCATGTAAAGCAACCATAAACACATGAAAAGACCTAGGTTTACAGTTTATGATTAAAACTCTACTATCTACACAATACACATAGACGTAAAATGTAAAAACTTAAATATCTTGGAAACAGTAGCCAATCAGTTGTTTTAATTGTCATATTTGAATTCAGCACATCAAAATACATAATAAATAGCACATTTTATCTCTGAAGCAGACGACTTCTAAAAAATTGTAGACCAGTGTTTGTTGGAGAGTCAAATACCACTGAGTGAGGTGGGCATTGGGGTCTTTCATTCTGTGAAGCCACTGCAAAGGGGCATGATCTGTTATGAGAATAAAAGGGGCACCCAACAAATAATAGCAGAGGGCCTCAATAGCCAACAACTGCGAAGGACTCCTTTTCTGTTGTCGAGTACTTACACTCTCTTCGGAACGGTTTTCGACTTAGATAAGACCATGGAGTGCGCTTCACCATCCACTTCCTGTGAGAGGACTGCCCCTACTCCTACCTCCGAAGTGTCCGTCTAACAAATTCCCGGGTAAAATCGGGACTAAAAAGTACCAGTTCCTGCAACAGGACCCTTTTCAATGTGAGAGGTGCCTCCTCACATGCCGCAGTCCAGCAGATTTGTCAGGGATTGTCTTTCTTTAGGAGTGAGGTGATGTGGGCGGCAATGGTCACGAACTGGGGTACAAACTGCCGACAGCCTGCCAGGCCCAAGAATTGTCAGACCTCCCACTTGGTCTTCAGGGTTGACCAGTCCTGTAACACCTGGACCTTTCTGATAAGTGGTCGGACTTGTCCTCGACCCAGGGTATACCCCAGATACGTTGTTTCTTGCAACCCAATCCTACACTTTTTGGGGTTGGTGGTAAGCCCAGCCTGCTGCAGAGTCCGGAGGATGGCTGCTAGCTGCCTCAAGTGAGTGCCCCAGTCCTTACTGTATATCACAACATCGTCCAGGTAGGCCACGGCATACTCAGTGTGGGTGGTCAGAAGGTGGTCCATCAGCCGCTGGAACATCACCAGTGCCCCAGGTAGGCCGAACGGCATGCGGATGAAATGGTAGAGTCCCGTCGGGGTGGCAAAGGCGGTCTTCTCTCGTGATCGTGGGTCAAGGGGCATCTGCCAGTACCCCTTGGTGAGGTCGAGAGTTGTAATATATCGGGCCATCCCCAGCCCGTCCAGCAGTTCATCAACTCGGGGCATCAGGTAAGCATCAAATTTGGAAGTCACATTGACCTTGCGAAAGTCAATACAGAAATGTAGGGTTTTGGGACCAATACAGTAGGGCTTCGCCACTCGCTCGGTGAGGGCTCTATCACCCCCAATTCCAGCATTGTCTGGATTTCCTTTTGAACGGCTTCTTGCCTTTGCCAGGGAAGAGAGTGAGCTGCTTCTCGGACCACGGCCCTGGGAGTCATCTGAATTTTATGGTAGATGACTGTAGTATGTCCAGGCTGGGCCGTAAACATCTCCTGAAAGGAGTTCGGCAGGCGGTGAACCTCCTCACACTGTTGGAGGGAGTGTGTGTTGCCTAGCGCAGGCTCCTCTGCACCATCTGGGGTGTCCATGTCCGCAACCTGGGGCCCCAATGCAGGGTGGGGGGCTGGATGAGGGGCAATCATTAGTCCTTCTCAAACCTGCCAGGGCTTTAAAAAGGTTGATATGGTATATTTGCTTTTTTCATCAGTGGTCTGGCTGAAGGATCTCTTATGTCACCAGGCCAACCTGGCGAATTACCTCATAGGGCCCTCGCCAGTGGGCGAGGAGCTTGGACTCCTCGGACACCTCGAGGTTGCCAACCGTACAATAGTTCAAAAGGGGAAAAGGGGGTTGAGGACTGGGGTACCTCGCAAATGGCTAGGAGCAAAGGCGGAAGCATCTGATTCCATTGCCACAACTCTTCTGGAGGAAACCTACATAGCATGTCCTTCAGCGTCCGATTAAATCGCTCCACGAGCCCATCCGTTTGCGGAGGTGCAGACTTACTGCAGGAGCTTGGATGTGAAATTCGTTTCCTGGTCTGTCAGGAGTTCCTGTGGGAGTCCTACCCAGGCAAATATCTTCACCATCTCTGCCGCGATGGTTTAAGCATGAGTATTGCGGAGGCTAACTGCTTCAGGAAACCGGGTCACAATCTAAACCAGGATATACTTAAAGCTGGCTACAATCTTTGGGAGGGGCCCCATCAGATCCATGGCCACCCGCTCGATGGGGGTGTGTAGTGGGTCGGAGTGGCCATGCACTGACCATGAGGGGGAACCGCCCCTCCCAGAGCCTTGGCGGGCAGCATCTGGCCCCGATGAGACACCCGACCAGAAGCCAGGGGAAGGGGCCAGAGTTACAAAAGGCCTGCCAGGGAGGCCCTGGTGGCTGAAGGAGCCAGAAGCTTCCCCTCTGCACGGGCTGGAGGAGTCGGACCCTGGAGCAGCAGAGGACTGGCCTGGGCCGCCAGGCCCACAGCTCCCAGATGACCTGGACGGACTATTTACCTGGCCAGAGCTGCCAAAGCGACGAGGCCCCGAGGCCTGGCCCGGAACCCAGGTACAGCCCCCGGGGGAGTTTGGAAGGAGCCCAGGGAAAGCCGACCACCTGTTGGCTGAGCCAAAGTTGGGTCAGCCCATTGCGGAGCGGATCCCCGCTGACCCAGCAGCGGACTGCTCTGCTGCTACCAGGGCCCTGGGCTGGGACACAGTGGAGTGGGCGGGCGTGCGTCCCCCCTGCCACCCCACTCTCGGGTGGCAGTCTCCCCCCTTGGCTGTGCCTGGATTGCAGCCTATACCCACTGCTGCCACGCCCTGAGCAAGGGCTTGGCCCCAGAATTGACTATTTACTTGCTGCCCCACCCTGCACTAAGGCTAGGCTTTTGGATTATTTACTCGCTGCCCCGCCCTGAACTAAGGATGGGCTTTTGGGACGGTTTACCTGCCGCCCCACCCTGACCTAAGGCCGGGCTCTGGACCCTCGGTTGCAGCCCGCCCAGTGAGAGGGCCTGCGCTTTAGACCACTACCACCGCTAATTCCCCGACAGACAACACAACAGGTAGTGGGCTGGAGTGGCCGCCCACTGCCCACAAGGGGGAGCCGCCCCTCCCGGAGGCGACTGGCCTACAGGGTGCCAATCACCGGAAGGGGAACCGGGGGGCCTTCAGTACTCATGAGCCTGTGGCGAGCTGACAGGCGGGGCATGAATTGCAATAATTCTGAACCTCCTGGTAAATCCCCAGCCAAAACAACCGCAACGAGACTCGCGCAAGGTCTTCCCGTGCCCCAGGCATCCGGCTGCCGGGATGCCGTGTGCAAACTGGAGAACTGCCCTCCGGTGCTGACGGGGCACAACAAGCCGAGTCCGCTCCTCCTGGGTCCGGGGGTCTTTGTCAAAGCGATACCGATGACCCGAGACCAACTCAAATCGGGGCCACCGGAGTGCCCACTGGGAGTCTCTTGCCACCCCATTGACCCGTGCCACTTCTTCAAAGGCCCACATCAACATGGGACCTTCCTGCTGGTCCCGGCTGAAATCGGTGCTGGGGTCCAGTATTGAGGACCCAGGTCCTGCTTGAGGGAGTGGTGGAGGCAGGGTCTGTGCTGCTGACTCCGCCCTGCTTGGCTCCTCTTGTCTGGCCGTGGGCCTCCCGGGGTTTTTTCCCCGCTATCCACAGGGTCTCCCTCAAAAGCGTTCTGTACTTCAGATCCCTCCAGGTGGACCTCCCGCAACAGTTCTCTGAAGTTGGGCCAGTCACGTCCAAGGATAATGGGATAGGCCAAGCTGGGGGCCACACCGACCGCAACTTCCTCCATTACTCCTGTCACTGTCATAGGTACCCATACCTGGGGACAAGTCTGGACATCTCCATGAATAAATTGGAGTCTCACTTCCCCCTCTATCCATCGGGGCTCTGGGGAGACCTGCTGCTGGATGAGGGTCTGTCCACACCCTGAATCGATGAGAGCGGTCCAGTTCTGTGACCCAACTTTAACCAAGGTTGTCAGCTTAAGGGGGGACTGGGGCCAGGCACGGGATTCCCCAGCACAGACTTGCCCAAAGTTACAGTCTGCGTTGGTGCAGTCCCGATGCAAGTGTCCATATTGGCTGTAGGAGAAGCAGGGTCCCACTTCGGCCCACACTGGTTGGAGGTACTCATGTGAAGGCCTGTGTCCGCTGCCTTGGTTTCTCCCAGGGTCTATATCTGAGGCCCCTGGGCATGGAACCCTCCCTGGCCAACCCATGGCTTCAGGCTCAGCCCCTTACACTCCTCTCAGTGGGTCCAGCTTTCACACCCGCTGTTATAAGTGCCTGTTTGGGGTCAGGGTTCACCCTCTGCATCTCCGGACCCACAGGGGCTTCTGCAGCCAAAAAGTCCTCCATCAGGGTGACTGCACTACTTAGAGTCGTGGGACGGTGGCAGAGTACCCAGGCCCAGCCGCAGGGAGGTAAGATATGCACAAATTGCTCAAGGGCTATCTCCTCCACCAAGTCCTGCACTGCTCGGCCTTCCGGGCGTAGCCAACGACAAGCTAGGTCCCGAATTTCATGGGCAGTGGCCCAGGGGCAGGCCCTGGGCACGTAGGTGGTCATCCTGAGGCGACGTTGGAAGGTATCCGGTGTTATGTCCAGAGCATCCAAAACAGCTGCCTTTACTTGCACATAGTCTCGGGCCACGGCAATGGGAAGGCCTCTATAGGCCGTCTGAGCAAGGCCACCCAGGTAGGGTGCGACTGTGGTGGCCCACTGCCCCTTGGGCCATCCAGCGACAGTAGCAACCCTTTCAAAAGTTTCCAGAAAAGCTTCTGGGTCACCCGCGAGCCCCATCTTGGAGAGCTGGATTGGCGGCAAAGCAGCTGGCCGTTCCCAGTCGTCCTCCACGGGAGGGTTCACAGGTAGGGGAACTAAAGCTACTAGCTGCTGTTGCTGCTCCTGATGCTGGGCAGTCAATTGCTGGAGCAGCTGCTCCTGTTGAGTAGCCAGCTGTTGCAGTAATTGCTCTTGCTGCTGCTGTTTTTCGACCAGGAACTTGATGAGCTGCTCCATGGTTCTGCAGTTAGCAGTTCCCTAAATCAAAAGCTCCTGACTTTCAAAAAGCCCCTCACGTCAGGGGGTGGGCCACCACCCACATTCTCCACCATGTGTAGATGTTGCGGCTTAGTCCTGGGCCCCCGACCTGTACTCTGGGCCCGGGAAAAAGGGGGACCTCTAATTGCTTCTTTACGGGCCGGAGCACAGGTCGGGGGCCCAGGACTAAGCCGCAACATCTACAGGTACTATATAAACAGAAGAAAAAGTCCTAAAAGAGAGCATCATAAAAACTGAAGGATATGCATGGTGGTTAACGTTGAAGATGGTACCTTAACTTTTGCATTTCCCAACATACATTCATGACATTTTAACATTACACAAACACTTTTTGCATTTTTAGTATACGGTTCACTATAAGCATAACGTTATTTTGCTTAAGCTGGTAACTTCTCTGCCATATGAGCAAGGAAAATTAATAAAAGCTGATTTGATTTTATGTAGTATCAGCTTTGCATTTGTTAATTGCAGTTCACAGGCTTATTAAAATGACTTTGCTATCAGTTCACACACACCATTAATTGAACACCCATGCATTGTCTGAGTAAATGATGTACACATTTAATGTGTTAAATAGGACTCTAATCCTGCAAACACTTACATCCATGTTTAGGTGTGTGCTAGAACTTGGGCCTAAGATATTAAAAGTATGCATTTTTAAAACATTTCTTTAAAATGTTAGTGCAATTTATTTCCTCCCCCCCAAATTTTTCTTTCTGCTTAAAAGCATACCGTACTCAATTGTCACTCTATTCTTTTTCCATACATGTGCAGAATAAAATTTTCTGTGTGCAACGAGGCATGTGTGAATTTGCACCACTAGTAGAAACAAAAACCTAGCAGCGGGTGCTCTGCTAATCAACAGGGCCACATCTGAATCTCTCCTGAGTGTCTGCACAAACGCACAGCTTATGGGGCACACAGCATGTATTAGTTAAAACTAATCCTTCTGTAGTTTTTTTTTTAATTCCATAAACAAAGGAAATTGGCATAGTGTCTTTTTCACATGAAAACACTACAATCAAACTAAGACTTCATATGTGTGTATAGGTTACAGCATTTAAAACTGCTTTCGAAGCTTCAGTAACAAAGCAGCTGAAGACAGCAGTGACATCATCTTTAATAATGTTTGATACGTTTTCCATCAGGTTTCACTGCCTTCATTTTGCAGATGCAAACAGTTTTTTGCTCTAAGTTTTGTTGCACCATGTATTGTGTCTGTTATCTCAAGTGTCTCCAAGCCACTGGGTGCTAACTTGTCTTTCTTCCTTTTTGGAAAGTTTAGTTTCTTCTCTCGTGATAAAAAAAAAAAAAAAAATCCATGCAGGCGACACAGAAAAACGTTCACTTCCAGGAGTCTACTGGCGAATGGGCAGATTCAAACAAGGATGACTCCTACTGTCACGATCTGAGCCTCCCCTCAGATTTACAGCCGTGTCATCATTGGGGTTAAAGGCATAAGCCTCCCCACACCCCGAGTGCTCCCCTCTTCCCGTGTCCCAGTTTTTCTCTTTTTAACCAGTCTCAACACTACCAGTCGTTGGCTATACCAGGTAACCTCACCAGTAGGGCTTCTGCCTAAGGTACCACCCAACGGAAGGGAGGGGGACCTGGGCCTTCCCTCACTCCAGGTCCCGACCCAGGACTCTAAGGACAGGGACGTACCTCCTTGTCCGGTTGGTGGGGCAGCGGCCGTAACTCACCAACCCTCGAGCGGCCTCACGGCTCCAACGCTCAGTCCTGGGTCACTTCCTTCCTTCCGTCGCGTCTCTCCTCCGGGCCAGTCTCCAGGTGACCCTCCGGCCTTTCCTGCTGCCCGTTCCTGCTCGGATCGCCTGCCGCCTCTCCTCCTGCTGCCGTCCGCCTCACTCTCCCTTCGATCCCCGCGTCTGAGCCCGTCTGGGCTTCTCTTGTACTCCGTGCCCCTCTGTGACGTAGAGCCTGCCCTGCTTCCGGTGTCCCCCTGACGTCAGCGCGCGTCTCTGCGCCACCCCCGGGGGCGGGGCCGGATCACGCGGCGCACAGCCGCCGCGAGACCACGCCTTCCCCAAAAAAAGCCTCGTCGGGGCTTTCGGGAGTGCGGGGCTCTGGGAACACTGCAGCTGCTGCTGCCGTACCCGCAGCCCCGTCACACCTATGCTGAACAAGGCCAAGAGGCTCTTCAGCACCTGTGATTAACACCCCAAGGTGTATTGCTTACCATAGTAGATCCGAACATTCAAGTAACAAGAAGCTTCCGTAACCAAATATGGACAGCGCCCACTGCCCCTCAAAGGTCTAGAGCCAGCGGACACTGCCCAGCGGAACTCTGCCCAGATGCGTGAATGGATGCAGGAACGGAAATAGGCCCTGTTGCATAAAAGGCTCCGCCCGAGCTATTACTTGATTTTGCACATGGATTTTCTGGAAATACACTAAACAGTAAGGTCCTGCCAACACGACTTAGGCTATGTCTACACTACAAGGTTTCTGCGCAAAAACCGTCGGAGCATCCACACCTCAAGCGTGCTTTCGTGCAAAAAAAATTACAATAAATCGACAGGACAGAGGGCTTTCGCCGGTAGAGTTATTCCTCTTCCCACAAAGAATAACTCCTTTTTGCACTACAGCTATTGCACAAAAAGGCATGTGTGGACGTTCTGCAGGGGTTTCTTGTGCAAAAAGAGCCTATCAGAAAAAGCATAGGTGCTCTGATGGCCATCAGAGCTTTCTTGCGCAAGAGCGTCCATGCAGTCTGGACGCTCTCTTGTGCAAAAGCACATCGCTTTTGCGATGCGGACGTGCTTTTGCGCAAGAAGCTTTTGCAGAAGATCTCTTCTGCAAAAAGCTTCTTGCGTAAAACCCCTGCAGTGTAGACAAAGCCTTAGAGACTGACAAAACACTCCCACTGACTCCATTGCTGGGGCGAGGGGAGGGGCAGGGAGAGTTGTCTTCTAAGTCATTTCATTACTGATGATTTGTAAGTGGTTCTCTGAAGCTTTGTAATTGTTTCAGCTGCATTGCCTTTTAAACTCTGCAACTCATTGTAATCTTAAACCTTGCAGCTTTGTAACTCTCAGCAACTTTGCTTTATAAGTTCAGAAACTTACTGTAAACTTGGTGATTGTTGAGCCTTGCAACTTTGTAACTTTCAGCTACCTTGCTTGTAACGTGCTCTAAACTGCATTCTCTCCTGAGATATGTGTGTGTGAGAGTGGACTATTGAGTGTTTGCGATTAGAAACTGCAAGGCTGAGCATGTGGAGCCGGGTGATGAGTCATCAGACCAATCAAGGCTGAAACAAACAAAGGAGACATTGCTGCTCTGCTGGATCAAGGGAAGTCTGGGCATGCTCCCTGGTGATGAATGTGGATGAGTCACAGTGGTTGTACAGAGGCAATAAAAGAAGAGAGCATGTGGCAGCAACCCTCTTTCTGAGAAGCTCCTCTTTCTGCAACCAGTTTCTTTCCTGACCAGCTCCCCAGCCATGATGAGCAGACAGACCCTCCAGGTGCAATATGCCTTGGCTCCTTCTGCAACCCATATGCCTGTGTGAGTGCCTGAGGGCAGGAATGAATGTGTGTGAATGAGTGAATGAATGGAGGGGTGTGTGTGTTTGTGTGCGAGAGAGATAGCTGGTTCCCCTTTAGTTTAAACCTTTACTGGCAGCTCATCATTTATTTGCCTGGCACATAATGACTTTTTTCAAGCTGTACTTTTCCAAAAGGATTCCTCAGTGTTTACTTAGTGACTGCTCTCTGAAATCAGAATCCAAGCTCTGTAGTAATGGTTATTTCTACTCTGGGGTATCAGAATAGCAAGTCTGTTTGATTCGTGCATTAACTATAGTAATACAAGCTTCTTTAAACAAACAAAAAAAATCCTGTGCCCTTATTAGAGGTTTATTTGCGTTGTACAACACCTACTGGGAAAGACTCTGGAGCTATGTTTGTTACAACTTGGGGGTGGGAAGGATTTTTTTCCTTCTGTTACAACACTTTAAAGAGAGAGAGAGAGAGAGAGAGAGAGTTTGCAGCGTATACACTATTTCCAGGGCGAATCCTACCGCAGCTGTGTCCTGTCGCATTCACAGGTTGCAGAGAAACTATTAGGAACTTCCAAATATAAAAATAGAGAAGTTGGAGCAGCTGTGAGGGACTGTATATACCCTCTTGCTATTTATAATGCTCAAGGTAAGCAGATACTGATGTACAAGGTGAGTGGCTTGCATTTTGCTCTGAGTTATGCAGTACTAATAGAAAATGAAGTGCTCACATTGAGGAATTCTAAATACTCTGCATTTGTTTTCTTCTTTGTACCTTACCCTCTCTACCTCTCTCTATCTGTAGCAGAAGACTTCTGCTGTACAGGAAATAGCTCTCTTTCCTACAAAAGACTTTGAACAAAGCTCCAGGCACCACTTACACAAGTTCTTATTCCCTAGCCATTTTAAACACAAGTATAGAGGAGGTTTTTAAAACAACGCTAACTCCTTTGTTTTGGTTAGAGATAGTCTCAACCCAAAATCTTGCCTCCAGACCCCCCAAATTCTGTTGGGATTCTGGGGATGATAGACTCTAAAACAGGAGCAGGCAATAATTTTTGAAGGGGGGCGGCACTTCACAAATTTTTGAAGGGGCCCTGGGCCGCCCCGGACACTTCCTGCTTCCCCACCCACAGATCCTTGATTGCCCCTCACCCCCCACACCGGCACCTAGAAAGAATCGCCAGCTGGCAGTTCTCTCTAGGTGCTGTGCACCCCTGGCGACAGGAGAAGACTGTGTGCACTCCCCCTGTCCCCCGGCCAATCAGGGCATGGGAGCGCATGAGGTCTCTCGCCCCGTCCCCATCCTGCAAGGGGCACACAGAGCCTTGAGTGAATCGCCAGCTGTTCAAGACAGCTGGCGCTTCACTCTAGGCACCATGTGCCCCTGGCAGGGGGGAGGAGACTCCATACACTCCCCGATCACCAGGTCTTGATTGGCCTGGGAGTGGGGGAGCGGCAAGGTGGCCGCGGGCCAGATCAACCCACTTGGTGGGCTGGAGCTGGGCCGCAGAGGCTCTTTTGCCCACCCCTGCTTTAAAACCTCAATTGTGCAGACTATTCCCCTTGTTATGCTGCATTGGTGCTCAGTGTAGGCCTAAGGTTACACGCAAGAACTTAGAGCAGTGGGGTCTAACTCTGAAATGAAAAGCCTGCTTCTGCACACAGGTGAGCCATGGGAAGGTCTGACACAAACTAAGTTGGGAATACAAGCCCATCCCCAATGTAATTGTATATGAAGAACTGAGAAAACCCACTAGCAAATTCATGTACAACACAGCTGTTGCTGGGATGGGTGCCCAGACCACTAGGGATGCAGCTAGCTATGCTTACTGAGAATCACACTCCCCCAAGTTGTGCTACACATTCTACAATAGAGGAGAGGCATTTTCTGCCTCAGCTTCCCCCTCGCTCTAACTTAATGCCTGGGTCCTGGAGCCGCCGCCACCACTTGCTTCTCACTCCAGGCGCTAGGATGCGTGTGCAGAGTGGCCGGCTGCGAGCAGTCCTGGCGCGAGGCTCAGAACCAGTATGAGCTGCATTTCCTTAAACAAAGAGCCGTGGGTTGGCCACCCCTGTTATAAACAATGTAACCGGGCGGGCCGCACTTAGATAATTTATAAAGATGTAGTTGTGGGCCGCAAAAAAATTCGATCGGGCCACGTTTGACATGGCTGGCTTAGACAGTACTGGGTCCTGCCGTGAGGGCAGGGGACTGGACTCGATGACCTCTCAAGGTCCCTTCCAATTCTAGCATTCTATAAAAGTCAGACCCTGCAGTTTCTGCCCTCTGGCATTGCCTGATCGTGTGAGTTGGTGTGAGTGATTGTCTTAAGCACAAACCAAATAAGACATAAATGATATTGTTTGTAGTGTTGTTGTAGCCATACACAGGTCAGGCTATTCGCTAGACAAAGTGGGTGAGAGAATAGCTTTTATTAGCCTAACTGCTATAGTGAAAGAGACAATAAAAGCCTCCGCCCGAGCTATTACTTGATTTTACACATGGATTTTCTGGAAATATACTAAACTGTAAGGCTGTGTCTACATTAGCGTGATTGCGCGCAAAAGTGTCCGCTTTTGCGCAAAAACTTGCTGTCTGTCTACACTGGCCGCGAGTTCTTGTGCAAGAACACTGACGTTCTAATGTATGAAATCAGTGCTTCTTGCGCAAGAACTATGATGCTCCCACTCAGGAATAAGCCCTCTTGCGCAACTGTTCTTGCGCAAGAGGCCAGTGTAGACAGGCAACATGAATTTCTTGCGCAAGAAAGCCCTATGGTTAAAATGGCCATCAGAGCTTTCTTGCACAAGAGAGCGTCTACACTGGCATGGATGCTCTTGCGCAAAAGCACATCTCTTGCACAAAGGCACATGCCAGTGTAGACGCTCTCTTGCGCAACTACTTTAATGCAAGAACTGTTGCGCTAAAGAGTTTTTGCACAAGATCATGCCAGTGTAGATGTAGCCTGTCTCTTTGACCAACAGAAGTTGATTCAGTAAAAGAAAGAATATTGATAGTACGGGGAAATATTTAGGTGAGTGGACAAATGCTAGGGCTTACTTCAAATGGGAGTATTTGTCAGTGCAAGTCATGATGGGGGGTGGGAATCCTATTGGTAGAGCCCCACAAATCTGCAGATATCCAATTTATAGCCATAGCTTATGTTTGTGGCTACGTAGACCAACTTTGTACCTTAAACCTTGTAAGTTTGCAGACATCCACACGTATCCATGGATCATTTGTTCAGACCAATGTTCCCCCTCGTTTTTTCCATCCAGGGGTAGAATAATTTTTATGTACACCAACGCATGCATGAATGTGCACCACCAGTAGAAGCAAAACCTAGGAGTGGGCGCTCTGCTAATGCTAGGTGACATTTGAATCTCTCCTGAGCGGCAGCACAAGTGCATAACTTACCAGGAACGCTGGTTCAGATCCCAGTTTTGTAGCCATGCAGAGATCTGGCTATTGGGCATTCTACAGGACGGGTGCAGGAGAAAAAGCAATGCCCTGGTTACATCTGGTTTTGCAGAGAGCAGTGGCTGCCCTAATAGCACCCTCCCCCCCACCTCTCCACCAGACTACTCCCATAGCTTTGGCAATGGGGAAATCCCAGCCCGCCCAATGAACCTCAAAACTTCTCCGGGAGCCAGGCCCGCTTGAGGGGGCCCAGCACAACCTGCCCTAGACTGGGCTCTGACGCCCCTCTGTACTTACCGCCCCTCTCAGCTGTGCCGCCGCTCTGACACCCCCATCCGGGTCTCACCGATTCTAACCCGGCCCCGCTCCTCAAGCTCTGACATGCGTTGTCTCTAGTCCGTCCCGCCCACCGCCTAGACTATCCCCAGCCGGTCCCCACGAACGTGGATTGGCCCGGACGGCTACCGTCCCGCCCCCTATGCAACGAGAATACCTTTCATTGCTCTCAAACTCACCAACCCCTAGTATGGCCCTAGATAATCACCGTAGCGTAACCCATACGTGGCACTGGGTGTGTCCTGGCCTATGAGCGTAGTCCCGTGCCCCGGAAAGGGCGTGGTGTGAGCCGGAAATGCCTCTTCTACCGCGCCGCTCGGTCTTCCTCTGTTCCGCCATGTCGCCGATGATGGCAGTGTTGCTGGTTGTGTTCTCAGCCACGGCTGCCGGCTACTTTGTGAGCATCGATGCTCACGCGGAGGAGTGTTTCCTGGAGCGGGTCCCGTCCGGTACCAAGATGGGGCTCATCTTCGAGGTGGCCGAGGGGGGCTTCCTGGACATCGACGTGGAGGTGAGGAAGGGATATGAAGAGGGGAGCTGGGAGTTTCGGCCCGTAAGGGGGAGGGCGTTCCCGTTGCGGCTCTGCCCTTTAAATGTAGTAAAAGCTCACTGATACAGTAGCAGGGGGAGTGACTACTCCAGTAGTCACTTGACTAAGTGCTTATATCCCTAGTGTGGGGAGTGGATGTGCGGGGGTGCTGGCACTGCGCCCTGACCTTGGACGGAGGGAATGGGGGCGGGGAAGAAGAAGGGAAGGTAGACTGAAAAAGGCTAGGCTGTGGAGGAGGTTATCTGCACAGCAGGTGAGAGTGATGAGTTCTGGTAATGGCTGGCACGCGGGGGGTGCTATTGGCTATTGCCTTGCACTTGAGGGGGTTGCTGGTAGTTAAAGCCGGGGGGGGGGGGCAAAACATGGCTGGGGGGTGTAGTTGCTCGGGTAGGGGTCCTACTTATACTATTGGCTCACCCAAGGGCATGTGGACTATTGAGACCTGAGCTCAGCCCAGCCTTGCCTCCTACTTGAGAGGATGGTAAACTAATGCTTCATTTGATCAGGCAAAGTGATGCTTTGTGGCATCAAGGTTCAGAGTTGTCAGTCTCTGTCTTATCAAGGCCAAAAGCAGGATTCTTTAAGGGGCAGGACAGTATATGCATATGCCCTGTTGTGGTGTGAGAGGATTCTGAGTGTAATCATGGGCGGGAGGGAGAAGATAAGGGATATGATGCTACTAGCAGCCTGGAGGTGGAGTGGGGGAAAGGCACAACAGGTTGCATCCTGAGCTGTTGGTAACCTAATGGCTAGTAATGAAGGTATGAAGCTAGGGAAAGTGATGATTGGGGCTGCCCTGGTGGAGATAAATCCAAAGACAGAAACATGCTGTTAACAATTGGCTAGAATGTTGATATAGCTTTCTCTTTGTTGACTTGCATTGTTTTATGTTCCAGGGTTGTACCTGCTAAACTTTTGCTTGGCAGAAGCACTGTAACATCCATTCTGGGACATAAACAGCAGCCAGGCAAGGGTCATGTGAGATGTCCAAATCCCCCCCGGAAGAGGCTAAATTACTTGTGCAGATTAAATTGCCCAATTATAACTGTCTCTATTGTCAACCCAGCTGTAGAAAGCAACTGTCTAGTAATGACTTACAAAACCACCTCTTAAAATCTCCCATTCTTTCTCCATCCCACATCTTCTTTTGAAAGTTTTCAAGATAAGCCTTCTATTAGCAATGGATGTGGTAGGGGATGCTTCTTACAGAATAGTGCTGATTAGTTTGGGGAAGGGGCATAGCAGTTTCCTTTAAGTTGGATTTGACTGACATGTGAATTATGGTCCTAATTTTTTTAACACCCTGTCCCCTCCCAAAGAAATCCAGGTCTGTAGGACAATAATGTACACACTTTGTCTTAAAGAATCCCAAATCAATCTACAAGTGGAATCTCTTCATCAGTCACAAATGCAGTTAGCTTTGGAGTGCAATATGACAAATAATTAGGCTTATCTTGAGCACTTTCACAAAAGGAAGTTGGATATAGTAAGGAAGAAAAATGTTGAGTGATTTTTGTGAGAGGAATGACCAGATGTAGCAATATTGTTTTTGGTGCTTTCTGCAGTTATATAGTGACAATATACAACAGGCATGAGACGTATTTAGGAAAACTATTAAATGCAGTTTAAACTCATGAGATCTAGGGCAGCAGAACATAATGAAACAAGGCCAAGACACAGGATTCTACACTGTACTTCTGGCAAAAAGAGCCTGAAGATCTTAATGACCACAAGTACATTGGCTCTGTCACCTCCCCAAAATGGCACTTGCAGCAGCACAGAATTGTATATTTAAAGACCAAAGTGACATGTCAAAAGGAAGTAAGTTCATTTCGCATTTACTTTCTTGCCAGAAATGGAGGCTGGGGTTCTGCATTTCCCCTGCCTTCATTGATCTCATGATTAATTTTAGATTCTAATGGACTATGCAAGTCTTGGCAGGTAAAAAGCCTTTCACATCACCTTAAAGAGGTATTTTCTGAAAGGTTCTAATGCAAATAGAAAAATTTCACGCTGTATTTTGGCTGTGGGAGGTAAGAGAGTATATAGAATAAGAACGGCCATACTGGGTCGGATGAACGGTCCATCTGGCCCAGTATCCTGTCTGCTGACAGTGGCCAATACCAGATGCCCCAGAGGGAGGGAACACAACAGGTAATCCTCATGTGATCCCTCTCCTGTCACCCATTTCCAGACAAACAGAGGCTAGGGACACCATTCCTATTAATCCTGGCTGATAGCCATTGATGGACCTAACATCCATGACACTATCTAGCTCTTTTTTTGAACCCTGTTGAAGTCCTAGCCTTCACCACATCCTCTGGCAAGGAGTTCCACAGGTTCACTGTGTGCTGACTGAAGAAAAACTTCCCTTTTTTTGGTTTTAAACCTGCTGCCTCTCAATTTCATTTGGTGACCCCTAGTTCTTATAGTGTGGGACTAAGTACATAACTTTTCCTTATTCACTTTTTCCATACCAGTCATGATTTTATAGACCTCTATCATATCCCCCCTTAGTCTCCTCTTTTCTAAGCTGAAAAGTCCAAGTCTTTTTAATCTCTCTTCATATGGGACCCGTTCCAAAACCCCTAGTCATTTTTGTTGCCCTTTTCTGAACCTTCTCCAATGCCAATATATGTTTTTTGAGATGAGGCAACCACATCTGTATGCAGTATTCAAGATGTGGGCGTACTGTGGTTTTATATAGAGGCAATAAGATATTCTCTGTCTTCTCTATCACTTTTTTAATGATTCCGAACATTCTATTTCAGGGGTGCGCAATAATTTCTGACAGGGGGGCCACTCCAAGATTTTGGAAAGTGGTCAAGGGCCGCACTCTTCCATGATATTAATGGAGGAGATGTGGGGTCTGGGATGGAGATTGGGTGCAGAGGGGAGCTTGAAGTAAGGGATTGGGGTGCAGGAGGGAGACAGGAGTCTGGGAGGGAGTTGGGGGTGAAGGAGGCGGTTGTGAAGGGACAGGAAAGGGCTGGGGTGCCAGAAGCAGGCTGTGGCCAAGAGTCGTACCTGCCAGCTCCCAAACTTACTTGCCTGCCTGCCTGCAGAGCTTAAAACATTTCCTAGCCTGCCTGGCCATGTGCTTCATTGAATAACTGAGCCGAGGACAGGGGGCGTGGTGGTTCTTGGCTGCCTGTTACTCCAACAAGCAGCTCCCATTGGCTGGTTTCTAGCCAGAAACCGGCCACTGGGATTGTGCTGGGGGTGGGTCGGCTCCTGAAACTTCCCCCCCTCCCCTCCAGTTTTAAAACAGAAAGGGCACCCTGCAGCTGCGTTTCTGCATGGTGCGCAGGGCAAGCAGGGGAGCCTGCCTGGGGCTCCCCTCTGCCTCCACAGGCCAGATCCGGTGGCTTGGTGGGCTGTATTTTGCCTAGGCCTGTTCTATTTGCTTTTTTGACAGGCCACTGCACACAGAGTGGATGTTTTCAGAGAACAATCCACAATGACTCCAAGATTTCTCTCGAGTAGTTGTAGCCAAATTAGTCCCCATCATATTGTACGTATAGTTGGGATTAGGGATGTTAAAGACTAGTCGATTATTCAGTAAGCATTTGCTTATCAGGTAGTCTTTTGACTAATCGATTACCCCCTTGCCTCTGAGATAGAGGCAGCAAAGGGGGTACTCGTACATTTCAAAGGAGGAATGCGGAAGTGCCTATCAACTAGTCGATGGAAATTCCGTCGACTAGTCAGTTAACTGCATTCTAACATCCTTAGTTGGGATTATTTTTTCCAATGTGCATTACTTTACATTTATCAACATTAAATTTCATTTGCCATTTTGTTGCCCAATCTCTTAGTTTGGTGAGATCTTTTTGAAGCTCTTCAGTCTGCTTTGGTCTTAACTATCTTGAGCAGATTCTTTTGACATTGCCCAGTAATTGTAGGCGTGCAATGTCCAGATGGAATATCATGATTTTAATTGAAATTTCCTCTTATTAAATGTATGCCTTCAAGATGCATACAAAGTAGTGAAATATTTTTTTTTTCTGTTCCCAGATCACAGGGCCTGATAATAAAGGAATTTATAAAGGAGATCGTGAGTCCAGTGGAAAATACACCTTTGCTGCTCACATGGATGGAACTTACAAGTTTTGCTTTAGCAACAGAATGTCCACCATGACTCCTAAGATAGTGATGTTCACTATTGATATTGGAGAAGCTCCAAAAGGGCAAGATATGGAGACAGAAGGTGAGGAGAACTTCTGAAATGAAATGGTTCTTATTTGTGATCTTGAAAGATTAATTTTAGAAGCTGTTCTCTGCACTCATCCTTCCAAAATACTGTAATGGAAAACCCAGAATTCTTCTCATTTAGTCACTTTAGTTTTCCATTTTCTTGAGCAGCTACAACTGGGTCAAAATATGTTTAGATGCTACTGTGCAATGTAATGTAAAATGACCAGGTAATCCACACTGTTGCTTGCAGACACTAGTGCTATCATTCTTTAGTCTTTTTTCCTCAGTTTCACACTCTGATTTCCAGTTCACGTGCTCAGCAGTATGTAGACTACTAAATGCATTAATTGATTTATTTGATAAGTGTGCTAATATGTAATTTTCTCGGAGCTATGTAAATTACTGGTTTATCTGTAGCCTTTTGTCCTGTACTAGTGTTCATCTCTTACACTTTTCCTTAGGTGGTGGAGATACCTGGGATGGTATGTGTACTGCTTTTTGAAAGCTCATTAGCATCTTGTCTCTTGCATATGTTTATTCACTAACATCTAACTTTTCCTCTTCTCTAACATCTGTTGGTTAGCATGAGAAGGTAACTTTTAAAAATAAACTACACAAAATGAAGGTCTGATATTCATTGATGCTGGGCAACTGCAATTTCCATTAAGAGGACCGGGTGCTTAGCATCTCTCTGGGTCAGGTCCTTAAACTGTTAATGAACACTTGTCTTCAGGTGGCTATTTATGGCCAACTGGAGATGTAATCAAGAGTTTCTGTTAAGTAGAATTCAATTAAAAATGCTGAACATTCAGTAACTTTAGATGTTTTGTAGTTGTAGTTTTGCTTTGTCATTAAAGCAGGCATGGGGAATTGAGAGCATTTTGGAGGGGAAATGAACCACTTCCTTGTAATATCTTAGAGCTAATGCATTAGCTGTAAGTGAAAAATAACATATGTAATTTACCTTAAAATGAAATTAATGTTTTGGGAAACATTCAATCATAAAATTGGAAAAAAAAAATGCAACAGTACAATCATTAGCAAGAGTACAGTAATACATATCTGCTAGACTAGAAGTCAAAAGGTAACCCATGTGTGAAATGAGTGCTTGACATGTTCTTGAAATATTTAACCATTTGCTAACTGAGTTCTTATTGATAAGAGTTCAAGAAGTCTCTCAAGTTTGTGAAAAGCATACCTTTTGTGCAGAATACTGACACACATCATCTTTCTTTAGCTTAAGGCAGATGTTTGCCTATAAGCAAGTATGTTTTTAGCACGTTTTGTACATTCCATAAGTAGTAACCTTTGTTCTTACTAATAAGCTACCCATATTGCCATAATCAGTAGATTAACTGATAAGCAAAAGCTTATAGGTTAATGCTAAGACTACACGTTTTTCCCCCACCCCCTGCCAGTAAATTGTTTAGCAGGCTGGCCAGCAGCCTGGCTCATCCTTGGACCCATCTCTGCTGCGGCTCTGCATTTAAAGTGTATTGGGAGCCAGGTGGGTGGGCAGGCAGCCTGGCTCAGTTCCACCTTGCGCTGGGTCCGGGAGCTCAGCCTCCCCACCTCCTGCTGATGGGCTGCTACCACCCCATGCTGCTACCTCTGTATCAGAGGCAGCTGCACAGGGCAACAGGTCCATGAGGGGTGCTGGTTTGTAAACTGCCCCCGGACCAGCTCCCACCTGGCAGGGGGCTCCTTGGGACTGGGGCTGGAGTGCACTGGCTGCTGACTCCACCCCCAGGGACTATGGAATAGTCAAGTAACTGATAAGAATTCATGAGGTTAATTGAATAGTCAATTAACCAATATTTAACATCCCTATTATACATACATGTATACACACACTTATCCAGAGAAGCAGAGTGCAAAATTTATCTGCACTCTGGTCTGGTAGCTGGTCTGTGTTGACCCTGCCCTCATCTCTGAGTTGGATACCATGGAGAAGAAGGCTGTCAGGGCTGTTCCCCACTCTGGCACTCCGAGTGCAGAAGGCAGGGGCCCTCAAAGACCCTAAATACCTTGCCTCTATAGGCTCTGCTTACAAAAACTCCTGTGTCACAGATGCACTGGCTCTGGGGGGGGAAACCCAAAAAGCTGCCGCCATCAAGTGATTTCACCCTAAAAAACCAGGAGGGAACACTTGAATTCTCTCCCGGGGTACCCCAAGCTCTTTTGCCTGAAAGAGCTTTGGAAAAAAAGTAGAGAGAAACAAGCTGCAGTCTCTGGTAGCTGACTTCCTAGTCAGACGCAGACACCCCCTCTGTTACTTTTCAGGACCCAAGAATCAAATCATCAACTTCAAGTGCTACTTTTGTTAATTTAAAAAAAAATACTTGAGTGCGTATTTGGTTGCTAGGTGTACAGAGCAACTAAGTAAAACAAATTAAAACACAGAGAAAAATCTTTGGGAACAACTTAGATGGTGAATGGGGGAGGGAAGGCATAGATTCACATAAGTTTAAACCAAAACAAAGAAAAATACACTTTTTTTTTTTTCTTTATTTACTCACAACCCCTTCCTGGTTCAGTCCACTTCGATGTCCCAAATTCCTTGGAGGCAAGGTAGTCTTGCCTTGGTTTAAATAATTCTGTCTGTCTCAACATCTGGCTTAATTTCCCCACCCAAAGAAAGCAGGTAAGGTAGCTTCTACAATTCAAATTTCAGCACTTTATTCCTATTGGTTCTTTTGGCCCCCTGCCAACACCCTTGCTAGCTATCTGAGCTTAACCCCTTAGTTACTGGATGCTGGCCAGCACTCTATCCATCACAAAGGCCTACCCAAAAGTGTGTGTGTGTGTGTGTGTTTTTATAAAAAAAAAAGTAAATGAAGAAACCTGGGAACACGACTCTGATATTTTTAGAAATATTGTTCATGTCATTGTCAATATCAGATCTACTTATTGAATAATCTTTTCCCACAAGGTTGAAAAGTTTTCAGCTATATAGGCTATGCATTTTAGAAAACTAACTATAGTATGGAATTAAACGTAACTATTTATCCACTTTCAGGATAAACTGTTTTTGGTATCTTAATAATACAGACTCTGACATGTTTTTTTAATTATTCTGCAGCTCATCAGAACAAGCTAGAAGAGATGATTAATGAGTTAGCAGTGGCCATGACAGCTGTCAAGCATGAACAAGAGTACATGGAAGTTCGTGAGAGAATACACAGAGCAAGTATGTGGCTTTGACTTGCATCCTGTTCTCCCCCTGTCAGCCGACGGTCAGGGCAGTGTGTGTGTGTGTGTGTTTCCGAGAAAAGGTTTAACGTCCGTGTCTTTACTGCTAGGACCGAAGTCCCGTCGCAGAGGGTGGCCAGCAGGCCAACAGACGCCCCTGTTTATAGGAAGAGCTTATTACACCTCAGATTTTAGCTGCTAGGATACAAAAATCCGCAGCGGGCAGCCTAGGACAGACTGAGAGGTGCCCCAACGGACCTGTCACCTGGGAGTGACACAGATCCAAACGCTCAGCTCTTCCTATACCTGTCCCTTATGACCAGCTGAAGTTCTTTTAAATTGTGCTTGGTTCTATTACAGCAACTGAAGGAGTCAGGTTAAAGCTTAAACAGTTACAGGTTTATTAAAGAAGCTTATAAATCATATGGTTACAATGGCTATTGCTCTATTTCTTAAATGCTAGCATATATATATATATATATATTTATTTTATCTCAAAATGGTTACAGGAATATAAAAAAAAAGGTAAAGATAGAAATAATGGTACCAAGTGACAGCTTAATCTTTAAAGAGCTCTAAATCTGTGTGTACACTTAAGACAAAGGACCACATCCAGGTACAATTTTTACCCCCTTCTGTGCCTCTCGACTCCAGCGGGTCAGGCCAGGGTCGGTCCCTCAATTCCTCGGAAAGACGGATACGAGGCGGGCGTCCCTCTGGAACCTCGGGAGGTCAAACACCTAATCCGACCAGCAGATAGATGGTAGATTGACACAGAGTAAGTGTGCTGCTGGGCCCGTCTTTATACCCCTGGGGCCCGTATTCTCTTTCTTATCTTAAAATGCCAAATTGTACTGGTCCGTTTTGTGGCGCCAGTTCTTACAAGGAGTTTCAAAATAATTTACACTTGTAAGAGAGGAAAATATCTAAATTAGGAGTGCCGGATGTTCTTTGCTGGGCGGAGATTCCTCCCCGTGGGCGGCTGTGTGTTCGTATCAATATGGGTTAAGTCAAGGGCACTCTTCTGCAGACTCTTGGTCAGCAATTAGTTTGACCACGCTCTTATCTCTGCTTACAGTTGTCCATGGTCACTGAGCCAGCATATCTAAACCTCCTGCTCCAAGGTTTTCAAAGATCATGCTGTTTTCCTGCTCTGTGTGCCCTGTATGTTTTCAAGCAGACAAAGATGGATGTTAAATGGGGTTCATGTCTGGCTACACCCCAAAGCTAGAATAGTTTCCCTAAAGCTCAAAATATCTAGAAACTAGATTTGTTGGAGAATTTTCAAGCACTTTATTTCTATCATAATGGTAGGACTCAAGTGTTATGACACAGATCCTTTCTCTAAGTCTGGTTGTCTCTAATATAACGAAAAAGTTCTGTTATGCAAAATGTCTATCTGCTTTGCCAGTGTGAAATTTGAAAGAAAGGAGGAACTATTTGCAGTTATTCATGAACATATCACTTACTATCTCCAGGGCAGTGATATGTTCCCTAGTGGTTGGTAGATGCATTATTTCATTCGTGAAATAAGTCTGGCTTATTGTGTTGTAAATGGGCCTAATTCACCTTGTCTTCCTTATGCAGAGGTAGAGTTTTGGATGTTAGTGGAACTTATTGCTACTCATGTGAGGAAGGTGAGCAAGGTCTAAGACTCACTCCTCACTACTTTAAAATATAGTTGGCAGATAGAATAAGCCCAATACAAATAAAGGGGAGATCTGTTTTCCTGTGAAACCCTTAATTGTACATTAGAACTTTCTGTATAGTAACTTAATTCTTTTAAAAGATTCAGTACATACAATTTTCCACTAAAGGGCTAACTTCATAAATGTACATTAACATCAACTTCTCTTTATCCTCATAAAATCAATTTCTTTGATAGACTTTTCATAAAGAAAAACACAATCTAAGGCTAGAGGAACATGAGGCAGATTCCTGAGGGGAAAATCAAACAAAATACAGTTATTCAGTTCTTCCATTGCTACATTACACTCGTTCTAGCAGTTGTGGTCCCTGTTCATAATTTCACATTCAGGAAGAACGTTTCTTGATGCTTTAGACAAAGATTACTGTAAAGGAATTGACTTAACATTTTGTGAATGGTGAGATCCATATCCATTTACTATCTTCCTAACAATGTCCATTATGCAGTTTTTTTTTTTAAAAAGGATGCAGAAGATACAGTATAACATTAGGCTCTAAGAGTGTGTTAAACTCAGTGGTAAACCAGTTGTTACAGCTTGCTGTTACTATCTGAGTGGGACTATTCTAGAATTTTACTTAAGAGTAATATTTCATTCTTGACATGCCAACAAACTCTTTAAATGTTTAGAGTGTGTGTGTATTTTAAAAAAAAAAAGCTTTGCAATATGCAAACGCTGCAATTTTTGTGGCAGTTTGCTGTATTTTTGTTTTATCAATATTGGAATCTGGACTGACTCTGGTGGATTGATAGACTTAATAAATAAATGGGAATACCAGCTTAACTCTGGTTACTCTAAAGGGGAAGAAAGCTGAGTAGAAGATCTGGAATAAGGTACTAGATGTGGCCATCAAACTTGTATAAATTAGTCTGGGGTTAGTAGCTTTTCCTCATGAAGATGGGATACAGCATTGAATGATGCTGCAACTCAAGACTGATGTTGAGATTGAAAGAGCTTCTAGTGTTTGACAAGTATGATTCCAGTAGGGGAATTGGCCTTTGAATTGGGAAAATGGACATATAATTGGCAAATTGTTTAACTCTTTTGTAGCTGTAATTTTATAGTGTAGTGTTCTGTGTTTCAGCTTTATTAACCTTTTTTGAGATTAACCCTGTCACCCTAGACCTCTTACTTGGCTGAGAATGCTGTGTGCCAACATTCTAATGGTTGTATGGATGAATGCACAGATATGTATAGTGCTTGCTGTCAGCCATATAGACCTTATTAAATAAAATACCTTGCACCATGCTTATTTAAATAGCTTAGTAGTTACGATTTTTTTTTTCCTCCCAACAGTTAACGACAACACAAATAGCAGAGTGGTCCTCTGGTCATTCTTTGAAGCCCTTGTACTAGTTGCCATGACACTGGGACAAATCTACTACCTGAAGAGATTTTTCGAAGTCCGAAGAGTTGTTTAAGCGAACTCTTCCTGATGATCCCAAATGCTCACTTACTGTCTACCAAACATCTTGGTCACAAAACAATATCATTTAGTTTCTAAAACCCTGATTTCCGAACTATAGAACTTATTTGCTTAAGTTCCTAGTTGAAATGAAATGTTTTTATATCTCTTCTGTATCTCAAGCTGTGTTAAAAATCTTGTCACTTAATTGGCATAATTTTTTCACTTAATCTGCCTTGCCTTTATGCTAAGCGAGGTGGAAACAGACTGCAAATGTAGTAATAAAGCAATGTTACTGCCTTTTTCTAACTTTTTCTGTTTTCTTAATTGCAATTCTGTCTAGGGAAACAGTAAAAGGTCCTTAAGTGACTATTTGCATTCTTCACATCTTTAATCCTGCAGTAGACCTTTATGGAATGAAAATCTTCCCTTTGCTTTCATGTACTGCCCATAAGGAGCAAATGCAGCAGAACTTCATTCCGATATGACTAATAATGAATAGAAGACAGCTGACACTTCCAGTATATTATGCATATGAGATCACAAAAACCCTACAGTAATGATCTTAATTACATTGATTTGTTCCCTAAATTCTTTTTAATTAAAACATGTTAAAATACATGCTTTCCTTATTACCAGACAATTATGATTTTTTTTTTTTGTTTAGCAGATTTATAATTATCAGTCAGTTGTGTGCAGTGTTTTGGCAAACTAGTCATTAAGCCCTTTGGTGCTTGCAGGTCCAAAGCTCATGCTGTTGACACTATTGCAGAATGCACCAGTGTTCAAAAAATCTGGATGTCTGATGCCAAAGGATTAATAGTTCGGGAAGGGGGAATGGCAATTCTATGCAGTCCTTATTTTAGTTTGTGGCACTTGCTGCCATTTTCTGGTCCTAATTAGCATAATGCTAAGTACTGATGTGTTTTTCTGTATTTCAGGCACATGTGGATTTCAGTTTTTGTATGAACAATTACTTTCCTTTCTTGGTATCTGTTGCTGGGTTGGAAAAAAATGTAAAGACTTGTCTATGATGTGGGTGCTGATCCAGGATTATGTTGTGACTGATGTATATTAGTTGTGATCTTTTATTGTTGGGGGAAATTGGTCTACAAGTAACAGTTTTGTATAATTAATTAAAACATTACAGGTTTTCATGTTCTAAGTAAACTACTTCAATCTTGGGCAAACACTTGAGGCAGTTGTTTAAAAAGGGTGGCTATTACACCTGAATGCGGCTGTTGTGTGCCAATACTTTTGTGTGGAAACACTTCAAAATTAAATTCTAAGATGTACATTTAAAATTGCTTGTTAATCTAAACATGACCCAGGTTCAATAAATTTTTTTAAAAGGATTTTGTCTCTTGAAAGTTAACCAGGACATTCTATACTTTTTTTTTTTCCAATTGAGATGTTGCTTTTTAAAATTTTTTAGAAAAGTGTCAAGAAAAATACATCTTTGTTGGAACATCATACTGTTTATGGGATAGGAAAAACTTTGAGCACTAAATATACAGCTTTTACTAATAACATGCAGCCATGATTATATTTGATTTTAGTTTTATCAGTGTATGCAAATTGTTTGCACTAAATAGACAATCAAATGAATGCAAACTATTTGGCCAGATGTGTGGGTTGGTGTTCCCCCCCTTTTCTCCCCCTCCAGGGAACACTTGTTGCCTTAGCATTAAGTACAAAGCAGTTTGATTAGAGGTGGGTATTTGAGGGCATGTAAAGGAAATCATTTCAATGGGATGTTTAGCAAAAAGTAGGTGCTTGATAGAAATTTCTTGTAGGGAGGCTTTTTATGTTTAAAATATTAGTGAAATGCAACAATTGCTCTGCTACCCTGTAGTATTCATGCAAAACTAAATAAAAACTTCAAAAATTGAGAACTTTGACCCAGCAGAAAAGATGGGGGATCTTTCACTTGTACCAGGTTGAAGATAAAGTATCTGGATTGCTTGTGAAAGTGTTAAGAGGTGCCTGAAACACTTCACGAGCTTTCCAAGTAGTGATAAAAATATTTATCAATCTTCTAGCTTCTGTGCAATTATGTTGCTGACTTGTGGTTTGATTCCTGTCACTGTGGTGGGCAGATTAGACAAGCAAATGTCTGAATCCTATAATCAAGATATGGATTTTGCTGGGGTGGGGTTGGCCGGGAAAGCTGGTGCACGGCCCAGCTGGGCAGGAGGGGGGGATGGCAGCAGGGGGGCCAGCGGTGACCTCTCCTGATCCAGCAAATCCCCTCATCTGGAACCAGTCAGGTCCAACCTGTGCATTCATAACCAGGAATAAAATTAATTTTTTTTCAAAGTACTGTGTTGCTTTTTAAACACCTGTTGATTAGTAATAATTTGTACTAGTTGCTTTTTGTTCACCAAAACCAAAAGATGTTCCTAAACTGTTATAGAGCAAGATATCCTAAAACATAAAACAGTATAATGAAATCAAAGAAATATTACCTTTAATTTTTTTTATTGTAATGTCTCTTGTTTCTGAAGAAATTTGAATTCACTTCAATGCTACTTGTCACTAAAGATCTTTATATTGCTTTTGTTGTTTTTGGTGCACCCAATTTAAAAAAAAAGCATATCAAAATTTCTTTTACTGTACAGTCTGTTGTATAATGCATCCCAGTTTGTCATGTTTCATTATATAACAGTTAAATTGGATCACTATTTCTCAGCACTTGTGCAACAAACACCATTTTTGTTCATGGAAACCTTTAGCGTCAAAATTTCATATAGTCATAGCAAATAGTAAATGTATTTTGGGCATTAGTCTATTTTAGTAGGGTTTTTTTTCTCTTTTATACTAATGAGCAGGTTGGAACCATAGTCATCACACCCACAAGAGAGTTAGCTGTTCAAATCGAAGAAGTGCGATCACATTTCACAAAACGCTTCCCCCAGTTTAGGTAGGTATGTTTAGGTTTGTAATGAAAACAGGCTTTCCTTTGGGATTTGTTAGCAAATTTTTGAGTAATATGTTTTTTGTTTTAGCCAGATGCTTTTGAGCAGTGGTAGGAATCTAATAGAAGATACTGGAAAGTTCAAAGAACATGGGTGGGTTGACTGACAATTAATGTGTTTCCATTGGTGCCTCTTAAGGGCAGAAATGAGGTATAATCCCTGCCCCAAGGAGTTTACAAATTAGGGTGCCAATCTTGCACATAATCAAGGATATTTAATGCTTTGCCTTCTATAAATCAAGTTATTTTGGGGCTTGTGTTTGCGGAATTTGTCTTCTGAATTAAACATGACATAACGAGGATGTAACACAACTTTATCAAGGGATCAAATGTAAAATCTGAATGAGGGCTAGTCCCATAGCATAAATTAGTGTTGTGGGGTGTGTGTGTATGGTGGTTTTTTTTTTTTTAAACTGATGATATTTTAGTTAGCTTATTTAGTGTGAAATATCACAGCAGGGGTAAGTGCTAAAGAGGCTCTTAAATAAATGGCCTTGGGATTCAGCCCTGGAAGGGTGGGGTTGAAAAAAGCATGTAGATGAATGATCTTTGTAAAAAATACTCTGCATTGACTTAATTGTGAGGAAACCAGTCTGTGGCCTTGTATCAGGGCTTCCTGGCTCCTGCTTCTCTTCTAATTTATAAACTACTCTGAGACCTTCGTACTGGTCCAATGCATTGTGCAGCTTATTTACGAATAGATTCTTACTACCATGATTCCATCTAAGGTGTGCGCCTGTGAGGGTGCGCACTAAGAATTGGAGGCCTGCCCACCTGCTCAGCAGGGCCATGGAGTGGCTGCTCCGGGGCGGGGCCACATGTGGGGCGACTGCCCCACCCCAGGATAAGGATGTTAACTAACCAGTAATTTACTAGTCGACTAGTCAATGGAATTTCCATCGACTAGTCGATAGGCACTTCCGCATTCCTCCTCTGAAATGTACAAGCACTGCTGCTTCCTGTACCTTTCCTTCCTGTACCTACTTGTTGGCTCTGGCTAATGGCATAATTAGGCACACCTTTGCTTAGTCAGTTCCTTTCTGCTTTACTTGATTGGAACCTCTGAACAGAGTGCTGACTCAGCCTTTCTTGCCTGGCACTCTGTCCAAGGTCTGAATTGGGAATACTAGAATATATATACTTGAAGTAAATTTCATAAAACCTTTTAAACTACTTTCTGTAGTGATACTTGCATGGAAATTCTGAAAGTGACATTTTTTGCATGCCAGTACTCAGAATGCTTTTCAGTTTAGTTATTTTATAGCTATATGAGCTTTGGGATCAGTATAAGTAGCTGGGGAGCCATTCTGTGCACAAGTTATCTTGATGGTTTTGTTCTTTCACCCTTCTGCATTATAGCTGAGAATTTTATGTGTTTTAATAAGACTAGGAATGTTAAATGGTTAACCGGCCCTTGCTGGTGAATTCTGGCAGTGGCTAGGCGTGCTGGGTAGGAGCAGCTCTGGCCGCAGAGGCGCTGGGCTGCAGAACTTTACAGCCTCGGCTGTGGCAGGGCTGGGTGGGGGATGGGGCAGCAGGCCCCAAGTTAAAATAGTTAAGTGCTAGCGTTTAACCGTTTTTAACATTCCTAAATAACATAGTCTAGTAGCACCTTAAAGACTAACAAAACATGTAGATGGTATCATGAGCTTTCATGGGCACAACCCACTTCAGATGACAGGAGTGTTGGAAGTCCTGATCGAAGAATAAATAAGGGAAGGAAGTGGGGGGGGGGGGGGGGGGGGGAAGAGAGAGACAGAGTAGATAAGCTTCAGAGGGATCACTGAGTTGGTCTGTAACAGGACTCTTCAGTTTTTCCTGTTAGACTAACTTGGCTACCCCTCTGACATTGTCCTATTTAGGAATCTTCAAAGTCTTCAGTGGACAGAGCCCTTTTCCACAGTCAGACATGCACAGGTCAATCCCCACTCGAAGATTCCAGATAGTCATTTGTAGTAAGATGAGGGCTTAAACAAAAGCCCGCATAGCACAGACCTGGTTTGAGGCCTAGCTAACAATGGACAACACTTGGCTAATATAAAGCTAAGCTGTGAGCAAGAGGCAGGCCCCTGCTCACAGAACTTGGCACAAACAGGGCTGAGTGTGTAAAACACTAATTAGTAATAAGCCCAGGTGTAGAACAGTCATTGGTACTGGCAATAAGTTGAAAGCACATGGTACCACCAGCTCATTAAAAAAGACCTTGGTACTCTCACTTCCCACAGATACTGACCCAGGTTTAGGAAAGGGTGTAAAATAACAGCATGAGGGAGAGGAAGCTCTCCAGACAGAGGAGCAAATAGGGGACCCTTGCAGTAAGTGGCTGTCTGTAGTGTATGTTTGTGTGTTAGGGGGGTTACTTGCTGTGTGCTGAGCTTGTGTTTGTCTGTTGGTCGGTTTGTTTATAGGAGTGTGTGCTGTGGCTGGCAGTTGGAAGCTGTGAGCTTCTAAAAGTTTGAAATCTAGAGGCCTCTGTTAATTGGCTAAGCCTTAGTCAGGAGGTGGGGCTATCAGGAAGGCCAGGGCTTTATAAAGCAGTGAACGAGACACCGGGGAGCTTTGCGAGAGGGGAGTGAGAAGGGACCCAGGTACACTTGCCATTCATTATAGTTTAGTTGAAAGGTTTTAATCAAAACTTTTTTTTTTAAACTAGAAACCCTATCAATAACCTAGGTAGCTGGAGGAGAGCGTGCAGGTAGAAGCCCAGCAGCAGAGTGGGGGCTATCCTGTTGATTGCACTCAGTGTAGCATATATGATTACCTGCCCTATGGGCGGGTGGCGTATGTGTGCATTTGGTGCAAGGAGCTCCTGGCCCTCAGAGACCGTGTACAGGCTTTGGAGGCCAGGGTGGCTGAACTGGAGGAGCTGAGGGAGGCTGAGAGGTATGTAGATGAGGCTTTCTGGGACACGGTAGAATTGTCCCACCTCCTTAACAGCGCAGGGGCTGTCTGACCGGAGGATGAAAGGCTCAGGAAAGGAGAGCAGTCAACGGGAGCAGAGGGAAACGTTCCCATAGTCTGGACCCTTCTTCCAGATGTTGGGATATCCTCTCGCACTCAGGTTACCTCTCCGGGGGAGGGAACTCCAGTAATTGGGAAAAGGCAGGTGTTAGTAATGGAAGATTCTATCATTAGAAATGTAGATAGCTGGGTTTGTGAAGACTGGGAGAACTGTATGGTGACTTGCCTGCCTGGTGCGAAGGTTGCGGATCTCTCAAGGCATCTAGATAGACTTGTATGTAGTGCTGGGGAGGAGCCGGTGGTCCTGGTACATGTAGGTACCAATGACATAGGGAAGGGTAGCAGAGACATCCTGGAGGCCAAATTTAGGCTGCTAGGAAAGAGACTGAAATCCAGGACCTCTATGGTAGCATTCTCTGAAATGCTTCCAGTTGCACGCGCAGGGCCAGGTAGGCAGGCAGGCAGAGCTTCAGAGTCTCACTGCATGGATGAGACGATGTAGGGAGCAGTGGTTTAGCTTTATAAGGAACTGGGGAAACTTTTGGGGTTGGGGGAGCCTATACAGGAAGGAGGGGCTCCACCTAAACCAAAGTGCATCCAGACTGCTGGCACTTAACATTAAAAAAGGTCGCAAAGCAGTTTTTAAACTAAGAGATGGGGGAAAGCCAATTGGTGCAGAGGAGCACGTGGATCTGACAGACGTCACTTAGAGGAGAGTCTATTGGTAGAGATTCTCTAGGTTTTAGTCAGGAGGAGAGGATGGAAGAGGATAAAGTATGGGCCAGATCAGACGAGAAACATTCACGTAAAGAATCTGACACATGAGAAAAGGGCAGACAAACGGTGACAAGTTTTTAAAGTGCTTGTACACAAATGTTAGAAGTCTAAATAAGATGAGTGAACTAGAGTGCCTTGTGTATTATATCAGGAGGATACTGATCTAATAGGCATCACAGAAACCTGGTGGAATGAGGACAATGGGACACAATTCCGGGGTACAAAATATATCAGGAGGACAGAACAGGTTGTGCAGGTGGGGGAGTGGCACTATGTGAAAAATTTAGAATCAAATGAAGTAAAAATCTTAAATGAATCAACATGATCCACAGAATCGCTATGGATAGTAATAAGAATATAACTCTAATAAGAATATAACAGTAGGGATCTATTATCAACCACCTGACCAGGATAGTAATAGTGACTATGAAATGCTATCAAAATAAAGGACTCAATAATAGTGGGGGATTTCAACTATCCCCATATTGACTGAGTACGTGTCACCTCAGGACAAGATGCAGAGACAAAATTTCTTGATACCTTAAACAACTGCTTCTGCAGCAGCTGGTGCAGGAACCCACAAGGGGAGAGGCAATTCTCGATTTAGTCCTGAGTGGCACGCAGGATCTGGTCCAAGAAGTAACTATAACAGGACTGCTTGGGAATAGTGACCATAATATAATAACATTTAATATTCCTGTGGTGGGAAGAACACCTCAGCAGCCCAACACTGTGGTATTTAATTTCAGAAAGGGGAACTATGGAAAAATGAGGAGGTTAAACAGAAATTAAAAGGTACAGTGACTAAAGTAAAATCCCTGCAAACTGCATGGACACTTTTCAAAGACACCATAATAGAGGCCCAACTTAAATACATACCCCAAATTTAAAAACATAGAAGAACTAAAAGAGCCACCGTGGTTTAACAACCATGTAAAAGAAGCAGTGAGAGAGAGAGAGACACACATCTTTTAAAAAGTGGAAGTCAAATCCTAGTGAGGTAAATAGAAAGGAGCATAAACACTGCCAAATTAAGTGTAAAAATGTAATAAGAAAAGCCAAAAAGGAGTTTGAAGAACAGCTAGCCAAAAACTCCGAAGGTAATAAAATTTTTTTAAGTACATCAGAAGCAGGAAGCTTGCTAAACCAGTGGGGCCCCTGGATGATCTAGATACAAAAGGAGCACTTAAAGATGATAAAGTCATTGCGGAGAAACTAAATGAATTCTTTGCTTCAGTCTTAACGGCTGAGGATGTTAGGGTGATTCCCAAACCTGACACGGCCGTTGTAGGTGACAAATCTGAGGACTTGTCACAGATTGAAGTGTCATTAGAGGAGGTTTTGGAACAACTTGATAAACTTAATAATAGCAAGTCACCGGGACCAGATGGCATTCACCCAAGAGTTCTGAAAACTCAAATGTGAAATTGTGGAACTATTAACTATGGTTTGTAACCTATCCTTTAAATCATCTTCTGTACCCAATGACTGGAAGATAGCTAATGTACTGCCAATATTTAAAAAGGGCCCTAGAGGTGATCCCAGCAATTACAGACCAGTAAGTCTAATGTCAGCACCGGGCAAATTAGTTGAAACAATAGTAAAGAATAAAATTGTCACACATAGAAGAACATAATTTGTTGGGCAAAAGTCAACATGGTTTCTGTAAAGGGAAATCATGTCTTACTAATCTATTAGAGTTCTTTGAAGGGGTCAACAAACATGTGGACAAGGGGGATCCAGTAGATATAGTGTACTTGTATGTCCAGAAAGCCTTTGACAAGGTCCCTCACCAAAGGCTCTTACATAAATTAAGTTGTCATGGGATAAGAGGGAAGGTCCTTTCATAGACTGAGAACTGGTTAAAAGACAGGAAACAAAGGGTAGGAATAAATACTGTAATTTAGCGAATATAAGCGTCGGGTTATATTCATTTTTACAAACCTCGCACCCCTAGCCCGCCGGGGTCTATAGGGTTTTTTTTACTCACCAGCGGTTTTTACTCACTGGAGGCTGGTGGTTCCTGCGGCTGTGCAGGAACGGGGGGGGTGAGCGCTACCCCCACCCAGAGGCTGGTGGTTCCTGCTCACCCGCCCCTTCCTGCGGCTGCCGAGGAACCAGGGGGAGAAGCGCTCCCCTGCCCGGAGGCTGGCGGCTACACAGGAACCGGGGCGGTGAGTGGCTGGCTAATTCTACCACCCACCCACCCACCCACCCACCCACACTAAATTAGCAAATATACCCCTGGCACAGAAAAGTCTTGTATACCCTGCGGGTTATACTCGTGCGCAGGGTATACAAGGTTTTTTTTTTTTTTTACTGAAATAGAAAAAACGGCGGGATATATTCGGGTGCAGGTTATATTTGGGTGTGGGGTATATTTGCTAAATTATGGTAGTTACCCCCTCCATTCTGAAAATTTACCATTTATTCCTACCCTTCATTTCCTGTCTTAACCAGATATAACCCCAACGATACATATAATATGATGGGGGCTAATTTAGCTACAACTAATAAGGAAAGAGATCCTGGAGTCATCGTGGATAGTTCTCTGAAGACGTCCACGCAGTGTGCAGTAGCAGTCAAAAAAGCAAACAGGATGTTAGGAATCATTAAAGGGATAGAGAACAAGACAGAACATCTTATTGCCCTTATATAAATCCATGGTACGCCTGCATCTTGAATACTGCGTACCAAATTGTGGAAGAAAAACAGGTTTTCACTCTGCGTTCATTAGCAACAAGTAGTCAGAGGCAGTTTATTTTATGAGCAATTGCGAGGGAAGGGACTGCAAGGCAGACCTTCAAAAAACAAAACAATTAAAGCCAATATATATACTTTCCCGTTACATATAATAACTAACAATTATTCTCCTTCCCATAATAATTCCCTTCACGTGCCACCTTATCTCGGGATTCTCACTCGAGTCAGCATTCCATCGTTATCGCCTAAAGCAAGGCGAGAGCAGAGGCGGCATTACAGTTCTCACAAGGTTAGGGTTAAGTCCATTCCTAACAATTCTAAAATGGCTACACATAGTCCTTGCTTCCACAGTACAGATGTGGTCTCCTCATCTCAAAAAAGATATACTGGCATTAGTGGTTCAGAGAAGGGCAACTAAAATATTAGAGGTTTGGAACGGGTCCCATATGAGCAGAGATTAAAGAGACTAGGACTTTTCAGCTTGGAAAAGAGGAGACTAAGGGGGGATATGATGGAGGTCTATAAAATCACAAGTGGTGTGGAGAAAGTGAATAAGGAAAAGTTATTTACTTGTTCCCATAATATAAGAACTAGGGGCCACCAAATAAAATTTGTTTTAAACCTGCTGCCCATTAAAAGGAAGTTCTTCACACAGCGCATAGTGAATCTGTGGAACTCCTTGCCTGAGGCGGTTGTGAAGGCTAGGACTATAACAGGGTTTAAAAGAGAACTAGATAAATTCATGGAGGTTGAGTCCATTAATGGCTATTAGCCAGTATGGGTAAGGAATGGTGTTCCTAGCCTCTGTTTGTCAGAGGGTGGAGATGGATAGCAGGAGAGAGATTGCTTGATCATTACCTGTTAGATTCACTCCCTCTGGGACACCTGGCATTGGCCACTGTTGGCAGACAGGGTACTGGGCTGGATGGACCTTTGGTCTGACCCAGTATGGCTGTTCTTATGATGGATAGAGATGATTTAATTAAACCACAAGGTACAGAATAATGGGTGGTAACCTGACATGTCAGAAGTAATGTGTAACTTATTTGCACCTGTATATGAAGTGGTGTCTTAGAACAGTTTTTAAATGACCTGGGGGCAGTGGGACTACCTGCTAATTAAGTCATTCCGTTGTTGCAGGATACATGTGTAGTGCATTGGTAGAGTCTGACAGCTTTTACTGTACTTTGCAGGTAATTCATCTGGGCTTCTTTGTGAAAATAGTGCAATGATTATTTGTGTGCTCAGTGCTGCATGAGAGACAGATCTACTACGGGAGCACATTAACCACTTTGTGTGCAGTACAATGCACAAAAAAGTTGGGGATGGTTGTTTCACACCAAAATTTTCTACTTTGTCATAATGTGACAGTAGAAAATAATTTGTCAACTTTTAGAGATTATTATTTTTAGCAATTATTTCTTAACCACAATAAGGTATTAGTCTGCTGTACATTAGTAATTAAAATAGTGCTTATACATTTAGTAATAAAAATAGACAACTGGTATAGCACCTTTCTCTCTTGAAGGATCCTCAACCCCTTTTCTCCAGTAAAGCTATATCTTACATTCCTGGTGAATGCAAAATTAATTCAAAGTAAGTTTTTGGTGTGCAAGTGTCAACCATGAGGGCTGGCCAGCAGCCTGGGGACTAAGGGGTTAACTGTGTCTCCTATCTCTAGCCAGGTATCCAGTCAGCCAATAGTAATGCAGGTAGGGATTTTAAACTGGTACAAAGGAATTTTTAATTTTCCCTCCTTTGTCTGAGTCAGAGCGGTTTTCTTCCAGGTAATAGGGAGATCGGAGGCCGTCTCTCCCTCCAAGAAAAGTCTTTTCACAATATAAGTAGAGTAAAGGTAGTTAACCCATCAGGCTTTATTGTTTTCCTGGTTTGGGAATGTGGAAATGTCTATGCTGTTAAAAGTGGGTTTTTCCTCTCTTTTGTAACTAAGTCCTGAGCCCAGGGGATCTCTCTGAGTATTTAGATTAATTGGGGGCTCTCTTCGATCTAGTCACTGTGCTGGCAACTATGGTTTTGTTGTAATGATAAAAGTCCGTTTTCTTTTTCTAATTAACCTTGTATTTGTTGATTTGTTACCCACAGACAGATTTTCCAGGAATCTGCATGCCTCTGACTAGGGGACAGCTGCCACAGACTACAGCTTGTATTTTTTTTTTTTTCCAAGCTCTTTGGGGAAAGAGCTTGAGGTAACCCTGAGGTTTTTAGGGAGGTTTCCCAAGTGATCTCTCCTTGGTTTTCTTGGAATACTTGAGTGGTGGCAGTGGTTTTTATTCTCCAAAATCCGAGTATTAGGATTTTGGGGAGAAGTTTTGTACCAAAGCCTGTAAAGATCAAGTTTTGGGGTGCTTTTGCGGGCCCCCACTTCTGCATTTATCATGCCAGAGTGGGGAACAGCCCTGACAGCAAGGAATTCAGAATCTGACCTTTGAATCAACTGGCAAACTATAGTAAGTAAAGCACTGTCAATACTTGTAAAATGGGGTAGAATATAGCTGGTGTTGATATTAAATACCACTTGATAGTTTAGAACAGGAAGTGATAGAAAAATATTGAGACACACTTCAGGGGGTATTTAGTGAGAGAATGCAATTGTAACCCTCATTAGAATTTGGCCAAAACATTGAGAACCCGAGCTCCTACTCAACTGAAAAACAGCGTGGGATCTTCGATAACTAGAAGCGGCAGGACTTCAATTTTAGGTCTTGTAGGAAAGGCCTTTGCGGTCACACAACAAATTAAGCTAGTTCTTAAAGTCTTTCTACCTTGGATGAGTTTATAGAATAATACAACTGTCAGTGCTTTAAGGGGCCCATAGGAAGCCATTTAGTCCTGTATTGTTTTTTTTTGTTTGTTTGTTTGTTTTTTAAAGCGACAATCTCTCTTCAGACTCTCGAGTCTAGAAAAGTTGTTGTAAAAGCTGTTCAGGTCCGTTGCCATTTTTTCATACTAACTGATTTTCCTAGCAAGAGACTGGATGGCTCATAGTGCTTGTAAGCCCATTAGGCTGCCCAGAGGGGGTTCCTCTGCCTCCGGGCCAGTGGGCGTCCAGTCCACCCCCACTACGCAAACACCCAAACAAACCCTTAAGTCAATAGTTCAGTCTCCTGGCCTGGTCCCGGTTGGGGCGAAGGCTGGGCGTGAGGCAAAGAGTTGTACCCTGGGTTGTCCAGCCCAAAGTCCTAGCACTGGTGCAGGGCGGATAAACAAACAGGCACAGTTATCCCATCATCTGACAGGCCCGGCCTTACTTCAGGCAGGCAGTACCCCCAAACGTCCGGGTACGGAGTCCTGGCCCTAGCTCAGGGCGAACAGTTCACAAGTCCTTAGGGGCACTAGTCTTAGGAGTCCTCTGTCTAATGCGGGCAGAGTTACAGCACCCTCAGTTCCAGAAGCCCTGGCCCTAGTCAGGGTAGGCAACAGTTTACCAAGACTCAGAGCTCAGGCCTGGTCTCAGGCAGAGGCAATAACCCTTTAATTAGGAAGGTCTAGCCCTGGTTCAGGGTGGGCTACAGGTAACAGTATATAAGCTCAATTAGCCCTGGCAGTAGGTCAGGGTGGGGCAGCGCGCACACACAGGTTCACTAGTTCAAGGAGCCCAGGCCTGATTCCAGGCTGGGCAACAGTTACACTGTTTAACAGTTTGAAAGGGCAGGGCATTGCAGCAAACAAACAAGGTTTAGGAGCTCCTTGTTCAGGAGGGTTGTAGGTAGTGCACCCGCAAGGGGGAGACTGCCACCCGGTGGGGGGGGGGGGGCCACAGGCCTGCCCACTCCACTGCACCCCGGCCCAGGGCCCTAAATGCAGCCGGGCAGCTGCGGCTGGCTCAGCGGGGGCTCCAGCCTGAAACGTGGCGGCCTAGGGCCTTTACTAGCCTGTGCTATCCCCCTGGGCCACTTCCCATCTCCCCCTCAGCAGGTACCTGGATCTCTGGCAGGTCACTTGGGGAGTCAAGAGTGGTGTTGTCCAACAGGGGGCCCGGTGGGCCAACCCAGGCCTCAGCGGCTTGCAGGTCCCAGTGCTCCGATTGGTAGGCTGGCCACAGCAGGCAGGGCTGCTCAGGCTGGTCCTTGAGGTCCAGTAGGTCCTTGGGGTCAGACACTGTTGGCGGGTCTTGCAGGCCCGACAGGTCCCCATGGTCCCACAGCACTGGCTGCGGTCGGGTTTCAGGCAGATTCTCCAGGCCGACTGCCCACAGAGTCCCGGGCCAAGCCTCTGTCTCCCCAGCTGGGAGCACTGAGCTGGCCTCTGGGTCAGAGGGTAGGTCTGCTGGAAGTTCCAGCTGAGCCTTTGTCTCCCAAGCAGGCAGTTCCAAGCAAGCCTCTGTATCTGACATAATGGGAGGCCCGACCCCTGTCTCAGCTTCTCTGGAAGGGAGCTGGGCCCAGACTGAGCTCTCAGGCTCTTTTTATAGCCCTAGCCATGCCCCCCTGGCTTCTGGTCAGGTGATGCAGAAGGGCTGGGCTGTGCCCAAAATGGCTCCTGGAGGGGTTCCTCTGCCTCAGGGTCAGTGGGTGCCCCCTCAGTGCCCAGCTCCAGACAAGGAGCAAGAGCAGGGTGCAGCTGCTGCTCCTTCTCTCCTGCTGCCCCTGTACTGGCTGGAGCTCTCCCTGCCCTGCCCAGCCACCACCCACCTGCTGAGACCCTGCTCCCCCTGGATGCGGCTGCTACTGCTCACCACCACCAGCTGCTGCCTGGGGCGGGGGCCTGCCGGCCTACCCCCCCCCAACTCCAGAGGGAGAGGAAGAAGACCCCCACCAGCACCCACCACCTGGGATCCCCCACCTCGGCTGCCCATTGCTCGCCTGCTGCTGCAGCTGCACCACTTGTGCCCTGTTGAGGGGCGAAGAGGAGAAGGCACCATCACCTGGACCTGTGGAGGGGGCTTTCAAAGACTGAGCCTTTTTCCTCTCTGCTCCTGGGGTGGTGGTAAGTTGAACTGCTGAGGGGGGGCCGGGGGAGGGGCACAGAGCCCTCCCCCCATCCAGCTGCCCCCCTTTGTTCCTGCTGCCAACACCCCCTCCACCACCTTTAACACTTGGACTTTCTCAACGGGGCTGCTGCAGCAGTGGGCGAGGTTGAGCTCCCCACAGGCGCTCGTGGGTGTGCTCCCTCCCCACCCCCTTGAACTTGGCCCCCCCCTCCCTCAGCTACGCTTGGCTAGGGGGGCCCTCACTCCTGCTTACCCTGCCTTATGCCCCACCTCAGCAGCTTGCCTCCTTTCCCCACTGCCTGCCCTGCCCTGCTAGCCCAGTTTTGTTTTCCCCTCCCTAAGGTTGCTCACCCACTGCACCCAGCCCCAGAGTTTACCTGCCACGCCCCTACCCAGCTAGCCTGTTGGTGTGTGTGCCCCGCCCCTTGCAGCTGCTGCCTTGCCTCATTCCACCCCAACTCACCCTATTCCATCCCCCTCAGCCACCTGCTGGCCCTTTGCTACTGCCCTGCATGCCCTAGTATCCCCTCCCCCTGAGCGCTTCTGCCCCATCCTCCCCCTTTTACGTTAGCCCCCCCAGTACACTGCACTCCCCTCAATGACCCCATAGTTTCTCCCCTGTACCCCAGTGCAGCCGGAGGAGCTGGCCCCTGCCTTGCACCCACTACCGCGTCCCCTGCCCCATCCTGCCAGTGCCCTCCTCCTCTGTCTCCAGCCTTACAGGGAGGTGTGGCTGCTGGCCCCTTGGTTTCCACATTTCCGTCCTGCCCTTGCTAGCGCCCTCCCTCCCATCAGTCAGCGGGAGGGAGTGGTTGCTTTTCCCCATTCCCCTTCCTTCCCAATCGCGAACCCCTTTCCCTTGTGTCCTTACCCCCCCCGCCAGCACCCTCTTCCTCTGCCGCAGCTTCACAGGGAGGAGTGGCTGCTAGCTCCCCTTCCTCTGTTTCCCCGCCAGCACCTTTCCGCCACTAGCGCCCTCCCTCCCTGCCAACAACTCACTGGGAGGGAGCGGTTGCTTCCCCCCCTTCTTCCTCTAGCCCCCACCCTTACCCCTGCCCCCACTACTTGCTTTGCGCCCTCTTCCTCTGCCTTCAGTTGGCGGGGAGGAGTGGCTGCTGTCCCCCTTCCTTGGTTCCCTCCCGCTCCACACAAGTTCAGTGCCCTCCTCCCCAGCCTGTAATCGAATGGGGAGGAGTGGCCAGCACTTCCTTCCTCCCCAATTGAATGCCCTCCTCCCCTGCCTTGGTCCTAGCTGGGAGGAGTGGTTGTTTTACCCTCCCCAGCCTGCCTCGCCTCCCCACCCCTCCCCTGCCGGCTGATTGGCGGGGAGGAGGATCGGATTCCCTAACCCCTTCCCCCAGTCTCCATCTCCTCCAGCACCACCCTCCACACCATGATGGAGGAGGTCCCCGTCCCCTTTCGTGTCCCCACAAAGCCCAAGGGTCCTCCATTACCACCAACCCCGCAGACAGCTGTGGCTGACTTCCAGACCTGGACCTGGGTTCCACACCTGCCACGGCCAATGCTCCCCCGATACAGGTGAGCTCTCCACCTCGGCCGGCAAAAAGGGCCAGGGGAGGAAGAAGGGCAAGGGCCTGGCCAAAAAGGCCAAACCTCCCGTGGCTGAGGCCGCCCCGCCTACTGCGGCCCCACCATCTGCCGCACCTCCTTCTTCCCCTGCTGTTCCCCCCCCCCCCCCCCCCCGGGCTCTGGGGGCAATCCGCCCAGAGCGTGTGGCTGCTGCCGCCCCCCCGTGTGCCACCGCGTCATCGGCCCTGACCACCGCCTCCAGCTCTATTCCTGGTGGCCGGGGCCCCTTCCCCCACCCTGACCAGGAGGCACGGCGTCCGTTGCCTTCTGGTCGCCACCTCGCCCCACGTTGAGACATACGTGACGGTGTTGGCGAGGGTGGTGGGGTCCTCTGCCATGGTGGTGGCCTCCTAGGGCCCGGGAGGGCACCGGCCCCAACACTGCCGGCCCCCCTGGTAGTCTGACTTCTGCGGCTACTCCTCCTCTGACCGACAGCTCTGCTCGGGAGCCCGAGCTGCCCCCTCTGGCGTGCCTGGGCGAGCAGGCGGGCCCCGCTTCAGCTCAACCTGTCTCTGCGGGGCCTGACGGTGGTGTGGTTGTTGCCAGGCCAGGGAGAGGGCTACCCCAGGGGGAGGTTTCCCTACCCCCGCCTTGCCTCCTCGACACCCCCGGAACAACGTAAGTGCCCCGGCCTTGCCCCTGCTGACCAGTCCTCCACCCACGGAAAAATCCCGAGGGAGGCCAGCATTGCCAAAAACACCCCGGCGAGCGCTAGCAGGAGCCGCTGGCTGAGGAAGCCGTGGCAGCGAGGGGGGATGACGCCATCCCTCCTGCGGAGCCCATTCCTGAGGAGGCCTCGGGTGGAGCTCCCCTGGCCCCAGTACCAGCTGCACCCCCCCCGCCACCACGGCTGAGGTAATTGTTGCCTCGTCGGCCGAGGAGGAGGGTTCTGGGGCTGAGGGGAAAGAGCTTAGCTCCACCTTTGAGGAGATTGAGGCCCTGGGTCTGACCCTGCTCACCCAGGGGGAGGACGACACTCTGCCAGCGGGCCTCTGTCTGGACAGCGACTTTGCTGCACCAACCCCTCCTCTCCCCAACCCTATGCCCCATGTGGCTGACCCCGTCCTTTCTCGGGGCGCCCCTGCTGTTGCCCATCGGCCCGGCTGACTCAGGCGGTGCGGCTGAGGCCGCTGAGCCCTTAGGGGCGACGGCTGGCGCTGAGCGGCCGGGTCCCGAGCTTGAGGGCACCCCCTCTCTCGAAACAGGTGGGGCGGTCATCGTCCCTCCCTGTTGGGGGGCCCAGCAGCGCCCATCACTCCAGCTGATGCCGAGGTTGCAGACTTATGCTCCAATCAACTGTCTGAGCCCAGCGTCGGCCCCCTTCCTACACCTGCCCTCCTGATCCCCATTAGGGAGGCGCCGCAGCCCGGTGGCACAGACCCAGGGGACCTTCCCCGTGAGTCTGCCCAAAGTTCTGGTCCCCTTCCCTGTCCTGGTCCTCTCTTCACCCCCGTTCATGTCCTTGGTCCTGATCTCGCCCTTTATGAACCCATTTCCAGCCCCGAGTCTTCCCCCTGTTCCCAATCCCCCTCCTACCATTACCGTTACCCTCCCCTCCACTCCCGATCCACTGTGGGGCCCTGAGCTCACCCCTCCTCTTCCCGCCCCGCCACGATACCCGTTCTCCCATCACCGTCCCCCATCCTACCCCCAACCCCACTGCGATGCCTGCTCCCCCTCAATTGCCCCCACACCCCGCTGTTATTGCCACCCCCGTGGGGCCATCTCGTTCACACTAACTGCAGGCGGCTCTCAGGGAGTGGTATTTGTGTCCCCAGTCCATTGGGGCTGCCTTGTTCCCCCCCGCTCGCCCAGGGCGGGCAGCGCAGAGCTGTCGCTCTTGGCACCGTGCTGGGGATCGGATACCTGTTGGCCTGTCTCCGTGGCCCACAAGGTTGGTCCCGGGGCCCAGAGGGAGGACAAGCCTGGTGCCCTCTTGGCGCTGGGGACACCCGCATGGCTAAGGGGAAGGTGGAGCTGGCCCTTCAGCACTGGGGGGATTTCCATTCCATCCTGGGGGCCATGAGAGCACTTCTGCAGGAGGGGAGAGGGACCAAGAGGCAGAATATTGTGGCCTACCATTGGGCCTGCAAATTTCGTGACGCTCTCTGGGCTTTCGGGTCAGGGAGCGGCCCTGCCCGCGAGGATCCACCCCAGCCCTCACAATGAAATACACAAGTATTGCCACCTTAAATGCCCAGGGCTGTAGGGCGAGCCCCGCAGGAGCTGGGTGCTCTCCTTCCACCGGGAGGGGGCGTAACTCGGTGGTTTTCCTGCAGGAGACCCACACGATTCCAGCTGCCGAGGCTGGCTGGCGGCTGGAGTGGGGGGACGGGGTGTATTTTAGCCACCTCGGCGCCCGCTCGGCTGGGGTGGTCACCCTGTTCTCCTCTGCCCTATGGCCCAAGGTGCTGGGGATTGCCGAGGTTGTCCCGGGCCTCCTGCTGCATGTCCGGGCTCGTGTGCAGGGGCTGACGTCGAGCTTTGTCAACGTCTGTGCCCCAAACACGGGCCTGGACCTGGTCATCTTCTATCAGCGGGCGGCCACCTCCCTCCACACCCTGGATCCTCAAGAATGCTTGGTCCTGGGCGGGGATTTCAATACCACCGTCGAGGACCGGGACCGTGCAGGAGTCGAGAACTGCCAGGCCGCAGCAGGCGTCCTCAGGGAGATCATGCACCATCACTCCCTGGTGGATGTCTGGCGAGACCACCACCCGGATGACGTCACCACCTTCACGTACGTCCGGGTGGGAGACAATTGGTCGAGCGACTCCTGGATGGACCGCATCTATTTATCCTAGTTCCATCTGGCATGAGCCCACTGTTATAGCGTCCGGCCGGCCCCGTTCACGGACCACCATTTAGTGGCCGTGAAAGCCTCTCTGAGTTTGGAGAAGCTGGGGCCGGCCTATTGGTGCTTCAACAATAGTCTGCTGGAGGACGTGGGCTTCGTGGCATCTTTCCGGGAGTTCTGGCTGGCCTGGCGGGGGCAGCGGCCCGCCTTTCCCTCAGTGTGGCAATGGTGGGACGTGGGGAAGGTGCGCACCCGGCTCTTCTGCCACGACTGCTCTTGGGGCACCAGGCGGCAGAGGGATGCGGCGATAGAGCAGTTGGAGTGGGAGGTCTTGAAGGCGCTGGTATCTGACCCTAAGGATCCACCCCTCTGCGAGGCATACTGGGAGAAGCAGGAGGAACTCCGGGCCCTCGAGGACCACCGGGCCCAGGGTGCCTTTATTCAATCCTGCATCCATCTTCTTCAGGTGATGGATCGTGGCTCCCGCTTCTTCTACGCCCTGGAGAAAGAGGCGGGCTAAAAAGCAATTCACCTGCCTTTTCGCAGAGGACGGCACCCCCCTCACGGATCCGGAGGAGATGCATGGAAGGGCCGAGCTCCCAAAGGTCAGCGTGGGTGACCGGGACTGGCTAGAGCTGCCTCTCACTCTGGCCGAGTTCTTGGAAGGCCTCCGTCTCATGCCCACCAATAAAACCCTGGGTATGGGCAGGCTGACTGTGGAGTTCTACCGCGTGTTCTGGAACGTCCTCGGCCCAGACCTCGTCACCGTTCGGGCTGAGTCCTTGGAGAGCGGGGTGTCCTCCATCGGTCGTGCAGGTGAGCCATGCTCGCCTTGGTTCCGAAGAAGGGGGACCTCCATGACCTTCAGAATTGGCGTCCCATCTCGCTCCTTAGCATGGACTAAAAGTCGTAGCGAAAGCCCTCTCGCTGCGGCTGCGGTCCGTGCTGGCGGACATGATCCACCCCAACCAGAACTACACCGTCGTGGGCCGTAGCATCTTCGATAATCTGTACTTGGTTCGGGATCTGTTGGAGCTTGGGTGTAGGCGTTCGCCCTCCTGTCCCTGGACCAGGAGAAGGTGTTCGACAGGGTGGACCACGGGTATCGCCTGGGCACTCTGCAGGCCTTCAGCTTCAGGCCCCGTTTTGGGGGGGGGTTCCGGGTGCTGTATGCCTTTGCGGAGTGTTGGGTCAGGCTCAACTGGACCCTGACCGAGCCGGTTGGCTTTGGCCGGGGAGTACGTTGGGGTGTCCGCTGTCGGGCCAGCTGTACGCTCTGGCAATAGAGCCCTTCCTCTGTCTCCTCGGTCGGAGGCTGACGTGGTTGGTGTTTCGAGAGCCAGAGCTGCAGCTGGTTCTGTCGGCGTACACCGATGACATGCTCCTCATGGTCCAGGACCCGGGCGACCTGGCGTGGGTGGAGTCCTGCCAAGCTGTGTACTCGGCGGCCTCCTCCGCCCAGGTCAAGTGGGTCAAGAGCTCTGGCCTGGTGGTTGCACTTCAGGCCATCAGGTGGCGTATGTATCCTCTGCCCTATTTGGGCATCTTTCTGTCCGCCACGCATCCTTCTCTGCCGGAGAACTGGCAAGGTTTGGAGGCCAGGGTGGGTGAGTGGCTGCAGAGATGGACAGGACTGCTCCGGTGTTTCTCCCTTCGGGGGAGGGCACTGGTGCTCAATCAGTTCGTCCAGTCCATGTTCTGGCACTGGTTCAACACTCCGAGCCCAGCCCTGGAGGTCCTGGCCAAGCTCCAGAGGACGGCCCTGGAGTTCTTTTGGCCAGGACTGCACTGGCTCTCTGCAGGGGTTTTGTCCCTTCCCCTGGAGGAGGCGGGCCAGGGCCTGATCTACGTGTGCAGCCAGGTCCGGACCTTGCGCCTCCAGCCCCTGCAGAGACTCCTGTATGGTGCAGGTAGTCCACCGTGGAGCACTTTGGCACGCACCTTCCTCCGCCGCCTCCAGGGGCTCTGATATGACCGGCAGCTCTTTTTTTTTTTTTTTTTTTTTATCTACCCGAGGGGTCTTCCGCGAGATCTCTCAGAACTGCCGGAGTTCTACCAGGAACTCCCTTGAGATCTGGAAGCTGTTCTCAGTGACCTGGTCCGTTGTGGCCACCAAGGGAGCAGACCTCCTCGTGGAGCCCCTGCTCCATAATCTAGCCTTCTGCGTGCAGGTGGCGGCGTCTCCTTTGGTGCACCGGAGGCTGATCCTGGCAGCAACCACCAAGGTCGGAGACCTCCTGGACTATGACAGGGGACTGGGTGGATCCCTGAACCCCCCCCGTGCCTACTCCAGGAGGTGAAGGCGACTTTGCCGTGGCCTAATTTAGATTTTCCTGCAGCGGTCCCTGCGAGAGGGTACGCCCTGCCCCTCCCTCCTTGCAAATGTACCATCCCTTGATATCGGGCCCCTGTTCTGTGGGGCCCCCCACGGCTTCCCCATCCCTGGACCCCTAGCTGGCTGCAGGATTTTCAGCTGGTCTGTGTTCAAACCATGCCTAGGGACCATCTGTACACGCTCATGCTCCATACGATGCATTTCCTCACCCTCGTGTGCCACCCCAACACCAAGTGGCGGGACTATCCAAGACCTGTAGAGGGTGGGGAACCCCGATGGGCCAGCGCGGACGCCACCTTGATTCTGCGGCCCATCTGGGACATTAGTTGGTAGCTCCTTCACGGAGCTGTGAGCACGGGCATGTACCTGGTGCGGTTCGCCCCCATCCCAGATACCTGTCCCTTCTGTGGCATGAGGGAAATCCTGGCGCATGCGTATCTGGAATGCGCCAGGTTGCAGCCCCTATTCCGGATCCTCCAGAACCTTTTATTGAGGTTCTGGCTGCACTTTCCCCTCACCTTTTTATTTATGCTCATCCCATCCATGGCCCCACAAAGTCACGAGACCTTCTCGTCAACTTCTTCCTGGCAGAAAGCGCTATCTGTAACACCAGGAGGAGGATGCTGGACAAGGGGGTTCTCTGCGACTGTGTGGCCTATTTCCGTTCCTCCCTTGTGTCACGTATCCGGGCAGAGTTCCTCTGGGCAGCGTCCACTGGCTCCATCAACAGCTTTGAGGAGCAGTGGGTACTGTCCGGGGTTCTCTGGTCGGTGTCCCCGTCCGGTTCCCTCGTTTTAAGCCTGTGACCAGCACCCCTTGACCTTATTTTGTTGTTGTTTGTCCCCCCAACATTAGTTGGACTGGCTGGGGTGGGGCTTTGAGAAGTGGGTGGGCATAGCCTCCCATGGTTTCAAATAGAGCCCCACTACAGTGCCTATAATGGGGATGCAATGCCTTTGGCTTTCAGGTTAGCTGTTCAAATCCAGCACAGGTTTGGTTTCCCATGGATAAGTGTCTCACAAGCATGATTAAGTTCAGCAGTGAGGCTAAGGCAGTGTTTCCCCAATTTTTTTGGCCAAGGAACCCCTTTAGAATTTCGAGGAACCCCAGCCAGGAAAATTGGTCTTGCAAAAAACAAAACAAAACAAAACCCAAGAGCTGTCTTTTTAATGGGGTGGGAGGGAGGTTTCCGAGTTCTCGCGGAACCCTTACTTTCGCTTTGCGGAACCCCAGGGTTCCACGGAGCACCATTTGGGAAACACTGGGCTAAGGATTGAATCATGGAGGTTCCTCTGGGTCAGAATTTAGGTACGTTGGCAGTGCAACGTGGAGGATATTTGCACTGTCCTGTTGTGTTGTAGCTGTTCTGTGGCCAAGCAGAACTCCAGGGCTCTCAAGGCAGCACCTGTCAGCAGTGCTAAATCCACATGCAATAGTAACATTTAAAATACAGCTTAGCATCAACTTTTGTTTGACTTTTTGTAGTTTTCATTGTCTCCTCAGTACCGGTGCCTGTGTGGAATATTATGGGGAAAGCTCTGGAATCCTTAGTTAAAAATGTGAAAATAATGTGCATTCATTGGAAAATGAAACGAACATAACAAGATTTTTACCAAGTTGCAGTAAATCCCAAGGTAGGAGTATTTGAATAGATGACTCCAGTCAAAGGTGTTAATGCTAAGAAATGTAAAACGTTACCTTTCAGCATCTGGAAGTACACACTGCATGAGCATAGAAATGTGGCTTTCCTGTTCATGAGTAAGCTGCTAGTCAGGCTACTGAAGCAGCTGGAATAATCTGGATGTTATAAATCACACCCACTTTTAACTAGAGGTGGAAAGTAACTAAGTAGAAATACATCGTTACACCACTCAAGTAATTTTTTTCGGTATTTGTACTTGACTGAAGTAACTTATTTTTGTGATACTTCAACTTTTACTCCAGTATTGTACTTTTTACTCCACTACCGTGTCTGGGGGAAAAAAGTCAACAAGCACAATGACCCTGCCCCCAAGGAAGCCTTTTCATAGCTGAATCAACACCTTTTCATTCAAAAACAGTATCTATGCAGGCACTGCCTGCCCTAGACCTGAGTGCCCAGGGCGCTGTGCTGAGCCCCATAGGGGAACTGAGGAGGAGGGTGTGGCTACCAGCTTGGGAAGGGGGGTATGATGCTTGAGGTTTTTTGGGGGCTTTAATTGTCCCCCTATCAGCAGTTGGTCCTTTCCTTCTGCTTCCCTGGCTGGCTCAAAAGTTTTGCTCACTTTTCTGGGGCTGCCGCTTCCTCAATGTGAGGCGGGTGGGTAGGTGCAGAGGAGATAAGTGTTACTGAAATCAGCTTTCCCATGTGGCCCCCCCCCCCCTAGGGAAATAAGTCACAGTGGGTGATGTCTGGCTGGATGGCTGAAACACGTTTACATTCCATTCCATTCTTAATGAGCTATCCATGCCCTCAGGTTTTGTTTGTTTTCACTACAAGTTGTACTTATCAGTACTCTGAAATTTCTCAGCTCCGGTTAAAGCCTTGTTGAAGCTGTTTTTAAGCACAGTGTTTCACGGCTGTTCCCTACTCTGGCACTATAAATGCAGAAGTGGGGGCCTACAAAAGCACCCCAAAACCTGATCTCTACAGGCTTTGGTACAAAAACTTCCCCCCAAAAATCCTAATACCTGGATTTTGGGGAATAAAAACTGCTGCTGCCACCCAAGTATTCCAAAGAAACCAGGGAAGAGATCACTTGGGAAACCTCCTCCCTAAAACCTCAGGGCTATAGCTACACTGCTGGCTTCTTGCGCAAAAACTGTTTTGTGCAGGAGTTCTTGCGCAAAAGTTCTTGCACAAGAGCGCGTCCACACTGCCATGTGCTTTTGTGCAAGAGCGTCCATGGCAGTGTGGACGTTCACTTGCGCAAGAAAGCTCTGATGGCCATTTTAGCCATAGGGCTTTCTTGCACAAGAAACCCTTGTTACCTGTCCACACTGCCTTCTTGCGCAAGAGCTCTTTCCCAAGTCATCCCGCCGGTTACACAGAGCACTTCAGCTGCCAATCCGGCCAGCAGGAAGCCTCACCAGCAAAACCCCTCAGACACCCCAGCTCTCCCTGCACCGCAATCAAGCCTAGGCCTCTCACACAGTTCCAGGCCAATTTTTACTGTAGATCTTACCTACAAGAGCATGCTGGGCCAATTGTTTAGAATCTAAACTCTAAAGGGGTATTCATAAGAGAATGTTAACGAGCACACATGTCATACGTCAATCACTGAGTGCTTGATGCAGGCTGTTAGCAGAGATGGTATAAACTGCCAGTTTAAAAGTCTTTAGTGTCAGCCTTAAAGTGTCCTTTGATGTTCTTTGAGTCTTCCAATTGGAGCTGGTCACATGATCAAATGACCTGTCTTTGTTCCACATGCAAGCAGTCCCCTGCACTGGCTGATCTGCAAGCTCCCAGATGCATTCCTCAGGGGTGTGTGGGCTATTATCCCTGGAGCAGTGCTACTTAGCACAGCAATTCACTGAATAATCATTCCTCACACTAGGCAGTCCAGGCCCATTTTTTTCCTTCCAGACAGAAAATATTTAAAATACAAGAACAGTGTCCACTTAATATACAAAAATTACACAAGTATCATAACATAGAATCAGCAGTGTACAAGGTTTCGTTTGATGCCTTACATGGACCCCTTTGCACAAAATTGGGGCCGAACACCCCTTAGTGGTTACAGCAATGCCCTTGCTCAGAGCTAAAGAAAATTTTAAATTTATCTGTGCTAGCTTTGGCAATGGTCTGAAATACATTACCTCAGTGTTAATTGGATGTATCCTTATTCCCCATAATGTAGGCATCTTGGCCCTTAGCTATGAAAACAAAATGTAGTTGTGCCTCAGTTTCCCCTTTGACATAGCACAATAATTCTGGAATGCCCCTTCCCAGGTGAGAAGCTCTAAAACTAAGTACAGGTAATAACTGCGAAATATCAACATCACAAGGCTTTTTAATGTGTGTCCTTGGGTACATTTAACAGTTTCCAGGGTCTTTGCACAAAATCATGCACATTGGACATGGTTACAATTCTTAGTAACAGCAGTACAGTGGTTATAAAAGTTAACAAGCAGTAGGAACAAATCCTGCCCAAGTGTACATTGACACTTCTGGCATTTTAGATTTAAAAAGCTGCAGCCTTCCTTGGCAAACACAAGTGTTGCCCTTCCCCTTTTTCTTGTGGGTTCAAATTCAGAATTCCCTATCCCAAAGACAAAGGGCTGGCTGGGTGTGTCTTCCCTGTTCACAATGGCCATGGAATTTCCTTGCTCTCCACAGCTGATCAGGTAGCAAGCAGTCCAGACACTAATCTGGCCCCCTGCTTTCAATCTAGTTTTCCAAGTGGGCCACTGCCTCACAGAGACAGGGCCTAGGTGTACTGGCCTGATAGACAGAGGCTGTGTCTACATTGGCGTGATCTTGCGCCAAAGTGGCCGCTTTTGCGCAAAAACATGCTGCCTGTCTACACTGGCGGGGAGTTCTTGCGCAAGAACACTGATGTTCTAATGTGTGAAATCAGTGCTTCTTGCGCAAGAACTATGAAGCTCCTCCTCAGGCAGAAGCCCTCTTGCGCAACTGTTCTTGCGCAAGAGGCCAGTGTAGACAGGCAGCCAAGACATTTTGCGCAAAAGCAGGCTAAACGGGGAAAAAAGCCCTAGTGGCCGTTCGGATGCTCCATACCTGCAGGCAGCTCCCGGACTTCTTGGTAACCCGAGCCCCCTTAAAGGCAGACGCAGCCTGTAGAGGCCATGAGGCAGAAGCCCTTCTGCCACTTCTGTCATCGAGCTCTGCCACGTGGCTCTACTCCCTTCCCCAACAGCCACCAGCCCAGGATGGCTGCTCCGGGGGAGGGGGGGACAGCCACCCGCACCCCCAGTGCAGGAGGCCCCAAGGGGCAGGAAGCGGAGAGCCCCATCCTGGTCCCCAGGGGAGCTCGAGGCCCTCCTGGACCTGTGGGCAGATGAGGAGGCCCTGCATGACACCCAGGGCACCCGTCGCCACAACGCGGACATTTTCCGCCGCATGGCCCAGGCGCTCAGACCAGGGCCATCCATCCCGGACCCTCAAGCAGGTCCGGGCAAAGGTCAAAGAGCTGTGCCTGGGCTATGTCCAGGCCAGGGGACAGGAGCCGACACCTGCCCCCACTACCAGCGGCTCCACTGCAGCCTGGGCCAGGCAGAACCCCGAGGACCATCCGTGCCCGTGGACATGAGCAGGCGCCCCCTCCGTCACCAGGCCCAGCGAGGCGGGGGAGGAAGATGAGCCAGCCAGCGGGTTGGACGAGGAGGACAACCAGGGCAGCAGCGTGACCCTCCAGCTGGAAGTCCTCTCCGGCAGCCCTGACGTCTCCCATGCGTCCTCGGAGGCCGGGAAGGATCCACTGGTGAGTGTTGCACTTTGCACTCACAAGGGCAGGGGAGCCAGGCGCCCGGGGGAGGAGGGGAGGAGCGCTACTTAGGCAGCGTGAGCTGCATGCTATGTAGCATTAGCAGTATGCAGCACGTGCAGCCTGGTGACAGAGCGGCACGTGGCCGCGGCAGGCAGCTCCAGGGCATGCTGCTCACTCCCGTCCGGACCAGGGGGAGGGTGGATGCTGGCTGGAACCAGCCAGGGGCCCAGGGGCTCAGGCCAGAGCCCACAGGTCCGCAAGGATGCGGCACACAGAACGGCACACTGTTCCATGCCTGGCTGTGAGGCACAGCCACCTGCTGCTGGGAAAACCGCAGCGTCACCGCCCTGTGAGCGTGGCCCCCACTGAGTCCCTTGTCTGCTCCCGGTGCTTTGGCTGGTCCCCTGAGGGAAGTCCCCACTGCGGCCACACACGTCCCTGGGCTACCGTATGTGAGGGCTAGGGGAAGGGGGGGGAAGCGCTCGGGCCGGCCCTAGGGCCACCTGAGTTTTGCTGCAAGGATGGTACACTCCCAGTCACCCCTGGTTCCGTCCAGGAGACATCCACGTGATGGGGATCTGAGAGCCCAGACCACGTCTGCCATATGTGCTCCCAGGCACTGTGTGGGATTCATCTTGCTCCTGTCAAACACCATTGATTAGCCCAAAGCCTCACAGCCTCCCCCGGCAGGGAGTTCCACAGGTTAACACAACACATGTGCCCTCCCACCCCCCAAGGGGCCAGGACACAGACCAGTGGTTACAATACATGGAGGAGCACCCTTCTCGGGGGCCAGTGCTGTATGCAAACATACAACACGGGGGGGGCCCAAGCCACAGTACGGTGGTGTCACCTGGCCTCGGGGCGGAGGGCATGGGGATGGTGGCCGGGCTGCCTGACTGACCCATCCTTTTCTCTGTTCCCTGCAGCGGGACTGAGCAGGAGCGGGGGACCCTCCAGCCCTGCGGCAGCACCCTCAATCACCCAAGCCCCAAGCCGGCGGGTCCGGCCGCAGGACCAGCTGCTTCGGCGGCACGTCCAGGCCGTCGAGCGCATTGAGGCGGTCATCACCCGGCGGGTGGAGGCAGACCTTGAGTGGTGCCAGCAGGCCTGGGGCCACTTCCAGGCCCACTGTGAGTGAGTGGCAGATGCCATCACTGCCCTCACTGCTCACATTGCCATGCCGTAGTGCACGGCATGCCCAGTGCCCCATCCACCCACCATCCCTCCCTTCCAAATGCCCATGCCCCCCACCTCCTGCTCCCGCCATTCCCCCCTGCTCCTGCTGCTCCTCCTGCTGCCCTTCCTGCCCACCTCCCTGTGGTGCCTGCCCCAATGTGGCCAGACCCTCCACGTGCTGGTCCGGCCCTGCAGAGAAGGTCGCAGGGGCCACCCCTCCCAGCACTAGCTCCCCTCCCCCAGTTCACAGCCCCCTCCCCATTGTAAATAAAAAGTTCAAACTTTGTTTTCCAAAAAAAACTGTGTTTGGTTGTTTATTGGGAGGTAAGGGGAGGGGAGGAGGGAAGGGTTGGGGATGGGAGGGAGATGTAAAGGGAGACAGAGGCAACCCTACTGTGGGGCCTGGGAGAACATCTGTCAGGGCCTCCCGGATGCGCACCCCATCGTGGCGCGCCTGGCAGATGGCAGCTGTGCGGGGCTGTTCGAAGGCCTGGCCCTCACCTGCCATCCATGCCGGGAGGAAGGCCTCCCCCTTCCGCTCCACGAGATTGTGAAGCACGCACCCACTACTTAGGAGACATTCCGCTCACCCATCTCCAGACGGGTGAGCAAACAGCGGAACTGGGCTTTCAGCCACCCGAAGACGCACTCAACTTGGTTGCGGGCCCGGTTGAGGTGGTCGTTGAACCGTGCCCGGTTGTGGTCTGTCCGCCCTCTGTAGGGTCGCATTAGCCAGGGCAGCAGGGGGTAGGCTGCGTCCCCCACAACACACATGGGCATTGGCATGTCCCTGACAGTAAATTCCCTCTGGGGGAAGAAAGTGCCCACCTCCAGCCTGTCAAACAGGCCGGAGTTTCGTAGAATGCGGGTGTCGTGTGCCGTGCTGGACCAGCCCGCATAAATGTCCGTGAAGCGGCCACGGTGGTCCACGAGGGCCTGGAGTAGGATGGAGAAGTACCCCTTTCTGTTTATGAAATGGGCCGCTCGATGCTCCGGGGCATGGACGGGGATGTGGGTTGCATCCAGGGCTCCCCCGCAGTTGGGGAACCCCAGGGCAGCGAAGCTGGCCACCGTAGCCTCCACGTCACGCAGGCGGATGACTCTCTGGAGCAGGATGTCATTAATGGCACGGACGACCTGCAGAAGGGTGCAGGGGAACACAGGCCGAACACATCACATAAGGCAGGGTGAGTGCGTGCTCCCTTGAGGGGGTCCCCCCTGTGATGCCCTCTGTCCACACACACACACACACACCAGGGCCCCCACAGTCTGCCCCTGCCCCCCCCCCCCACCAGCAGGCCTGTGCAAGGGAGGGATGGCCAAAACCCCTGGGTGACCCAGCCTGGAGTCTTGCCTGCCCCTGAGCATGGAGTGCAGCACCCTTCTCCCCCCCCCCGGGACTTACCTGCATGACGACGGCACCGACGGTCGATCTGCCCACCCTGAAGTGGTTTGCCACCGATCGGTAGCTGTCCGGGGTGGCCAGCTTCCAGAGTGCTATGGCGACCCTCTTGTCCACTGGGATGGGTGCTCGCAGCCGGGTGGTGCTTCTCTGGAGCGCAGGGGCGAGCCAGGCACATAGCTCCAGGAACGTCTGCTTTCGCATCCGAAAGTTCCGGAGCCATTCCTGGTCGTCCCATTGCCCCAGGACCAGCCAGTCCCACCAGTCGGTACTGGTGTCCAGTCTCCACAAGGACCTCTCCACAGTGGGGTGGGGATGGCACAGGGATGCCATGGCCTCCCTGGTGAGGGAGTCCAGAGCGACCTGTGCCTCGAGGTCCTGGAGGAGGAGTGCAGCAGCCTGGAGCAGCAGCTGCAGGCACTCCAAAATGGCCGGAAGGGGCTAGAGCAGCCACAAGGCCATCCATGGCACAACAAATGAGCTGAGATCAAAAAATCAGCTTAAGGCACAAGGCAGTGGTGTCCAATAAGGCAGAGGGCAACCACAAATAGAACTGCTACGGCTGTCAGTCCCTGCAAGAGGTACTCAAGCACACAGCAGGAGAGAAACGGCTGTCCAGGGAGATCCCTTTAAGCACGTGTCTCAAAGGAGCTCCAGCCCCGGCCCCCGGAAAGGGCTGGTGCCCTTTTACCCTCTTCAAAATGGTTCCGGGCTTCTGCTTTTGCGCAAAAGCATCCCGCCAATGTAGACGCTCTCTTGTGCAAAAGCACATGGTTCTTACGATGAGTCCTGGACCAATATAGACGCTCTCTTGCCAAATTCTCTAATGCAAAATCTCTTGCGTTAAAGAGTATTTGTGCAAAATCATGCCCATGTAGACATAGCTTTACAGATCTTTTGTCCTTTCACCACCAACCTCTGCTTCCTCCTGGAATTAGATGTTAAGATCACTGATAGATTACAACTGTCCACAGTGGCCAGAGCTGGGAGTTTCTCTGCCATCTACTGCATTCCATAGAGATTCACTGCACAGCTGTTCTGTTCTGCATACCCAGCTACACCGTCCTTCCTCAGAACCTGAGACACAGTGTCCACTCAGGATCAAACTGGAAACATTCCTGTCCCAGCACCACACGCTCCCCTGCAAGCTGGTCAAAGATAGTCACTTGGACATCAGAGGGCTGTTTCATCTTTCTGGCTGCTTCCACTCCATTTGAAACAACCTCCAATCCCTCTGCAACTTCTTCACAACTGTTCACATTGATCTTTCTAAACCCAAGTCACCTTCACCTCCTTCAGGCACAGCAAACTGCTGGCCAACATCACCATAAGGGCTCTCTTCCCTGTCAACTTCTTTAACCAAAAGGTCACCTTTCCCTGGCCCTACAGCAGCATTGCTTTGATGAACCACCATCAACTCTTCCTGAGTTTCCCTTACCCCCTGAACAGGCACACAGACTTCTCTGGTAAGATGTCAGAGACTTCTCCCTTCTTCATGCAGCTTTCTAGACTGCTACAAGCTTCCAGTGTCAGCAGGCACCACAATTAGCTCACCCTGCTGCTCTCCCTGTGTCCTGGGCAGGGTACCCTGATCTCAGAGTCACTCCCCCCTGCCCAGCAACACACCACCACCAGACAAAACACCAGCACCAGACTGGTCTGATCCCTGGGATCCTGACATGGTACTGACTGGACCTACCCCAGTTGCAGCACCACTCTTCTCCAGCAGACACAAACCTAGGGTCCTCCCCTTTCTGGGCTTCAGCTGTTCCTAGAACCAAACCTAGGACCACAGCACTATCCTCAGCCATTCCAGGCTGATAGGCACCTCCTGCAGACAAAGAACTGGGAAGAAGCCCTCCCCCCAGGCATGCTGCTACTGCTGCCACATGCTGACACACCTGGCTGCTGAGGCAGCTTCTTTCATAGAATCATAGAACCATAGAGCTGGAAGAGACCTCAGAAGGTCATCAAGTCCAGCCCCCTGCTCTAGGCAGGACCAATCCCAACTAAATCAACCCAGCCAGGGCTTGATCCAGCCGAGACTTAAACACCTCCAGGGATGGAGACTCCACTACTTCCCTAGGTAACCCATTCCAGTGCTTCACTACCCTCCTAGTGAAATAGTTTTTCCTAATATCCAACCTGGACCTCTCCACCACAACTTGAGACCATTGCTCCTTGTTCTGCCATCTGTCACTACTGAGAACAGCCTCTCTCCATCCTCTTTGGAACCTCCTTCAGGAAGTTGAAGGCTGCTATCAAATCCCCCTCACTCTTCTCTTCTGCAGACTGAACAGACGCAACTCCCTCAGCCTCTCCTCATAAGTCATATGCTCCAGCCCCCTAATCAATTTGGTTGCCCTCCGCTGGACCCTCTCCAATGCGTCCACATCCTTTTTGTAGTGGGGCCCAGAACTGGACACAATACTCCAGATGTGGCCTCACCAGAGCCGAATAAAGGGAATAATGACATCTCTGGATCTGCTGGCAATGCTCCTCTTAATGCAACCTAATATGCCATTAGCCTTCTTGGCTACAAGGGCACACTGTTGACTCATATCCAGCTTCTCATCCACTGTAACCCCAGGTCCTTTTCTGCAGAACTACTACTTAACTGGTTGGTCCCCAGCATGTAACTGTGCTTGGGATTCTTCCCAAGTGCAGGACTCTGCACTTGTCCTTGTTGAACTTCATCAGATTTCTTGTGGCCCAATCCTCCAATATGTCTAAGTCACTCTGGACCCTATCTCTGCCCTCAAGCGTATCTACCTCTCCCCTAGCTTAGTGTCATCCATACTTGCTGAGGGTGCAATCCATCCCCTCATCCAGGTCATTAATAAAGATATTGAACAAAACCGGTCCTAGAACCGAACCTTGGGGCACTCCGCTAGAAACTGACCGCCAACCTGAAATCGAGCTGTTGATCACTACCGCTGGGCCGGCCTTCTAGCCATCTTTCTATCCATCTTACTGTCCATTTATCCAATCCACATTCCCTTAACTTGCTGGCAAGAATATTGTGGAGACCGTATCAAAAGCCTTGCTAAAGTCAAGGTATATCACATCCACTGACTTTCCCACGTCCACAGAGCCAGTTACCTCATCATAGAAGCTGATCAGATTGGTCAGGCACGACTTGCCCTTTGTGAATCCATGCTGACTATTCCTAATCACTTTCCTCTCTTCCAAGTGCCTCAAAATGGATTCCTTAAGGATCCCTTCCATGATTTTCCAGGAACCGAGGTAAGACTGACCGGCCTATAGTTCCCTGGATCGTCCTTCTTCCCTTTTTGAAGATGGGCACTACATTTGCCTTTCCAATCATCCGGGATTTCTCCCGATCTCACGACTTTTCAAAGATAATGGCCAAAGGCTCCTCAATGACATTTGCCAACTCCCTCAGTACCCTCGTGTCAAGGGGGATGCCCCTGAAGGGGGTTGCGGCCCCCTTCTACTGTCCCGTGTCTTGGTCCCGGCCCTTCTTTCAGGGCGTATACGGTACCCAAAGTCCCAAAAGTCTCGGCCCTGCTCTCAGGGCATATACGGTACCCAGGCCTAGTTCTGGGGAAAAAGCCTCTCCTGGCCCGAGTGACTCCCCAGGTGCGGCAAGGGGTGGTAGGGGGACCCGGGCCCTCCCTCTCCACCGGGTCCCGGCCCAGGGCCCTGTGGGCAGAGACTCTGGGTCCTGCCGGCTTGGTGGGGAATCCAGCCGCTACGCACCAAGCGGGGTTAGGAAACCTCTGCCCTGGGCCGCTTCCTACCACCCTGGCACCCCCCTCTCCTAGCCTGTTTGTCTGTGCGGCGGTCCTTACCGGGGCTGGAGTTGGCAGGGTAGGTGTGCCCGTTACTGTGCGGGGTTGGGGTCGGCTTCACTCCCGGGGTCCCACGCTAGCCTTCAGTCGGGTCCAAGATGCCGCAGGAACACTGGATTTGCAGCCTGGCTCCTCCTACTCTCTAGCTGCTCTTCCCTCTGCTGGGCCCCTGCCTGCTTTATATACTGGCCCGCATGGGAGCATGCCCAGCAGGGCGGGGCCCTTTCAGCCAGCTGGGCCTGGGCTACTCGCAGCCCTTTAGTGTGGGGCTCGTTCGCCCCATCACACCTCGGATGCATTAAGTCCGGACCCATGGATTTGTGTACGTTTAGCTTTTCTAAATAGTTCCTAACCTGTTCTTTACCCACCACGGGCTGTCCATCTTCATCCCATCTTGAGTCACTTAGCGCAGAAGTCCAGGAGCCGACCTTGTCCGTGAATACAGAGGCAAAGAAAGCATTGAGTACTTCAGCTTTCCCCACATCATCTGTCACTAGGTTACCTCCTTCATCCAGTAGGGCCGCACACCCTCTCTGATCACCTTCTTCTTGTTAACATGCCTGTAGAAACCTCTCTTGTTATCCTTCACATCCTTAGCCAGTCGCAATTCCATTTGCGCTTCGCCTTCCTGATAACCCCGGCATTCTCGAGCTATACATTTAAACCCCTCCTGCTCATTTGTCCAAGTTTCCACTTTTTGTAAGCTTCCTTTTTGTGCTTAAGTTCACCAAGGATTTCCCCCGTAAGCCAATCCGGTCTCCTACCATGTTTGCCTCTCTTGCTTCGCGTCCAAAGAAATCTATCCTGAAATCAGTAATCCAAGAGGGCTACACATCAGCAAGAACGTCCCTCCAAATGGCCATGGATGTTGCTGACACTGCTGCACGCTCTACCGCCACCGCCATCGTTATGCGGACAGCCTCTTACCTTCAAGCGGCGGGAGTGCCAAAGGAGTTGCAGGCCAGAGTCGAGGACTTACCCTTCGACAAAGACAAGCTTTTCGCAGAGAACACAGACACAATCTTACACTCCTCTAAGGACTCCCGAACAACCCTGTGAACACTGGGGATGTAGGAGGCGCCGGTATTCCCCATACCAACGCAGATATGACTACTCCTACATTAGACACCAATGGCAGCAGCAACATCAACAGCAGAGGTCCTTTGACAACCAATGCTCGCGCCAGAGGCCCCAGCGACGCTGAAACCCAAATGGCAGGACAAACATGCCTCCCAACAACAAGCAACAGGTTTGATGCCTTGGTCGGGGGCGAGCAAACAGTCACAGGCAGCACCATGAATCATCCGATCCAACTCTTTCACCACTGGTTGAGGCCCTTTTTCCACCAATGGGCCAGAATCACCACGGACAGATGGGTCCTCGAAATTGTCCAAACTGGCTACCCTATTCCCTTCACATCCATTCCACCCACCCCCTCCCACCCCGTCTCTTTTCAGGGACCCCTCTCACAAAGCCCTCCTCCGAGCAGAAGTCGACCGCCTTCTTTCTCTGGGTGCCATAGAGTCAGTCCCAAACGAGTTCAGGAACAGGGGCTTCTACTCACATTACTTCCTCACCCAGAAAAGGTCCGGAGGGTGGCGTCCCATCCTAGACCTCCGCCGTTTGAACAAATGCCTCAGAAAACAACGATTCAAAATGACCACCTTAGCTGCCATAATTCCCACGTTAGATCCACAAGACTGGTTTGCCACCCTCGACCTCCAGGATGCCTATTTCCACGTCCCTATCCATCCAGCCCACAGGAGGTTCTTATGCTTTGCCGTGGCAAAGGACCACTTCCAATACAAGGTCCTTCCCTTCGGGCTATCGTCAGCCCCCAGGGTATTTTCAAAGGTCCTATCGGTAGTCATGGCCTTCCTCCGACGACAAGGAGTACTCATCTTCCCATACCTGGACGATTGCCTACTCAAGGGTCCTTCTGCACTCGAGGTTTCTCAGATGGTTCAGCTCACCAGACAAGTCTTTCAATTGCTCGGACTCCTCCTCAACGAGCAAAAGTCAGTTTTGCACCCCACACAGAACATCGAGTTCATAGGGGCCTGCCTGGACTCACTGGCCGGCAGAGCGTTCCTGCCTCTACAAAGGTTTCAGACCATCCAGGACCTCATTCACACCATCACCCTCAGTCCCACCATCTCACTTATGACATGCCTGAGATTGATGGGCCACATGGCTGCCACAACATATGTGGTCAAACACGCCAGACTACACCTGCGCGCCCTTCAGTACTGGCTGACACTTGTATACGACCACACCAGATACGACCTCCACAGACCGGTAACGCCTCCACCCGCCGTTACCCGATCACTTCTGTGGTGGACCAGCCACAAGAATCTTCTATCAGGGGTACCTTTCCATCAACAAGAACCCCTCCACCAAATCACAACAGACGCTTCTCTATTAGGCTGGGGAGCTCACATGGACGCTCCCTCAGTGCAGGGCCAATGGTCCCCACAAGAATCACGTCTACACATAAACCTTTTAGAACTACGTGCCATTTTCAATGCATGCAAATCCCTCCTCATCCACATTCGGAACACCATGATGAGGATACTCACGGACAACGTCACGGCCATGTATTATGTGAATCGTCAGGGCGGTGCTCACTCCTGTTCCTTATGCACAGAAGCTATCCGCTTCTGGAACTGGTGCATTCACCACGGAACAACACCTACGACATCCTACTTACTGGCATCACAAACGTGACCGCAGACTTCCTAAGCAGGCACTTCGATGTGAAACACGAATGGGAAACGCATGATGGTGTCCTACGCGAGCTCTTCCGATGCTGGGGAACTCCCCAAGTGGACCTCTTCGCAACCCCCGGCAATACGAAATGCCACAAGTACTGCACCAGGGCGGGCCTCGGCCATGCATCCCTAGGGGACACCTTTCTCATTACCTAGCGCGGACCCCTCCTCTATGCCTTCCCCCCCCCCATACTGCTGATCCCCAGAGTTCTCCAGAAGCTGAGGGCAGACAAGGCAACGCTAATCCTCATAGCACCGGATTGGCCTTGCCAACATTGGTTCCCCTTCCTCCACTGTCTGTCCGCATGTGCACCGATCCGCCTGCCGGTCCTTCTGAACCTCCTGACTCAGGACCAAGGGCACCTGAAACACCCCCCAGATACACACCCTGAACCTAACGGCATGGTTCCTAACTGGTTGACCCCATTCGAATCCCTCTGCTCGGCCCTAGTCCAACACGTCCTTATACACAGTAGACGACAAGCCACGAGGAAAACTTACCTTCATAAGTGGCGCAGATTCTCCTCCTGGTGTACCACGAACCACCACGATCCGGCACGTCCATCGATCCCCTCCCTACTGGACTATGTCATGCACCTAAAAGACACAGGACTCACATTAGCTTTCATCAGGGTACACTTGGCAGCAATCTCAGCCTTTACACCATCAATAGATGGCGTTTCTGTCTTTGCCCATCCTACTACTAAGAGATTTCTTAAGGGCCTCACCAACATGGCCCCGCTGCATGACCCGGCCCCTCCGCATGACCCAGCCCCACCTGTGTGGAACCTGGATGTAGTCCTCGATGCCCTAATGAGGCCACCGTTCGAGCCTCTCGCAACCGCACCCTTACATCTCACTATGAAAACGATTTTCTTACTTGCCATAACATCGGCACGCAGGGTGGGCGAGCTTTCCGCCATGATGGCTACACCACCATATGCAATTTTCCGAAATGATGGGGTAGTGTTGAGACTACACCCAAAATTCATACCCAAAATCGTCATCCACTTTCATGTCAATGAACCAGTAATCCTACCAACTTTTTTCCCGAAGCCCCATGCCTCACCACGAGAAGCGGCCCTACACTCCCTGGACACCCGTAGGGCCTTAGCATTCTACATAAACCGCACTAAACCCTTTAGACGTACGGACCATTTATTTGTCTCCCTGGCACATAGGTCCAAGGATCAACGCTTATCTTCCCAGAGGATTTCGAATCTTATAACCGCCTGCATAACACAGTCTTACGCAGCAAAATGCTTACCCCTCCCCGCCCAGCCACGTTCCCACTCCACCAGGGCCATGGCAACCTCGACAGCGTTCCATAAAGGAGTATCCCTTAAGGATATTTGCAGGACGGCCACCTGGTCGTCATATGAGACCTTTGCCAAACACTACTCTGTCTCTAGGCATTCGCTCAGATGGGGCAGTGGCGACTGCAGTGCTCTCCACAGTGGATAAACAGGGACTCCTCCGGCCCTCCTTCCGTTCTGGCGACCACTGCTACACAGTCACCCATAGTGGAGCACCCGCGGGGACATCCTCGAAGAAGAAAGCGAAGTTACTCACCTTCGGTGCAGTAACTGTCGTTCTTCGAGATGGTGTTCCCGCAGGTGCTCCACTACCCGCCCTCCTCCCCGCTCCGGAGTCCTCTCTCTCTCTTGTGTCTTACAGACTCTGAGGCGATCTCGAGGAACTGGCGGGAGGCCGGACCGCGTGCCAGAGAAAAGAGCGCGAAAGCCGCAAGCCCCACGGCACATGCGCGGTCCAGCCGAACACTGCTTCTCACAAGCTTCCGTCTGCGGCGCCGGGGCAAGCCCAGCACCCATAGCGGAGCACCCGCGGGGACACCATCTCGAAGAACGACAGTTACTGCACCGAAGGTGAGTAACTTCACTTTCCAGCTTGTGTAAGTCCAGATTGACAAGCATCACCCTCACCCTGGCCAGTCACTCCAGACTGCTCCAGAGAAACACTTCCCTGATCACTGGGCTCTCCCTGCCCTGTTTCTGATTCCAGCCTCACCTCTGAGGCATCAGACAGACATGCAGAAATCGCCCTGTCACGGGGCCACCCTGGTCATGTCCCTTAGCCCCTGTCTCCACTCCCGTGTTCCTCCCAGCCAGCTGGACGGGGTAACTCTGCAACTCCCTGGTTGGCCAGGTACTCTCCCGAGTGGGGAGGTGAGGGGGGTCCGGGCCCTCCCTCTCTCCAGACCCCAGCCCAGGGCCCTAAGGCGGGGGAGAATATCCTCTCTCCCCTCGCCTGGCTGATGGGGCTATGCGCCGCAACTCATCAACCCGCGGGCCACTATTCAGCGCCCGCCCTGGGCTGCTTCCTCACCCCCGCTTACCAGGAGGCTTTGGGTGCTGCTTCCTTGAGGCCCTGAGCCCCTTCATCCGGTGCTCTAATCGACCACCCCTTCTGTCCAGGTCTCAGCCGGCTTTATCCTGTGGAGGGCGTAGGCCCTCCCCTCCAGGACGCCCACGCCTGCGTCCTTTAGGGCTGCTGCTCCTCCCTCTTCCCTGCTGGCCCCGCCCTCAGCGTCTTCGCCTGCCCTGACGTCAGCGGGCGTTGGGGCTTCCCCTGGGGCGTCAGTGGGGCCGCTGGCTCCGCCCTTACCGGGGCGGCGCGCATCCGCTGCCGCCTCTCCCGGGACGGGGAATGCCTCCCCCAGTGTCTCTGGGGGATCGGTTGCCAGGCCGCCGATCGGGCGGCGTGCACCCGCTGCCTCTGCCGCCGCTTCCCCTGCGGCGGGGAAAAGCCGCTCTGGGGCTCTCCACCCCCAAGGGGGGGGCTGGGTTAGTGCGGGGTTGCGCCACCCCATCACACCCCCTCACAGACAGAGTTCTCCTGCATAGACACACAGCTATGTCTACGCTGCCAGCTTCTTGCGCAAGAAGCCTTTTACGCAAGAGCACGTCCACACCTCAAAGTGCAGTGCTTTTGCGAGGTGTTGTTGTGCAAGAGAGTGTCCACACTATTAGATGCTCTCCCACATATAAAAGCCACCTGCAACCAGTTCTAGCCGGGCTAGAGGTCACCAGTTGCTCTTGAGTACTGTTGCCGGAACCCTCCAGTGACCCCCCCTGGCTGGACAGCCGCTTCTGTTTCTGCTGCCTGCTTGCTAGCCTCTTTGGCAAAGCTAAGCCTCAGCAGTGCCTGCTGTGTGTGCCCTTTGCTTTTTGGGGACCACACAGCTTTCCACTACTCTGCCCTGTGCTATGGAGCCGGAGCTGCAACAGACCCCCAGGGCCAGGCGGCACTCCCTGCAGTGCCTGCTTCAAGCAGGGGTCCTCTTCCTCATAGAGGTGGACCCTGAAATCTTCCTCCTCAGCCTCTGTCTGGCTGCCCCAGCCCACCATACCCAGAAGAACCTGGAGGCTGGACACCAGCTCAGAGTGGTGGGACCAGCTGGTCATGGAGTGGTGGGACGACCAGCAATGGATGCAGTACTTCTGCATGCAGAAGGCCACCTTCCCAGAGCTCTGTACCTGGCTCGTACGCGCCCTCCAATGACGCGACACCCACCTGCGGCCTGCCATCCCACTCCAGAGGCGGGTCGCCATTGCCCTCTGGAAGCTGGCCACCCCAGACAGCTACTGCTTGGTGGCACACCAGTTTGGGGTGGGGAGGTCCACCGTCGGGGCCATCCTTGTGCAGGTAAGGAGACCATGGGATGCAGCCCCTGCACGGGAGGAGGGGGGGGGTGTTGCATAAGAGGGGCCCTCAGGACCAGGTGGCTGGGCACTGTACGAGGTGGACTGGGGGTGGGGGGAAAGCCCTGTCCCCGTGCCTTCTTGCCCTTACACTGGCCGGGGGGGGGGGGGGGGGGCAGCCACGTCCCACTGGGAGCACACTGCCCCTCTCTCGATTGTCTTCTGAAGGTCGTCCGGGCCATCAACTCCCTGCTGCTGCGTAGAGTCATCCGGCTCCAGGACCTGGACGCCACCATGGGCGGCTTTGCTGTCCTGGGGTTCCCCAACTGCGCGGGAGCAATTGACTGCACGCACATCCCCATCCAGGCCCCGGAACATCGAGCAGCCCAGTTAGTCAACTGAAAGGGCTACTTCTTGGTAGTCCTGCAGGCCCTGGTGGACCATTGGGACCACTACACAAACATTTTACATGGGGTGGTTGCACAGGGCTCACAACGTCTGGGTTTTTCGCAACTCCAGCCTGTGCACCGAGCTGGAGGTGGGCACCTTTTTCCCCCGCCGGGTGTTTCCTGTGGGCGACCAGACTATGCCACAGTGCATTTCCTGTGGGCGACCAGACTATGGCAGTGGGCATGGCATACCCACTCATGCCCTGGTTAATGTGCCCTTACACTGGCCAGCTGGATCCCACCAAGGACATTTTCAATGCCTGCCTGAACAGAGCCCACCTGCAGGTGGCATGCGCCTTCGGGTCCCTGAAAGGACGGTGCCACTGCCTCCCCACCTGCCTGAATGCCGGGGAGCAGAATATCCCTGAGGTGGTGGTGGTGGCCTGCTGCATGCTCCACAACTTGGTGGAGCGCAAGGGGGAGGCCTTCCTCCCAGCACGGGTGGCAGAGGCCGCCCGTGAGGGCTGGGGCTTTGAGCAGCCCCGGACAGCTGCGACCCACCAGGCCCATCGGGCTGGAGTGCACATCAGGGAGGCCCTGAGGGAGAGGTTCTTGCAGGGTGTAGTGGGGTACCCCCCCCAGCGTCTCTCCGAGTCCCCCGCCCCTAGTCCCTCTCGCATGTCCCGGGGACCTTCCGCTGTGGTCCCTACCTCACACGCTCTTCTGGCCCGTCACACGGACACTCCCCGTCGGGTCATTCATGCCGTCACAGTCTGGGGTCTTGCCCATCCAGGCCTCCCCGCAGCCACGGTGTGCTTTCTGGGCTCCCCCTGGTACGCCCCGCCATCGTCGGGGGCGTCGTGCCAGTCTCCCGCAGCGTCAGGTGCCCTCTGCCTGCTCCTTGCTGGGTCACCACCTGTGGGGGGGTCGAGGGCACAGCCAGCTCCTGCTCTCCCCCCTTGTCTCCTCCCCACCTCTCCCTTCATGGGCGTCCCGGTCGGCGTCCTGCCCCCGCATGCCCAGCACGCCGTCCCCCTTCCCCTGGGCCCTAGGGCCCGCCGTTCGCGGCTCGGCTGGCGCCTGCGCTGCCGGTGTGTTGCTCGCCTGCTGCGGCGGCGCCGCCGCCGCTTTTCCCACGCTGCCGGCGCTCGCCGGGTCGCGGGCGTCAGTGCGGGGGTTGGCCCCCCCCCATCACACAGGTCCTGCACCCTTCCTTCTCTCTCCCTTCCCCCTCTCATCCCCCCTTGCCCCTACCCCGACCTCCCAATAAACACACCTGCTTGGTTTTGAAACAAAATTACTGGTTTTTGTATTTAACAGAAACAAGGGGGGCTGTTTGAACTGGGATGTAAGGATGAGGACTGGGAGGAGCGGCGGGGTGGCTTGCTGAGCCATCTCGGGTGCGGGCACGTCATTGGGGTTGGGCTGCTCTAGGGGCCCCAATGGGGTTGGTAGGAGGTGGCTGGAGCAGGGCCAGGGTGGGTGGGGGCAGGAAGAGGGGCCATAGGAGGGGCCGTAGGCATGACTGGGGGAGGCAGCATGGCCATGGGGAAGGGAGGAGAGGCATGGCAGGGTGGGCAGACAGGTGGGCCATGGGTATAGGAGGGGGGGCAGGAGGGTGGAAGGCGGGAGCAGCAGCAGCAGGTGCCTGTTCCCCTGTGCAGGACAGGATGCCACACATGGTGTTGCAGCGCGCCATGAGGTCACTTCACGCCTGTTGCCATCACTCCAGGTCGGCGTTCAGCCTGCGCGACAGGGTGGTGTAGATGTCGCGCATCACCTCTCCGTGCTGGCCCATCAGCTCCTCCCCCGGACTCTGGGTGGTGGCTGTGGCGGTGGTGTGGCAAGGCCCTCCGTTCTGGCTGTGGAGAAGACACGAGAGAGGGGCAGTCAGTCCACCCTGCACAAACGTTCCCTGTGGCTGTGCCCTCCTTTGTGAGCAGCGACCACACCAGTCTGCAGCCCATAGGAGGGGGAGGTCCTGGGTGCAAGGCCGTGTGGGGCTTCCACAGCACGCCCTGTGTCACAGGGACCCCAAGGTGGCCAGAGGACTGTGCTGCCTGCTTCCCCTTCCCCCCCACCACCCACACACCACGGCCAGGCAGGCAAGGGCAGTGTATGGCCACACTGGGATCCCCTCATGGGCGGCAGAAGAGCTGTGAGCAGCCTGGCCCTCCCTGGGGTCTGCACACACAGCCGTGGCTCACTGGGCTATCAAGTGGGAGCAGCTGCTGCCTCTCATGTGCAGGCATGCCTGTGTGCTGCACTCCAGGGCGTGTGGGGGGGCGGGGGGGTTGTGCCTCTGCCCTTGCAGCTAGTCTGCTTGCAGCTGGCTGCATCCCCTGACCCTGGGGACAAGACTCATGTTGCCAGGCATGAGGCTGGCAGCAGGCTCCCAGGCATGTAGAGGGGCTGGCTGCTGTGGCTGCATGCCACACCCTCCCACTGCATGTGGTTGCACATGCCCAGACTGCGGCAGCATGTGCTGGCCTAGCAGCCCACACGGCAGTGTGCCCCCTGCCCCCCGTGCACCCACCTCCCCCACCCTGTGCGTGTGCCAACGTACCCGAGGATCCCTCCCAAGCCACCTCAGAGGCCTGGGAGATGTCCAGGCTGGCAGGGACTGACTCCTGGAATAGGGTGATGGTCCCACTCTCCTGGTCGTCGTCATCCTCCTTCTCCTTCTCCTCCATTGGCGGCTGGACCTGCCCCACCATCTCCTCCGGCTCGGGGACAGGCTCCAGCTGCTGAAGGATGGGCTGCTCCAGCCCGGAGTCCACGACAATGGAGGAAAGGCCCCCCCCCCCCCAAGGATGTGGTTGAGCTCTTGGTGGTAGGGGCAGGTTTGGGGTCCTGCCCCTGAGCGCCCCCTCCGCTCCCTGGCCTTAACGTACGCCTGAGAGCTCCTTCACCTTAGCCTGGACTTGCTCCATGGTCTGGGCAGGGTGACCTCGCTCCGCCAGGGATATGGTCATGTGGGAGTAGATCTCTGCATTCCTCCTCTTGGCCCGGGGGTCCTGCAGGGACTCCTCCTCGCCCCACAACTTGAGGAGGGTTTGGATTTCTGGCCTGCTCCGGGTGGGGGCACGCTTCTTGGTCCCCCTCGGGGGGTCCTGTGACCCCTGTGGCTGGTCCCTGGAAGGGCCAGGGGGGTCTTGAGGAGTTTGGTGGGAGGCCATTTGTGGCTGCAGCAGAGTGGTGTGCTGAAGGCACCTACTCCCTGCAAAGTTGCAGCCACAATGCTTGTGCAGGGTGCCTGTGGCTTTAAAGGGTGCCAGCAGACAGGAACAATAGAGTTCTGATTGAGTTGGCCAGAGTGGCCCAGCAGCCACCATTTTTTTTCCCCTGGAGGCCAATTCTTCTGCAAAAACCCCTCTGGAGCATCCACACTTGCCTTTTTGCACAATAGCTGTAGCTCAAATGGAGTTATGCCTCGTAAAAGGAGGTTTACCTACACCGGAAAAAGCCCTCTGTTCTGCCGTTTTACTGCCGATGTACTTGTGCAAAAGCGCATTTGAGGTATGAACGCTCTGCAGGTTTTTGCACAAAAACCTTGCAGTGTAGACATAGCCTTAGAGAAACTCTCCCCTTGGTTACAGTAGGACAGACTAGCCACAGACAACTTCCCAGAATCACACTCACCCCTTTCACAAACCTCCCTGTTAGCTACAGGCATCACAGAAGATTTACCCTCATACATGTTCTGGGGCTGGGTTAAGGTACCAACCCAATTACACAGATTAGCCACGCTATAATCACACCCCATACCCACACAGTTGTACACTGAACTCCTGGGAGGATACAGTCTCTGTTGTTCTTCCACTCTGGGTCTGGAGTTTCCTGGGGTGTTGAACAGTGACTGCAGCATTCGTGGGAGCAGGGTGGTTAGTTGGTGCTTCTGCTCCCATTTGCCTTGTCTCTGCCTTTATTTCTGCTATCCTTGCCTGTGCTTCTGCTCCCATTTGCCTGGTCTCTGCTTCTATTGCTGCTAACCTCTCCAGATGTTCTTGTTGGGTGCGCTTCTCCTCGGCCTCTCGTTGGGTGCGCTTCTCCTCGGCCTCTACTTAGCCTGCCTTTCTGCTTCTCATTGTGCGCGCTTCTCCTCTGCTTCTCGTTGTGCACGTTTCTTCTCTTCTTCTCTTGCACGCTTCTCCTCCATCCGTAGGAGAAACTCCATCTCTTTCTCAGTTAGAGGTCTATTTGCCTTAATGGCATTTTCCCACACAGAAGACAGTGGTGAGTGGTAGGAGGGCTAACCACTGCTCCTGCCCTGTCAAGGTCACTTCCCCCTGGACTTACAGGGACATGCTCCTGTCTCCCCTCCTCGGGGTGTGACTCTTCCCAGGAGCTGGACATCTTGCCTTAATCTGAGGCTGTTTCTACCTCCGGGTGTTGCTTAGGAAGGGTTGGTTGCTCTAGGGCTACTTTGCCCAACTGCAAAAGCATGCACTGGGCTCCTTCCCTGCCCTATTCAAGCCTAGCTGTCCAGTGTCCCAAAGGCTAGAAAAAAAAACTGGTTGGGGTGAACTGTCTGGCTGTAGCTGTGTGCCTTTCCCCAAGGGCAGCAACAGAACACAAAAGAAAAGAAAGAAAAACTCCCAAGCTTGCAACTAGTCAAAAGAAAAACCTGTGTCCTTTTAAAATCCTGGGTTCTCAAAATGATCCCACCGCTCTGCCACCATGTCAAGGCTGTTCCCCACTCTGGCATGATAAATGCAGAAGTGGGGGCCCGCAAAAGCAACCCAAAACTTGATCTCTACAGGCACAAAAACTTGGTACAAAAACTTCTCCCCAAAATCCTAATACCCGGATTTTGGGGAATAAAAACCGCTGCCACCACCCAAGTAATCCAAGAAAACCAGGGAAGAGATCACGTGGGAAACCTCCTCCCTAAAACCTCAGGGGTACCTCAAGCTCTTTTCCCCAAAGAGCTTGAAAAAGAAAAGAAAAAAATACAAGTTGCAGTCTGTGGTAGTTGCCCCCTAGTCAGAGACAGGCAAGTACCCACGGACAGATTTTCCAGGACGCAGAAAGGACACCGAAATGATCCAATACCAGGTTAGTTAGAAAAAGAAAACAAACTTTTATTATCAAAACAATACCATAGTTGCAATCATAATAAAGTGGCTAGATGAAAAGAGCCACCAATTAATCTAGATACTCAGGGGGACTCCCTGAGCTCAGGACTTTAAGTACAAAAGGAAAATACTTATAAAGGGAAAAGGAAAAAATACACTTTGAACAGCTCAGACATCAATTCCACATTCCCAAACCAGAAAAAACAGTAAAACCTGATGGATTATCTAGACTTTGCCCTACTTACACATATAAGAAGTCCATTCTTGGGAGAGAGACAGGCCTTCCCATCTCCCTGTTACTTGGAAGAAAACCACTCTGACTCAGACAAAGGAGGGAAAAGTTAAAAATTCCTTTGTCCCAGTTTGAAATCCCTACCTGCATTGTTATTGGCTGACCAGATACCCGGCTAGAGACAGGAGACCTAGTTAACCCCTTAGTCACCAGGCTGCTGGGCAGCCCTCATGGTTATGATATTCTTAATCTTGATGCAAGAACAGCACTAAGGACATTTTCTTTGCTCCCATCTTAACCTGCAAACCTTCTTCATGCTCTGGAAGTCACTGGGGCTACTTCTAGACTACAATGCTTTATCGGAAAAAGGTATGCAAATTGCGCTCCGCAATTTGTGTACCTTTTTCCGATAGTTTTGTCGCAAGAGGCTTTTCCAAAATTTGGCTTGTCTACACTGGGCCAAATTTCAGAAAATCCTCCTCTTTCGGAAGAGCCCTTCTTCCTCGTGGAAGGAGGAAGACAGGGCTTCTTCTGAAAGAGCGTGTCTGCTCTTCCACAAAAAAAAGTGGAAGAGCAGACACATTCCCTGGATGCGGCGGAGTTAAAACCTTGTAGTCTAGATGTAGCCTGGGGTTCCTAGTGTGAGGATCTGAAGATAAGGTGTGATTGTTGTGATTTGCAGTTTCAATGAGGCACTTAAACTCAGAGGCTCTCTCTACATTGGCAAGATTTTGCGCAAAATCTTGCCGCCTGTCTACACTGGCTGTGAGTATTTGCGCAAGAACACTGACGTTGTAATGTACAAAATCAGTGCTTCTTGCACAACTACTCTGATGCTCCCGCTCAGGGATAAGCCCTCTTGCACAAGTATTCTTGCGCAAGAGGCCAGTGTAGACAGCAACGTTAATTTCTTGTGCAAGAAAGCCCGATGGCTAAAATGGCCATCGGAGCTTTCTTGCACAAGAGAGCGTCTACACCGGCACGAATGCTTTTGCGCAAAAGCACATGCCAGTGTAGATGCTCTCTTGTACAAATACTTTTAACGGAAAAACTTTTCCGTTAAAAGTATTTGTGCAAAATCATGCCAGTCTAGACGCAGCCAGAGGGAACTCAGTGGGAATATAGGCTCTGCCCCATCCTCCACCTTCTCCTCAATGCATCACCCCTGCTGCTCTGGCTTATAAAAAGGCTTGGTGGAATGCACTTTTCTTTTTTATAACTCTGTGTAATATGTTTTAAGCTTTTTGTCTTTTTATAATTTTCCACAGTTGTGGGAAGTTATGGGGTGTAGAACGTTGAGGGTCAGTAACATGGAGTAAGTAGGCCTAAATAGAGGCCTGTAACATGAAAACAGCAACAGGCCTGCAATCTAGTGAGCAAGACTTTGGTTCAGTAACACAGGAGCCAAGAAAGAGCTCTACTGATAACTGTGTAATTGTGCAAGTTAGGTAGAGCATGGAAGGACACAGGGAGGCACTGGGTACAGACTATAAGCCAAAGGGGAGTAGCGGAACATCTTAATAAGAAGTGTATTGGTACAAAGACTCCCCAAAAATTAATGTACATACCAACCTAGGTTCAGGACCGGGTCAAGATTGACAGCATGAAGGATAGTAAGTAAGCCCCCCTTCCGTAAGGTAAGGGGTGGTAACTAGGCAATAGAGGGTGGCAACCTGGTACGTAAAGAAGTGATGCAAGTTGTTTGTACCAGTCTATAAAAGGACACCGCAAAGGGTGCTCTCCGGCCGACCTGGGGGGGGACTCACACTAGGCACCTGAATGGCAGGTGTCATTGCCTAAACTTACAGAATGCACAGTAGTTTAACTCTGACTAACTGCTGTTAATATCTGTTATATGGCAATAGGCCTGCCCAGTGTTGGTATCTTGTCAACGCGGGCCATAGTGCCCAGTGGTGTAACATTGTACTGATCTCTGTTACCAACTGGTAGAGCTTCGCATTTGACCTGCTCGATTGATTTCAAACCTTGCCTGCATCTGTCGTTTCGGGGCCTCTCAGAGATCTCCTGTGTTGACCCAAGTGCACGGGTCTAACACTCTAGATAAAAGTACCGATTATTACGCACACAGCCGAAAGTTTATCATCACCGACAGAGTAGAGGTCCTGTCAGGAGGGCGCCAGGACGACCCTGACCAGACGACACTGACACTGACAGTTCAGACCACTGAAGGTACCGAGGTACAGAACACCGAGGTACGACATGGGGGGAGGTCTGATAATTTTTTAATGACAGACGAAGTGGAGATGCAAAGAGTTCAAGCTTTAAAGCTGTTCAAACACAGACACACAAGGGGGTGAGGTAATTTTTTTTTTTTTATTTTGGAACAGCTTTGGTTGGTGAGACATTAGCCCCTTTGCGCTTCACAGACCTGGAGAATAGGTCTGAGGCGTTCCAAAGGTTGCCTCTTTCACCAACCATATTTGGTCCAATTAAAGATATTACTTCACTTACCTTGTGGCTCTCATCCAGGCACCAATATGACTACAACAAAACAGCAAAAACCATTATATCGCATCACGATATTAAAAAAAAAATCCTAATACCGGACATGATTTGTTGATTTAACTATTAATTCATTCGCCCAATTCAGAAGTTTAACTCGAACAAGTTCTCAAGCAGTATTTTTCTTGCTTTCCCTATCTATAAATAATTTAATTATTGCTGATGGAAATATTTCAGGATTTCTGTGAAATCAGATAATTTCTAAGTGTGGCAAGGGCCCCTCTTCCCCAAGCCACTACTGGGGAGGCCTCCTCCCCTTAGCCCCCCAAGTTTGCAGCAGGTCTCATTGGTAGGGAGCCCAGGCCAGGTGCCCACAGGCTCCCTCCTTAGCTGCCTTTACCTAATGCAGGTCAAAATTGTTCTCTCCGGTTTCTTCCTCTCTGCCTCTCCATCACCTTCCTTTCATCCTCTGCCTCTCCTCCCCAGCCTCCAACTGCTGAGGCTTTTAAAGGCCCTCAGACAGACAGCAGAGAAGTCAGCTGGCCCCAATTTGCCTGAGCCAGCTCCCTCCCAGCTGCATCTAATTGGGCTGCAGTTCTCTGCTTCTCTCTCAGGGGTTTTTCCCTTTTGGGCTGCCTTTTCCCCTCTCTGCAGCAGCTCCCTGGCCTGACCCTGTCACATAAGTTATTTGCAAAAAACAAAAAAAACCCCCAAACCCTAGCATTTTCAGGTGCCTAAGTGTCCTCTGGAATTACAGTTAAAGTTGCCTTTCCCAGCCCCACCACAATCTGAACTGGCACCCCTGGTGAGTCAGGAGTGGCCAGAGGGCTGCAGGAGGGCCATGAGCGCAAGCAAGATGCAGCCGCCATCTGACAGCATGGAGCTCGCCATGAGCTGCAGGCCAAGCACCAGGCATAAGGGGCAAGTGCTGCAGCAGCAAGGGAGCTGCCAGGGCTCAAACTGGAGGAAGAACGCACATAAGGGCGAGTGACCCACTCAGGTTTCCCCCCAACCTACATCTACACTGCAGGCTTCTTGCGCAATAACTTGTTGCGTAAGAGTTATAGCGCAAAAAGTTCTTGCGCAAGAGCGCGTCCACACTGCCATGTGCTTTTGCGCAAGAGCACCCATGGCAGTGTGGACGCTCTCTTGAGCAAGAAAGCTCTGATGGCCTGTTGCCCGTCCACACATGAGCTCTTGTGCAAAAAGCCTTATTCCTCGTAGAAAGAGGAATAACTCTTGCACAAAAAGCCCTGTGTTCTTATGATTAACTGTACTTTTTCTTGTGCAAGAACGCGCTTGTAGTGTGGATGCTCCGCAAGTTTTTGCGCAAAAACTCTGCAGTGTAGATGTAGCCCCACTGTTTCATTTCACAATCTGATGCCATTCAAACACAGCAGCTGCCTTCTGTGTGTCATATCTGGGGGAAAATATTTAATCCAGGGGTGGGAACCGTTTTTGTGTTTGGGGCCACAAGTGAGAAGCCAAAAAAAAAAAAAAAAAACCCAAACAAAAAACGAAAAAACCTGGGCTCTACCCCTGATTTAATCTACAATAATCCATTCCCCATGTAGCTCTTAAAGGCAGGGCTTAGCCAAGGACTGTGACAACTCCCTTTGCAAGGGGGAGAGACAATAGCCCTGTACTCAGAGGAGCAAGGGACTGAGCAGCTTCTAAAGGAAATGGGGGGGGGCACCATGCCCGGAGTAGGGTGCCATTTTCCCTAAGGACAGCCCTGTATGCAGGAGTGGGGAGCCCTGAGCCTCGCGGGCCAGATCCAGCGTGTGGGGGAAAAGAAGCTGGGGGAATGCAGTGCTAGAAACTGCTTGTGGGAGAGTTTTCCTGCTGCTCCCATTAGCCAGATTTTGGGGCCACATCAGTGAGGGGGTTTTGTTTGTTTTGGGGGGGATTGCTGCTCACTTGTGTGGCCCCCAACTGATTTTTCTGTAGGTCAGTGGCCCCGTCCCCAAAAAAAGGTTCCCCACCCCTATCTACAGTTTTCCAGAAGGAGCATTTTCTTTGTCAACGGCTGTTGTTTTATACTTATGTAGCCCAAGGTCCAGTGTGTTTCAGCAGCAGCCCTGGGAACTACAAGTTGTGGACTACAAACTGCGGCATGTTGGGAGAACTTCCTGGTTCCTGCCAGGATGCGCCCTCTGCCCCCAGCAGGGTCTCAGCAAGGACTGTGCTGGAAGTAGCACACAGGCTGCATGCTGAGCGAAGGGGCTGCTGAACTGTTTTCCTCTTCTATGTTTTTTACAGAATAAAGCCTGTTCCTGGTGATTTGTCTGAGTGAGAGTGGTCTGAGGTGCACATACACAACGCAGAGCACACCAAGCAGCCTCAGGCCTAGCCTCCCACAGTGGTGTAAGAAGTCACAAGGCTTCCCCTATGCTGAATAACCTCACACTGGGCTAGCCAACAGGAGGGGTTACACTTAGGATGGCAGACAACAATATAGCTCAGCCCTGGCTGTACCTTAAGGATCTTTTTTAATTGAAAGATGTTAAAGGATCTTCAGTACACCTTCGATGTCAACTTTGTTTACCAAAGACAGTAGAAGTGGCAGCGTACATCAACTCGCCGTCACATTTAAAAAAGCATGTGCAGGTATGTAAAATTCTCTTTTCTTTAGCTGTCCAATTTAGTTTGATGGATTTTATGTGGGCTTTATGTGGATTTTATAATGTACTTTGTTGAATCAAGTTTTTATTTAACTATGTATGTAACGCTTCTTAGTTGCAGTGTCACAACAGACTGCTACCTCAGACTTGTTTGGTACTTCGTGGGTTTTTTTTTAAATTATTGTGTTACACAGTTTGGAAAACTTTTTTTCTTTACTAGAAATCTGGAACAAAACAGGGCTAATATCACAAATTTTAAAAGCTACAGCTTTTTTGATGCCCTTAGCATCATGCATGTTCCCCACTCACTTATTGTTGCTAAATTAGCCATTACATCTCTAAGTAGAAGTCATTAATTGAAATATTAACTGAAAAATGATTTTATTGTATTCTCTTTGCAGAGAAAACACCCCAGTCAGCTGGAGAAATACACAAGGTTTACTTCTACTGTGCAAAAGAGAAAGAGGGAGTCAGACCACACTTCTAGTTCCAGAAGCAAGCAGCTCAAGATTGACACCATGGAAAGTCCCATTATGCATGTATCACAGGCCACAGTGGACAAGGCAGTGATGAAGTACATCATTGAAGGTCTCCAGCCCTTTAGTGTTGTTGAGCTACCAGCATTTAAAGACCTTATTCACAATCTACAGCCTAACTCTACCATCATATCAAGACCTATTCTTCATACAAAGATCTTTGATGCTGTCAAAAGCATGAAGAGAAATTTGATTGATGCCATGAGTGAAGTACAATACATTGCCACCACCACAGACTGCTGGACGGCCGGGTGACACAGATTCATTGGTGTAACAGTTCACTGGATTGATCCCACAAGGCTGGAGAGATGTTCCGCTGCACTAGCATGTAGGCATCTAAAAGGCTCGCACACCTTCGATGTTTTGGCCAGTGCCCTAAATGACATTCATTCTGAATATCGAATAAGAGAGAAGATAATTAGACCAACAACAGACAATGGGTCAAATTTCCTCAAAGCTTTCAAAATATTTGGCAGTGAAAACCACCAGAATACTGAAGAAGGCAGTCTGGAACCAGAGGGAGAAACTGATGATAATGAAGAAAACAAAGTTGAATTTCACAAAATTGCAGACGTCCTGGACACAGATAATGGCCTTGAGTACCACCTACCAAAACACCACCGGAGTGCCTGCCACTTGTTGAACCTCGTTTCATCTGTAGATGTTGTACAGGCTGAATCAAATGACACCTACAAAAAGCTGGCCAGGTCCACTTTTGTCAAATGCCAAGCACTGTGGAATAAAAGTGAACGCTCAGCTATTGGAGCAGAAATGGTGGAAATAGAATGCAAGCTACAGTTCATTCGGCCAAACCAGACAAGATGGAACTCCGTGTTCATGGCTGTGGAGAGAATTATGCGCGTACTGAATGAACAAGGAGAAGGGGCCATCAGAAATGTGTTTGCAGCACTCAAAATCAGCATGTAAGTTGCGGCTTTCTACTTTCCTTTTCGTTAAAAAAACCCTGATCATGCTGTATTTAACTTAATTAACAATGTCTATTAACTATTCTACAGGCTGAATCCAGCAGAGCTGGCCTTCTTGGCAGAATATGCCATGGTCATGGGCCCAAGTAACTTTTTTGGGTACTTTTTCCACCACTGCTGTTTGCAGCCCCCAGATCCCTCAGTCTAATTCTGGCTGGCCCTCACCCACCACTTCCTGGAATGAGTCACTTCCTAAAACTGTATCATGCTGCTCCTCTCAGTCACACCTGTTCTCCCCAGACTCTGAATTTGGCCTGAGGGGCTTTTCTTCTCCTACTGGAAGCACTGCCTGCATGTGCTATTGGTCTCCTTTCGCAAGGCTAAACAAACAGATGTTTACTCAGCAGGCAGAAGGCCCTTCTGTCTTGATGATGGATTTCTCTGTTAGCAGAGCTAATGGAATTATGGGTTCTCTATAGTAGCATGATCATGGGGATATAAAAGGAATATGTTCTTTACAGGGAGACGTGTGTGTGTCTAATTGGTTTTCCCCCTATACGTGTGTGTGCAATACACAGTACTACACTTTCTCTATTCCTGTTGCTTTTTAGCCCCAATGTGATCTGTGTTAGTCTGTGGAAATCCCCATTGCTTGGGACTTGGAGAAACTAGCCAGGACAAAACAACAGAAAATGTACTGCAAGGAGGAATCCAACCTTGGCCCCTGAGCAAGAGCTGGGGTGATCAAATAGCTCTTCTCCTCTGAGTCTACAGCCCTGCCAGCTCCGTTGTCGTAACCTGTAATACTGGTTGGGGTGTGTGCACACCTGGCTGAGCCTCATTGTTCACGAGCAGCCTCGTATTGCACTGCTCTGTCTGCCTCCTGAGCTAGAGTTCTCTCCAAAGCGAGATGCCCGCTCCTCGTTGGGTGGAGGACATGAATCAGAACAGTCTACAGGATGTGCACTGTGCTGTTACAGCTTTATCGCTCTCAACATCAAAGCCATGGGCAAAATCCTGCCTGTGTGTGTAATGCCACCCGCGCGTGACAAGTGCATGCTGTAAAAAGAGGCACCGTGCCTGGATTCTGATCAGCTGTGGCTCCCCCTGTATGTATTCTCTGTCCTCTCCCCAGGATTATTCTAGGAGTTTGTAATTGGCAAGTAGGGGAACTTTGCACATTGCGGTTGCCTGTTCAGAGTGTGCGCATGCACAGACACCAGATTGTGCCCCCAGTCGGAGGCTCTGACCTGGAGAGCTCCTTTGTGGCATCTGTCACAGGTAGCTGGTGGGTGTCCTAGGGCACATTTACACAGTAGCACGTAGCTCAAAATAAGCTATACAAATTGCATAGCTTATTTTGAAATAGCTTATTTCAAAATTTGGCGCTGTCTGTACAGCACTTATTTAGAAATAAATCGCTATTTCGCTGACTTCCTTAATCCTTGTACAATGAGGTTTACAGGAAGTGGGAGAAAGAAGCCCATTATTTCAAATGTATTTCGAAATAACAGGCTTCTTGGGTAGACAGCTGCAGAGAGTCACTATTTGGAAACCCAGGGATCCCCAGCCTTGTGGGAGGGACGACTGGACCCAGGGCCCAACTAATTCCAGGGGACAAATGATGGAAAAAACTCAAGGTGTGTGGGTCAAAGGTTCAAAACAAGGGAACTGCACGGCGACACCGAGCAGAGAACCCCGGACAGCGCCCACTGCTCCTCGAAGCTGTCCAGGGAGCCAGTGGACACCGCCCAGAGAAACTCTGCCCGGATGCGTGAGACCAGGGAGGAACGGAAATAGGCCCCACAGTTGCAGAGCACCCCCTTGTCCAGCATCTTCCTCCTGGTATTGTATATGGCGGCTTTCGCTAGGGCCAGGAGAAGGTTGACGAGGAGGTCTCGTGAATTTGTGGGGCCACGGATGGGGTGCATGTAAATAAAAAGGTGAGAGGAAAAGTACAGCCAGAACCTCAGCAAGAGGTTCTGGAGGGGCCGGGATAGGGGCTCTAACCTGGCACGTTCAAGGTAGGCATGCGCCAGGTTTTCCCTCACGCCACAGAAGGGGCAGGTGTCTGGGATGGGGGTGAACCGCATCAGGTACACACCCGTGCTCACGGCTCCGTGAAGGGGCCAGCAACTGATGTCCCCGATGGGCCGTGGGATTAAGGTGGAATAAACACTGGCCCATTGGGGTTCCTCACCCTCTACAGGCCACTTGGTGTCGGGGCGAGACACGAGGGGCGAGGAAATGCATCGTATGGAGCACGAGCATGTACAGATGGTCCCTAGGTGCAGATTGAAGACAGACTAGCTGCAGATCCTGCAGACAGCTGGGGGGCTCCAGGGATGGGGAGGCCGGGGGGCCTGTGGAACAGGGACCCAATAAACACGAACAGAGGGTTTGCAGTGAGGGGGGTGGGGCATACGCTCTCACAGGGCTTGCTGCAGGAAATTAAGAGCGGGCTGCGACAAGGCCACCTTCACCTCCCGGAGCACGCGCAGAGGGGTCCGAAGAGTAGAAATCCCCATGTGCCGAGTGAGTGCATGGGGATCCATCCAGTCCCCCCCCTGTAGTACTCCAGGAGGTCTTCGACCTTAGTGTTTTCTGCCACGATCAACCTCTGGCGCACCGAGGGATTGTGGAGCAGGGACTCCAGGAGGAGGTCTGTTTCCTCGATGGCCACAACGGACCTGGTCACCACGAACATCTTCCAGGTCTGGAGAAGTTCCTGGTAGAATTCCGGCAGCTCTTAGAGGTCTTGCGGAAGGCCCCTCGGGTGGATAAAAAAGAGCTGCTGGTCGTATCGGAGCCCTCGGAGGCGGCAGAGGAAGGCGCGTGCCAAAGTGTTCCACGCCGGACTACCTGCACCATAGAGGAGTCTCTGCAGGGCCTGGAGGGGGAAGGTCCGGACCTGGCTGCGCATGCACACCAGGCCCTGCCCCCCCTCCTCCAAGGGGAGACACAAGACCCCTGCAGAGACCTGGTGCAGTCCTGCCTAGAAGAACTCCAGGGCCGTCCTCTGGAGTCTGGCCAGGCCCACCGGCGCCGGGCTCAGGGTGCTGAGCCGGTGCCAGAGCATGGACAGGACCAGTTGGTTCAGTACCAGCCCCCTCCCCTGCAGGGAGAGACACTGGAGCAGCCCTGTCCATCTCCGCAACCGCTCACCCACCCTGGCCTCCAAACCCTGCCAGTTCTCTGATAGAAAGACGCCCAGATAGAGCAGCGGACCCGTGCTCCACCTGATGGCCTGAAGTGCGGGTGGGAGGCAGCCTCCCCTGACACCCGTCCCCGACCACCAGGCCAGAGCTCTTGACCCAGTTGACCCGGGCAGAGGAGGCTGCCGAGTAGTCGACTTGGCAGGTCTCCATCCGCACCGGGTCACCTGGGTCCTGGACCACGAGGAGTACGTCATCGGCGTATGCCAACAGGACCAGCCGCAGCCCCGGGTCTCGGAGCACCAACCCCGTCAACCTCCGACAGAGGAAACAGAGGAAGGGCTCAACCGCCAGAACGTACAGCTGGCCCGACAGCAGACACCCCTGCTGTATACCCCCCCGCCCGACACTGCCCGAGTCAGCCAGGGTCCAGTTGAGCCTGACCAAACACTCTGCGGAGGCGTACAGCACCCGAAGAAAACCCACAAAATGGGACCTGAAGCCGAAGGCCTACAGAGTGCCCAGGAGATACCTGTGGTGCACCCTATCCAATGCCTTCTCCTGGTCAAAGGACAGGAGGGCGAACGACAGACTGTCCCTACACCCAAGCTCCAAGAGATCCCAGAACAAGTACAAATTGTCGAAGATACTGCGGCCCGGGACAGTGTAGGTCTGGTCAGGGTGGACCACGTCTGCCAGCATGGACCACAGCCGCAGCGAGATGGCTTTTGCTACGACTTTATAGTCTGTGCTGAGGTGTAAGAGGGGATGCCACTTCCAAAGGTCGCGGAGGTCCCCTCTCTGGCAGCAAGGCAGCAGCACCGCCGCCTGCACGACAGAGGAGGACCCCGCCTCCAAGGACTCGGCCCAGACGGTGACGAGGTCTGGGCCGAGGACGCCCCAGAACACGCGTAGAACTCCACGTCAGCCCGCCCATGCCCGGGTTTTATTGTTGGGCATGAGACGGAGGGCTTCCGAGAACTCGCCAGAGTGAGGCAGCTCAGCCGGTCTCGGTCGCCCGCTGAAAGTCGGGAGTCGGTCCAGAGCACCTTGCAGGCGCCGGCTTCGGTTGGATCCGGGAGAACAAACTGGCGAGAAGGCCCTGGCCCTTCCACGCATCTCCTCTGGATCCGTGAGGGGGGTGCTGTCCTTTGCCAAAAGGCAGGTGACGTGCTTTTTAGCCCCCCTCTTTTTCTCCAGGGTGTAGAAAAAGCAGGAGCTGCAATTCAGCTCCCGAAGGAGATGGATGCAGGATTGAACAAAGGCGCCCCGGGCCTGGTGGTCCTCGAGGGCCTGGAGTTCCTCCCGCTTCTCCCGGTACACCTCGCGGAGGGGTGGATCCTCGGGTCGGATGCCAGGTGCCTCTCAAGCTTCAAAACCTCCTGCTCCAACTGCTCTATCGCCGCATCCCTCCACCAGCTGGTGCCCCTGGAGAAGTCGCGGCAGAAGAGCCGGGCGCACACCTTCCCCACGTCCCACCATCGCCGCGCCGAGGGAAAGGCGGGCCGCTGCCCTGCCAGGCCCGCCCCCGTTCTCCAGCAGGCTATTGTTAAAGTGCCAGTAGGCCGGCCTCAGCCTCTCGACCCCTCGATGGGCCTCGGCCTCAGCCACCCCTCCGCAAGACGCTTCCATGCCACCAAATGTTGGTCTGTGAACGGGGCCGGCTGGATGCTGGAGGAGTGGGCTCGTGCCAGATGGAATCGGGATAGACAAATGCGGTCCAAACGGGAGTGGCACGACCGATCGTCCCCCACCCAGACGTATGTAAAGGTGGTGGTGTCGTCCGGGTGGTGGTCATGCCAGCCGTCCACCAGGGAGTGGCGGTCTACAATCTCCCTGAGGATGTCCACTGTGGCCTGGCAGTTTTCGATTCCTGAGCCATCCCGGTCCTCAAGGGTGGCATTAAAATCCCCGCCCAGGACCAAGCACTAGCGAGCTTCCAGGGTGCCAAGGAAGGTGGCCGCCTGCCTGTATAAGATCACCTCGTTCAAGCCCGTTTCCGGGGCGTAGATGTTGACCAGGTTCAAAGTCAGCCCCGCCACGTGGGCCCAGACGTGCAGCAGGCAGCCCGTGATGACCTCGGCAACCCCCAGCACCTCGGGCCGTAGGGCAGGGGAGAACAGGGTGACCACCCCAGCCGAGCGGACGCTGAGGTGGCTGAAAAACACCCCGACCCCCGCACTCCAGCCGCCAGGCAGCCTCAACGACTGGAGTTGTGTGCGTCTCCTGCAGGAAAACCACCGAGTACCACCCCCCCCAAAGAAGGAGAGCACCCAGCCCCTGCGGAGACCTGCCCTACAGCCCCGGGCATTTAAGGTGGCAATGGTTGTATATCTCATGATGAGGGCTGGGGTGGATCCTCGTGGGCAGGGTGATCGTCGGCCTCCCGCAGGCCCCACAGCAGGCCGCTCCCCAACCCGAAGGCCAGGAGAGCGTCACGGAACTTGTGGGTCCGGCGGTAGGCCGCAATGTCCTGCCTTCTGGTCCCTCTCCCCTCCTGCAAGAGGGCTCTTGTGGCCTGGAGGATGGAGTGAAAGTCCCCCTAGCGCTGAAGGGCGAGCTGCACCTTGCCCTTGGCCCTGCGGTTATCCGTGAGGAACTGGTGCAGTTCAGCCCCCAGCACTGAGGAGGCACCGGTGTTTTCCTCTGTCCTTGTCCCTGGATCGGCAAGGAGGGGTCCGATCCCCGGCGTAGCGCCAGAAGCGATGGTGCCACGCTGCCCATCCCCAACCCCGGTGTGAAAAGAGATGGCGGAGGGAACAAGGCAGCCCCTAGGGAACTGGGGACTGGAAACACAAATACCACCCCCTGAGGGCCGCCCGCAGTTAGCAGGAATGCAATGGTCCCTGTGGGGGTGGCAATAACAGTGGGATGGGGGGAAGGTGGAGGGGGAGCGGGCATCCCGGTGGGGCTGGAAGGGGGTAGGATGGGGCCGGACAATGGGTCGGGAATGGAGGTGGGGATGAGGGTGATGGTGGGAGAGGGGCCAGGAAAGGGAGTGGACTGGGGGCTGGAGACGGGGTCATAAAAAATGGTGGGATTATGGACCGAGAGCATGAACAGGGACGAGGGGGGGGATCGGGACAGGGAGGGGGATCGGAACTTTGGATGGGACCACAGGGAAGGTCCCCCAGGTCTGGGCCACCGGGCTGCGGCACCTCCCGAATGGGGGCTGGGGGGACAGGAGTAGGGAGGGGGCCCGCACCGACGCCGGGGTAAGATGGCTGAGCAGAGCGTATGTCTGCAGCCATGGCGACGGTTGGAGAGATGTTACTTGCCGGGCCCCCAACAGGGAGGGAAGGCGACCGCTCCATATCAGAGGTAGAGGAGGGGGCGCCCTCAAGCCCAGGACCCGGCTGCTCGGCACCGGCCGGTGTCCCTGGGGGTCAGTTTCAGATGTGGCGGCGGAGACAGCCAGGCCGATGGGCGACACCAGGGGTGCCCCGAGGGTGAGGACGGAGGTGGCTGCCTGGGGCGTGGAGGAGGGGGCAGCGCAACAGACTCGCCGCCCAGTACGAGGCCTGTTGGGAGAGGGTTGTCCTCCCTCTGAGTGAGAGGGGTCAGACCCAGGGCCTCGATCTCCTCAAAGATGGAGCTGAGGTCCATCCCCACGGCCCCAGAGTTCTCCCCGCCGGCTGCCGAGGCAGTGACGAGGGGGGGCACAGATGGTACTGGGGCTGAGGGAGCTCCACCTGAGGCCTCCTCGGGGATGGGCTCCGCAGGGGGGATGGTGTTGTCCCCCCTTGCTGCCATGGCTTCCTCGGCCAGTGCCTCCCACTGGCGCTAGTTGTGGGCATTCTCGGCAGTGCTGGCCCCCCTCGGTATTTTGCAGAGGGGGGGCCTTCCCACCCTCCTCATTGGAGGGGGGACACTGAGCCCGCTGATCGCGGGCTCTGCGCTTCCCCCCAGACGAGCGTCCAGTCCTCCGAGGTTGAGGTGGAGGGCTGATGAGCAGGGGCAAGGCCAGGGGGCACAGATTTTTTTGGGGGGCGTTGGGGCAGCAAGGGGGGGGTAGGGAAACCTCCCCCTGCGGGGAGCCCTCTCCCTTGCCTGGCAGCGACCGTGCCACCCTCTCCTCCTCGGGCCCTGCCAAGTTGGGATTTACGGAGGCGGGGCCCGCCTGCTCGCTCAGGCGTACCAGGGGGCCTCCGGCGCCTGAGCAGAGCCATCAGTCAGAAGAGGGGTAGCCGCGGAGGCCTGACTACCAGGGGGGCCGGCGGTGTTGGGGCCGGCGCCCTCCCGGGCCCTGGGAGGTCCGGACGCCTCCTCCGACTGGGCCAGAGGGCAGTCCCTCCTGACGTGCCCCATCGCCTGGCAGAGGAAGCACTGGGTCTCCCCCTTGGAATAGTAGACCCAGTAGAGGGCCCCCTGGTGGGCCACCAGGAAGGACCCCTCCAGTGCCACCCCGTCACATGCCACTGGCAGCATGTGTAGTTATACCTGCCCATGGAAGGATAGCACGTGACAGAGGGCGGGGTCCTTACAGCCCAGTGGGAGAGGGCTTATGGTGGAGATAGGCCTCCCCAGGGTGGAATGGGCAGGCAACAGGGTGGCATTGAGGAGGAAGGGCGGGACCGAGGTGAGAACCACCCATATGCCCAGGTCCTCCAGCGGCTCGAGGGGCACATGCATGCCCCCCACTGCCAGTCCCCTCTCCACCACCTCCTGGGCGGCGGCCTCCAAGGCAAGGAAGAACACAACCTTCCCATAGATTTTGGAGGCCGCCACCACGGTCAAGGACCCCACCACCCTCGCCAATGCCTGCACGTATGTTTCAACGTGGGGCAAGGCGGGTACCAGGAGGCAACGGATGTCATGTATCCTGGTCAGGGTGGGGAAGGGGCCCCAGCCACCTGGGATGGAGCTGGAGGCGGCAGTCGGGGTCGATGATGTGGCAGCACGCGGGGGGGCAGCAGCAGCCACCTGGGCGTACGCTCTGGGGGCTGCAGGTGGATCGCCCCCACAGCCAGTGGGGGGGAAGGGCCGGGGAAGAAGGGGTTGTTGCGGATGGTGGGGCCACAGTGGGCAGGGCAGCCTTGGCCGTGGGAGGTTTGGCCTTCCGGGCCGGGCCTTTGCCCTTCTTTTTCCCTTGGCCCTTCTTGTTGGCCGAGGTGAAGAGTCCTCCCAAATTGGGGAGAGCATCAGCCATGGCAGTGGCGGAGCCCAGACCAGGGGTCGGGAGGTTAGCCGCAGTGGTCTGCAGGATCGGTGCTGGGGGATTGTGTGGTTAGTGGCATTGGGGGCAGGGGCAGAGGCCTCCCCCATCCTGAGGGAAGGGTTGGAGGGGGCACAGGCAACAATGAAGGGGGGTAAAGGTTAACTTCTCCTTGCCGCCATTCAGCAGGCAATGGAGGGTTGGGGGTCAGTGGAAGGGAAGGGAAGGGAAGGGTTGAGGGGGAGATCAAGCCAACCACTCCTCCCCGCTGGGATAAGGCAGGGGAGGAGGGCGCCCAATTGGGGGGGTTCAGGTGAGGAGTATCAGCCACTCCTCCCCGCTAGACTGGAGGCTGGGGAGGAGGGCACTGGGCTGAGGGGGGAAGAGGGCGACTGAGGGAAGGGAGCGGCAGCCACTCCTCCCCACCGGCTGAAGGCGGAGGAGGAGGAGGTGAGAGAGAGGGCCAGGGACATGGGGGAGAGGATGGTTCGTGATCAGGGGCCGGGGAAGGGGAAGGGGAACCATTCCTTCCCACTAAGTTGTTTGTAAGGAGGGAGGGCGCTAGCGGAGGAAGGGCGCGGGTGGGAAACTGAGGAAGGTGAGAGCTAGCAGCTGCTCCTCCCTGCGAGACTGCAGCAGAGGAGGAGGGCACTAGAGGGAGGGATAGGGACGAAAGGGGGTGGGGGTCACGATTGGGGAGGGAGGGGGATGGGGAAAGCAATCACTCCCTCCCACTGGACTGTTTGCAGGGAGGGTGCTAGTGGAGGCAGGGCATGAATGGGGAACCCAGGGGGTCAGGAGCCAGCAACCACTCCTCCCTGCAAGGCTGGAGGCAGAGGAGGAGGGTGCCAGTGGGATAGGGCAGGGGACGAAGTAGTGGGTGCAGGGCGGGGGCCGGCTCCTCGGGCTGCACTGGGGTACAGGGAGAACTATGGGGCCATTAAGGGGGGGTGCAGTGTACGGGGGGGCTAACTAAAAGGGGAGAAGGGACACAAGCACTTGGGGGAGGGACCAGGGCACACTAGGCAATGGCAGAGGACTAATGGGAGGCTGGGGGAAGAAATAAATACTGGGCGAGTGAAGGGCAGGGCAAGGCAAAGCAGTAGCTGGGGAGGGCGGGGCACACACTGCAGCAGGCTAACCCGGGGCAGGGCAGGCAAGGGAACTGTGGGGAGCTCCGGCGGGGCAGGCAACAAACAAACTCTGGGGCTGGGCGGGGCAGGTGAGCAAACTCAGGGAGGGAGGGAGGGAGGGAGGGAGAAAACAGACTGGGCTAGCAGGGCGGGGCAGGCAGTGGGCAAGGAAGCAAGCTGCTGTGGTGAGGGGCAAGATGGGGTGAGCAGGAGTGAGGGAGGCCCCCCAGCCAAATGCAGCTAAGGGAGGGGGGCCAAGTCCAAGGGGGTGGGGGTGGAGCATGCCCACAAGTGCTTGTGGGGGCTCAGACCTCGCCCGCTGCTGCAGCAGAACAGTCCCAGGTGGAGTTGTGGAGCAGCAAGCCCCGTCGAGGGGCAAAGAGAATGTCCAGGTGGTAAGGGGTGGTGGAGGGAGCAATGGGGGTGGTGGAAGTAGGGGGCAGCTGGACTGGGGAGGGCTCTGTGCCTCTCCCCGGCCCCCCCCTTTCAGCGACTCAACTCACCACCACCCCAGGAGCGCAGGTGAAAAAGGCTCAGTCCAAACAAACAAACCCCCTCCACAGTCCAGATGGTGGTGGTCCTCCTCTTCCTCCTCCTTGATGGGGCGTAGGTAGTGCAGTAGCAGCAGTGGGCAAGCGGCGGCCAGCTGGGGAGGGACCTCTGGGTGGCAAGTGCTGGTGGGTCCTCTTCACCTCTCCCTCCGGGTGGGGGCGGGGGCAGGCCGGCAGGCCCTCCTCCCGCCCAGACAGCAACAAGCTGTAGGTGGTGGCAGCAGTCTTGGGAGGGAGAAGCCCAGCAACAGCAGGCGAGCAGCCACAAGAGAGAGCTGGCCAGGGAGGGCTCCCAGCAGGAGCAGAAGCCAGGCAAGCAGGCAGGACGGGGGGAGAGGAAGGGAAGAGTGCTCCAGAGCACAGGAGAGAGGAGGAGGAGCAGCAGCAGCCACACCCTGTTCCTCCTTCTGGGTATGTCTACACTACAGCACTAATTCGAACTAACTTCATTCGAATTAGTTAATTCGAAATAAGCTAATTTGAATTAGTGTATCTAGACCTAAAAACTAATTCGAATTAGCGTTTCGCTAATTCAAAATAGCATGTCCACAGTGAGTGAACCCTGAACCGAAGTTAAGGCTGGCCGAACCAGTGCAGGGCATCAGGTTAGGACTTAGAGTGTGGAGCTGCTGCCACAGGCTAGCCGAGGGCTGTGCTTAAAGGGACCTGACCCCACCCTGGACAGACAGTTCTCAGGGTTCCCGCTTGCTTGTCTACTCGATGAGGGACAGCAAGCAGTCCTGTCTTGGAGTGCCCTGAGTGCCCACACTGCACATCACAGCACTCGGCCATCAGCCCGGCTGCACTTGCCGCAGGCTGCCATCCGGGGGGGTCAATCGGGGCTGTCAGGATCCAGGAGGCCCTGCAGGAGAGCTTCCACCCCGAGGAGCCCACAGAGCCACCCCAGTCCTCCCCATTGGGGGCTCGTGCCCCATTCCTCCTCACCTCCTTCCACTTACCCCTCCCTAGCCCCCTTCCTGATGTAAAAAATAAAGGACACGTGGTCAAAAATAGAAACTCTCTTTATTTAACAAAACTGGGGGGGGGGATTAACCTCTGGGGAGACTGGGAAAAGGAGGTGAGAGGGGAAGAGAGAGGGTGGGAGAGGGGAGGGGGAAACCTGGGAGGAGGGAGCTGGAAGGGGGAAGCCAGGGGAAGAAGGAGGAGGGGAAGTATAAAACTATGGTACGCCATATCTTCAGTACTGTGTACAGATGTGGTCTCCTCACATGAAAAAAGATATTTTGGCCTTGGAAAGGGTTCAGAAAAGGGCAACTAAAATGATTAGGGGTTTGGAACAGGTCCCATATGAAGAGAGGCTAAAGAGACTGGGACTTTTCAGCTTAGAAAAGAGGAGACTGAGGGGGGATATGATAGAGGTATATAAAATCATGAGTGGTGTGGAGAGGGTGAATAAAGAAAAGTTCTTCATTAGTTCCCATAATATAAAGACTAGAGGACACCAAATGTAATTAATGGGTAGCAGGCTTACAACTAATAAAAGAAAGTTCTTCTTCACACAGCACATAGTCAACCTGTGGAACTCCTGCCAGAGGAGGCTGTGAAGGCTAGAACTATAACAGAGTTTAAAGAGAAGTTAGATAAAGTCATGGAGGTTGGGTCCATGGAGTGCTATTAGCCAGGGGATAGGAATGGTGTCCCTGGCCTCTGTTTGTGGAAGGCTGGAGATGGATGGCACGAGACAAATGGCTTGGTCATTGTCTTCGGTCCATCTCTCCGGGTACCTGGTGATGGCTGCTGTCGGCAGACAGGCTACTGGGCTAGATGGACCTTTGGTCTGACCCAGCACGCCATTCTTATGTTCTTATGTTCTAAGCTCAGGGCTCAGGGTCGGGGGTCTCACTGGACCAACTTGATTTTCATGCAAACCTGCTCCTGGGTTTGCATGTGGCCTTTGGTGGCCAGGCTGGCAGCTATCTTGCCCTAGACGGCCGCTTTCCTGTGCCTAGTGCGGAGATTGTGGACGTTGGAGGCCTCCCCCCAAACCTTGATGAGGTCCACAATCTCCGCACTAGACCAGGCGGGTGCCCGCCTCTTGCGGCCCCGGGCAGGCTCCTGTGAGCCGCCAGCCTGGTCCTGGGAAGAGGCAGAGGGCTGGGTGGCAGCGGGTGGCTGGCTCATGCTGTGCCAGGTGCAGGGTCTGCTGGCTGGGTGCTGGCAGGCTTGCAACTGGCACAAGCACTGTAGCCAGACCGTGCCCCTTTAAGGGCTCTGGGGCCAGGAGGGGGGCAGAAGAGTTTCCCTGGTTTGGCCCAGAGTGGCCACCAGGGCAACCTGGGAAGGGCTAGCCTCAACTAGTTCGAATTAAGTGGCTACACAGCTCTTAATTGAACTACTTAATTCGAACTAGGCATTACTCCTCATAGAATGAGGTTTACCTAGTTCGAATTAAGCGCTCCGCTAGTTCGATTTAAATTCGAACTAGCGGTTTGTATGTGTAGCCCCTATTAAAGTTAATTCAAACTAACAGCTGTTAGTTCGAATTAACTTTGTAGTGTAGACATACCCTCTCTGTAGTGAGGCAGTGAGTGGGCGCCCACTGACCTGGAAGGGAAGCCCTCCATAAGACCCCTTGGTGGGTGGGGCCAAAGCCACCCAGCCCCTCCCACAGGAAGTGGAAGGGCGGGGCTGGAACTATAAGAGCAGGCCTTGAGAGCTCACTAAGAGCCCAGCGGGTGAGCAGGCCAGACGCTCTCCCTGGCCTCCCCAGGAGGGTGGCCCAACGGCCACAACACCTGAGAGATGACTGGATAAGGCCCCTGGGACCAAGTGCCCGACTCTGGAGACTGGCCAAGGCCACTCCAAACCCCGCCAGGGACCAAGGGGACCAGAGCCCACACCAGGCCCTGGAGCCTGGGCCATTTTGCCAGGATCAGGGAGGGATCCAGACCCCGAGCCTATGGACACCCTGGCTGCGCCGGCGCTCCCGAAGGACTCCAAGAAGCAGCAGTCACTCCAGGAAGGCCCACAGCGGGAACTGGGAAACGGCCTAGGGAAAACCAACCAGCTGATGATAAGGAGATCGAGTGGGCAGCGCGTTGCGGCCTGGATCCCCACTGACCCACAGACCTGGTCGGCGCATTGTGGCCTGGATCCCCGCTGACCCAGTGGCCACCCGTGCTGCCACTGCTAGGGTCCTGGGCTGCGATGCAGTGGAGTGGGCAGGCCTGCTTCCCCCCCCGCCACCCCTCCACTTGGGGTGACAGGTTCCCCCTGTAGGGGAAAAACCCCTCCGCTTGTTGGCTCTCCGCCAAAGCTAGGAGAGCTGAACCCCGACTCAGCCTGCAGACAGGCCTGAGCCTCAAACTGTTATAGACTTAGCTGTTTGTTTGCTGCCCCGCCCTGACCCAGGGCCGTGGCTGCCAAACTGTATATAATCCTGGCTGTTTGTTGCCCGTCCTGACCCAGGAACGAGAAATTCCTATTATGCCTAGCCCGTGTAGTGAGTCAGCATGGCCACCTGCTGACCCGGACTGGTACACCCACCAACAAAACCACAGGCATGGACAGGCTGACCGTGGAGTTCTACTGAGTGTTTTGGGACATCCTCATCATCTGGGCCAAGTCCTCGGAGAGTAGGGTACTCCCTCTGTCATGCAGGCGAGCGGTGCTCTCCTGGCTACCGAAGAAGGGGGACCTCCACGACCTTTGGAACTGTCATCCCATCTCGCTCTTCAGCACGGACTACAAACTTGTAGCAAAAGCCATCTCGCTGTGACTGCAGTCCGTGCTGGTGGACGTGGTCCACCCCAGCCAGACCTACACCGTCCCAGGCCACAGCATCTTTGATAATTTGTATCTGGTCCGGTATCTCTTGGAGCTTGGGTGTAGGGACAGTCTGTCATTCGCCCTCCTGTCCCTGGACCAGGAGAAGGCATTCGACAGGGTGGACCACGGGTATCTCCTGGGCACTCCGCAGGCCTTTGGCTTTGGGCCCCATTTCGTAGGCTTTCTCCGGGCATTGTACTTCTCCGCAGAGTGTTTGGTCAGGCCCAATTGGACCCTGACTGAGCTGGTCAGCTTTGAGCGGGGAGTATGTTGGGGTGTCCGCTGTCAGGCCAGCTGTATGCCCTGGCTAACAAGCCCTTCCTCTGTCTCGTCCGCCGGAGGTTCATGGGGCTGTTGCTCCGTGAGCCAGAGCTGTGGCTGGTCTTGTCGGTGTACACCGATGATGTGCTCTTCGTAGTCCAGGACCTGGGCAACCTGCCAAGCCGTCTACTCGGCAGCTTCCTCCACCTGGGGCCAATTGGGTCAAGAGCTCTGGCCTGGTGGTCCAGGATGGGTGGTGGGCAGGCTCCCTCCCACCTGCACTTCAGGCCATCAGGTGGAGCGTGGGTCCGCTGCTCTATCTCGGCATTTTTCTATCCGCCACGCATCCCTACCCGCCGGAGAACCGGCAGGGTTTGGAGGCCAGGGTGGGTGAGCGGCTGCAGAGATAGAGAGAACTGTTCCAGTGTCTCTCCCTGTGAGGGAGGGCACTGGTGCTGAACCAACTAGTCCTGTCCATGCTCTGGCACCAGCTCAACACCCTGAGCCCGGCCCCGAGGTCCTGGCCAAGCTCCAGAGGACAGCTTTGGAGTTCTTCTGGCCAGGACTGCACTGGGTCTCTGCAGGGGTCCTGTGTCTCCCCCCTGGAGGAGGGGGGGCAGGGCCTGGTCCGCCTCCAGGCCCTGCAGAGACTCCTGTATAGTGCAGGTAGTCCGGCATGGAGCATGTTGGTGCATGCCTTCCTGAGCCGCCTCCGAGAGCTCCGATACGACCGGCAAGACCTCTGAGAGTTGCCAGAGTTCTACGAGGAACTTCTCCAGACATGGAAGCTGTTCTCAGCGATCCAGTCTGTTGTGGCTTCCAAGGGAGCAGACGTCCTCACGGAGCCCCTGCTCCACAATCCAGCCTTGTGCGTGCAGGTGGCAGTCTCCCTCAGTGCACTGGAGGTTGATTCTGGCAGAAACCACCAGGGTCGGAGACCTCCTCAACTACAACAGGGGGATTGGGTGGATCCCCGTGTGCTCGCTCGGCGCATGGGGCTTTCAACCCTTCGAACCCCCCTGCGCGTACTTCATGAGGTGAAGGTAGCCTTTTTGCAGCCCACTCTTGATTTCCTGTGTCGAGCCCTGCAAGAGGGTACGCCCCGCCCCCCCTCACTGCAAACCCTCTGTCTGTTTCCGAACCGTGACTTGGGACCATCTGTACACGCTCATGCTCCACATGTTGCATTTTCTAATCCTCGTCTTCCACCCCAACACCAAGTGGCGGTACTAATAGCTGCCGAGGGTGAGGAACCCCGATGGGCCAGTGTTTATTCCCCCTTAATCCCACAGCCCATTGGTGATATCAGTTGGCAGCTCCTCCACAGAGCCGTGAGCACGGGTGTATACCTGGCGTGGTTCATCCCTATCCTCAACACCTGCCCCTTCTGTGGCGTGAGGGAAAACCTGGCGCACGCCTACCTAGAATGCGCCAGGTTGCAGCCCCTCTTCCAGCTCCTCCAGAACCTCTTGCTGAGGTTCTGGCTGCACTTTTGCCCTCACCTCTTTATTTATGCACTTCCCATCCGTGGCCCCACAAAGTCACGAGACCTCCTCGTCAACCTCCTCCTGGCCCTAGTGAAAGCTGCGATATATAACACCAGGAGGAGGATGTTGGATGAGGGAGTGCTCTGCAACTGTGCGGCCTATTTCCACACCTCCCTAGTGTCACGTAGCTGGGCAGAGTTCCTCTGGGCAGCATCCACTCACTCCCTGGATAGCTTTGGGGGGCAGTGGGCACTGTCTGAGGTTCTCTGCATTGCTGCAAAACAAACAAAAAGAAAGATATACGTGATAAAGCATACTTGGTTGCTAGGTGTTACAGAGAAACTAAGAAAAGAACAGATCAAAACACAAAGAAACATAGTCTCTTTGGTTAAACTTCTCTGTGTGAAATCCATGTCTTCTCTCCCCCGCTCACCATATTTAAACTACAGCCCAAACACAAAACAAAGAAAAATACCCTGACCATGACTAAATATACATTTTTCCCTTATTTACTCATGATCCCTTCACAGTCGAGTCCATTTCCATGCTCTGAATTCTTTGGAGGCATGGTAGTCCTGCCTAGAATTAAAAAATCATGTCCCCTCAGCTTCTGGTTCAAAAACACACAAAGAGAAAGGGCAGCAGGATTTAAATTTCAGCACTGTATCCCACTGGTTCTTCTGGCCCCTTGCCAATACCCAACATGTGGGGTTTGGGTGAAGGAGGCAGTGGTGACTTGGGGCACGGGACTGGGGTGAAGGAGTCTGAGTTGTGACCTAGGGCAGGGGACTGGGTTGCAGGGCCTGGGACGGGGTTTGGATTCAGGAGGGGGGCAGAGGGTTTGGGTTATGTGAGGTGGTTGGGGTGCCAGAGGCAGGCTCCGGCCAGGAGACTTACCTAGGTGACTCCCTGCCTGCCCACCCCTGCACAGGCTGCAGGGGCCATGCATGTCTGTGAATAAGAGCCTGAGGTGAGGGGTGCTTCATGCGCTGCCTGTTCTTCAAACAGGCAGCTCCGATTGGCTAGAAACCAGCCAATGGGATTGTGATGGGGGCAGGGGCAGCACATGAAGCCTCTCCCCCTCTGCTCCGCTGCTCACAGCTGTGAAACACAAATCGGCATGGCAGCCACTTTTCTGAGTAGTGTGCAGGGGCAGGCAGGAAGTTTGCCTGAGTCTCCCCGCTGTGTCCGTGGGCCGGATCTGGTGGCTTGGCAGACCGGATCTGGCCCATGGGCCATATTTTGCCCAGGCCTGTTCTACAAGGACCCGTGCCTCTTACCAGAGTTGAGCAATAAACGTCCCACAGGCCAGACATGGTTCATTGGGGTTAGCCCCTGAGGGCCGCCAGATACTTTATTTACCTGTGCATCCACAGGTACAGCTGCTCGCAGCTCCCATTGGCCACAGTTCATCATTCCAGCCAATGGGAGCTGCAGTGATGGCCCGGCCCATGCTGCTTCCCGCAGCTCCCATTGGCTGGGAACGATGAACTATGGCCAATGGGAACTGTGAGTGGCCATACCTGCAGATGCGCAGGTAAATAAAGCATCTGGCAGCCCACCAGAGGCTAACCCTGGGGGCAATATCAGGAAGGCCAGGGCTTCATAAAGCCTGCTAGTAAGTGACCAGGGAGGTTTGCGACCAGGGGCAGCTAACAGAGTTTTGTGAGGGAGTTTAGAAGGGGAGTTGGAAAGGGGCTAGGTACACTTGACATTCTTTATGTAACCCTTCTGCCAGGTAGGCCCGACAGCAACCAGGGCCGGGTTCTATATCTAGGGGGTCCATCTCACACAGAACCGGCTCGAGCCCCCACCCAGTAGCCTGGGAAATTCACACACCTATGGGCGCCTCTGAGAGGCTATGCTTCCCCACTCGCAAGCACAGAGTCTGAGTGTAGAAAAGAAACATTTAATGAAACAGAGAGAGAAGTCACATGGCATTAACTTGGGAAAATACCACAAACAGAGTTCATAGCCCAAACCATGAGCAAAGTCCAACACCCCAAGGCTACGTCTACATTGGCAAGATTTTGCAAATACTTTTAACGCAAGAGTTTTGCGTTAAAGTATTTGCAAGAGAGCGTCTACACTGGCATGTGCTTTTGCAAAGATGTGCTTTGCAAAGAGCATCCATGCCAGTGTAGACGCTCTTGTGCAAGAAAGCTCTGATGGCCATTTTAGCCATCGGGCTTTCTTGCGCAAGAAATTAACGTTGCCTGTCTACACTGGCCTCTTGTGCAAGAACAGTTGCACAAGAGGGCTTATCCCTGAGTGGGAGCGTCAGAGTATTTGCGCAAGAAGCACTGATTTTATGCATTAGAACGTCAGTGTTCTTGCGCAAGTACTCGCGGCCAGTGTAGACAGGTGGCAAGATTTTGCCAACGTAGACACAGCCCAAGAGTCTCTGGAGTCCAGCAGCCCAAAATCTCCCAGAGTCCGACACCCCAAAAGTCTCTGTCCCTGGTCAGTGCCGCCCAGAGTTCAAAAGTTCACCTGCAGGGTTCTACCTCCCAACCTGGGTGGAAAGGGGGGCAGGAGAGTTGATAGGGGCACCTTACGTGGTCTGAAGCACCACCTCTCCGTATGATTCTGCTGCAGCCTTTACCACGAGCCACTCTGCCACGCTCCAACAGCTGTCTTGTTCCACTCCACCGACCACTCCGCTGGTCACCTACCGCCGCTCTTACCGGCCACCCGCCAGTCATTCCCACCAGCCACTCCGCTGGCTGCAATGGGTCTGGCTCCCGGCGAAACCAGTGATTTCAGCTCTTAGTGACTTCAACTCTTTAGCCATCACCTAGACTGACAAAAGATTCCAGCTTCCACTGGACTAGCGAAAGACTCCTCATGGAATCTACTTCAGGTCTGTCCTTAAAACAAAAGGAGAAAAAGAGGCAGGTTGGGCCAATCTTACAGCTCATACCTGGCAGGCATGAAGCAGGCTGACTCAAGCCCTTTAGCCCTTCCCCCCCCCCCCAACTCCATTTACTCAACTCTGGAAGGGGGGAGGCTTGTTCCCTCTGAGACCTCTTACAGTGATGGTGTCTCTCCTGCAAGCACTGGTGTCATGTTTTACAGTTCCCACATTTAGGGGTAGCATGATTTGTGACCCCCACAACAGCCCCAAATTATTTACAATACACCACATTCCATTCCAACACTGATCCTCCATCAGCCCTGGCTGAGTTGGATTTACATAACCACACCTCGGATTCCTTCCCTCTCCTGGCATGAGCTGTATTTACATATAAACAGTTAACAGTTAATTATCTTGCAGAGCTAAACAATTGGGCTGTGTCTACATTGGCACCCTTTTTCGGAAAAGGGATGCTAATGAGACCAGTCGGAATTGCAAATCCGCGGGGGATTTAAATATCCCCCGCGGTATTTGCATTTACATGGCTGCCGCTTTTTTCCGGCTCGGGGCTTTGCCGGCAAAAAGCGCCAGTCTAGACGGGGATCTTGCGGAAAATAAACCCTTTTCCGCAAGATCTCTTATGCCTATGTCCTGTGGGCGGGTGGTGTATGTGTGCATTCGGTGCAAGGAGCTCCTGGCCCTCAGACCACATACGGGCTTTGGAGGCCAGGGTGGCTGAACTGGAGGAGCTGAGGGAGGCAGAGAGGTATGTTGATGAGGCTTTCCGGGACACTGTAGAACTGTCCCACCTCCGGTCAGACAGCCCTTGTGCTGTTAAGGAGGATGAAAGACTCAGGGAAGGAGAGCAGTCAACGGGAGCAGAGGGAAATGATCCCATAGTTGGGACCCATCTTCCAGAGGATGTTATGGTATCCTCTCACACTGAGGTTATCTTTCCGGGGGAGGGAACTCCAGTCATTAAGAAAAGGCAGGTGTTAGTAATGGGGGATTCGATCATTAGAAACATAGATAGCTGGGTTTGTGATGACCGGGAGACTTGCCTGCCTGGTGCGAAGGTTGCGGATCTCTCGAGACGTCTAGCTAGACTTATGTGTAGTGCTGGGGAGGAGCCGGTGGTCGTGGTACATGTAGGTACCAATGACATAGGGAAGGGCAGGAGAGAGGTTCTGGAGGCCAAATTTAGGCTGCTAGGAAAGAGATTGAAATCCAGGACCTCTATGGTAGCATTCTCAGAAATGCTTCCAGTTCCACACGCAGGGCCAGGTAGGCAGGCAGAGCTTCAGAGTCTCAATGCATGGATGAGACGATGGCGTAGAGAGGAGGGGTTTAGATTGATTAGGAACTGGGGAAACTTTTGGGATAGGGGGAGCCTATACAGGAAGGATGGGTTCCACCTAAACCAAAATGGAACCATACTGCTGGCACTTAACATTAAAAAGGTTGTAGAGCAGTTTTTAAACTAAGGGCTGGGGGAAAGCCCTCTTAGAGGAGGGTCTATTAATAGAGATTTTCTACGTTCTAGTCAGGAGGAGAGGATGGAAGTATGGGTCAGATCTGAGGAGACACAAGCAAATGAAAAAGACTAACACATCAGGAAATGGCAGACGGATAAATAGTGACAAATTATTAAAGTGCTTATACACAAATGCTAGAAGTCTAAATAGTAAAATGGGTGAACTAGAGTGCCTAGTTTTAAAGGAGGATATTGATATAATAGGCATCACAGAAACTTGGTAGAATGAGGACAATCAATGGGACACAGTCATACCATGGTACAAAATATATCGGAAGGATAGAACAGGTCATGCTGGTGGGGGAGTGGCACTATACGTGAAAGAAAATGTAGAATCAAATGAAGTAAATATCTTAAATGAGCCAAAATGTTCCATAGAATCTCTATGGATAGTAATTCCATGCTCCAATAATAAGAATAGAGCAGTAAGGATATATTATCGACCACCTGATCAGGACGGTGATAGTGACTATGAAATGCTAAGGGAGATTAGAGAGGCTATCAAATTAAAAACTCAATAATAGGGGGATTTCAACTATCCCCATATTGACTGGGTACACGTCACCTCAGGACAGGATGCAGAGATAAAATTTCTTGATACCTTAAATGACTGCTTCTTGGAGCAGCTGGTTCTGGAACCCACAAGGGGAGAGGCAATTCTTGATTTAGTCCTGAGTGGAGCACAGGATCTGGTCCAAGGGGTAACTATAACAGGACCGCTGGGAAATAGTGACCATAATGTAATAACATTTAACATTCCTGTGGTGGGAAGAACACCTCAGCAGCCCAACATTGTGGCATTTAATTTGAGAAAGGTGAACTACACAAAAATGAGGAAGTTAGTTAAACAAATTAAAAGGTACAGTGACAAAAGTAAAATCCCTGCAAGCTGCATGGACACTTTTCAAAGGCACCATAATAGAGGCCCAACTTAAATGTATACCCCAAATTAAAAAGCACAGTAAGAGAACAAAAGAAGTGCCACCGTGGCTTAACAACCAGGTAAAAGAAGCAGACACAGATAAAAAGATATCTTTTAAAAAGTGGAAGTCAAATCCTAGCGAGGAAAATAGAAAGGACCATAAACTTTGTCAAATTAAGTGTAAAAATATAATCAGAAAAGCCAAAAAGGAGTTTGAAGAACAGCTAGCCAAAAACGCAAAAAGTAATAGCAAAATGTTATATAAGTACATCAGAAGCACGAAGCTGGATAAACAACCAGTGGGGCCCTTCGACAATCAAGATACAAAAGGAGCACTCAAAGATGATAAAGTCATAGCGGAGAAGCTAAATGAATTCTTTGCTTCAGTCTTCACAGCTGAGGATATTGGGGAGATTCCCAAACCTGAGCCATTCTTTCTAGGTGACAAATTGGAGGAATTGTCCCAGATTAAGGTGTCATTAGAGGAGGTTTTGGAACAAATTGATAAACTTAACGGTAACAAGTCACTGGGACCAGATGGCATGCACCCAAGAGTTCCGAAAGAATTCAAATGTGAAATTGCAGAACTGTTAACTGTGGTTTGTAACCTATCCTTTAAATCAGCTTCCGTACCCAATAATTGGAAGATAGCGAACGTGATGCCAATATTTAAAAAGGGCTCTAGAGGTGATCCTGGCAATTACAGACCGGTAAGTCTAACGTCAGTACCGGACAAATTAGTTGAAACTATAGTAAAGAATAAAATTATCAGAGACATGGATGAATATAATTTGTTGGGGGAAAGTCAACATGGTTTCTGTAAAGGGAAATCATGCCTTACTAATCTACTAGAATTCTCCCTCCAAGAACAGACTCTTCACTATCTGTAAGTAGGGTAAGGTTTAGGAAATGGGATCTGATGTCTGTGCATTTTTTTAAATGGGTTTTGCTCTCCTTTGTAATTAAGTCTTGGCTCATGGTGGGGTTTCCCCCATGTGAGAATATTAATTTGTGACTTTTCCATCTAGTCATTATGCTCGCAACAGGAATATTGTGGTGATAATAAAAGTTCTTTCTCTTTTCTTTTATTAACCTCGTATTGGTTAATTTTTGTGTCCTGGTTTTTACTTTAGGGGTGAGATTTCTCAAGTGATCTCTCCCCTGATTTTCTGATCATTACTTGGGTAGTGGCAGCAGATTTTATCCCCAAAATCTAGGTTTTTAAGATTTTGGGGGGAAGTTTTATACCAAAGCCTGGAAAGATAAGGTTTTGCAGGCCCCCACTTCTGCATTTATCGTGCCAGAGTGAGGAAGAAGCCATGACAGATCTAGACAAAGGGGTAAACAGTGAGGTGGCAAAATTTGCAGGTGATACCAAGCTGCTCAAGATAGTTAAGACCAAAGCAGACTGTGAAGAGATTCAAAAAAGATCTCACCAAACTAAGGGTACATCTAGACTACAGGCTTTTGTTGACAGAGGCTTTGTCGACAGATACTGTCGACAAAGCTTCTGTCAACGAAGAGTGTCTAGACTGCATCCAGTTCTGTCAACAAAGCAAGCTGCTTTGTCAACATGAAAGTGTAGACGCAAAGGACAGTGTAGATGCAATAACACCTTCTGTCGACAGAACTCTGTCGACAAAAGGCGTTATTCCTCATAGAATGAGGTTTACCGCTGTCGACAAAACTGCCGAGTTCTGTCGACGTTATGTCAACAGAACTCAGCGGTAGTGTAGTCGCAGGTATAATTTTGTCGAAAAAAGTCCACTTTTGTCAACAAAACCCTGTAGTCTAGACATACCCTAAGTGATTGGGCAACAAAATGGCAAATGAAATTTTGTGTTGATAAATGTAAAGTAATGCACATTGGAAAAATAATCCCAACTATATATACAATATGATGGGGACTAATTTGGCTACAACTACTCAAGAGAAAGATCTTGGAGTCATTGTGGATAGTTCTCTGAAAATATCCACTCAGTATGCTGTGGCAGTCAAAAAAGAAAATAGAATGTTAGGAGTCATTAAAAAAAGGGATAGAGAATAATACAGAAAATATCTTATTGCCTCTATAAAAAACCATGGTACGCCCACATCTTGAATACTGCATACGGATGTGGTCGCCTCATGTCAAAAAAGATATAGGTGTATTTTCCACTGGACTCACGATCTCCTTTATAAATTCCTTTATTATCAGGCCCTGTGATCTGGGAACAGAAAAAAAAATATATTTCACTACTTTGTATGCATCTTGAAGGCATACATTTAATAAGAGGAAATTTCAATTAAAATCATGATATTCCATCTGGACATTGCACGCCTACAATTACTGGGCAATGTCAAAAGAATCTGCTCAAGATAGTTAAGACCAAAGCAGACTGAAGAGCTTCAAAAAGATCTCACCAAACTAAGAGATTGGGCAACAAAATGGCAAATGAAATTTAATGTTGATAAATGTAAAGTAATGCACATTGGAAAAAATAATCCCAACTAAGGATGTTAGAATGCAGTTAACTGACTAGTCGTCGGAATTTCCATCGACTAGTTGATAGGCACTTCCGCATTCCTCCTTTGAAATGTACAAGTACCCCCCCCCCCTTTGCTGCCTCTATCTCAGAGGCAAGGGGGTAATCGATTAGTCAAAAGACTACCTGATAAGCAAATGCTTACTGAATAATCGACTAGTCTTTAACATCCCTAATCCCAACTATACGTACAATATGATGGGGACTAATTTGGCTACAACTACTCGAGAGAAATCTTGGAGTCATTGTGGATTGTTCTCTGAAAACATCCACTCTGTGTGCAGTGGCCTGTCAAAAAAGCAAATAGAACAGGCCTAGGCAAAATACAGCCCACCAAGCCACCGGATCTGGCCTGTGGAGGCAGAGGGGAGCCCCAGGCAGGCTCCCCTGCTTGCCCTGCGCACCATGCAGAAACGCAGCTGCAGGGTGCCCTTTCTGTTTTAAAACTGGAGGGGAGGGGGGGAAGTTTCAGGAGCCGACCCACCCCCAGCACAATCCCAGTGGCGGTTTCTGGCTAGCCAATGGGAGCTGCTTGTTGGAGTAACAGGCAGCCAAGAACCACCACGCCCCTGTCCTCGGCTCAGTTATTCAATGAAGCACATGGCCAGGCAGGCTAGAAATGTTTTAAGCTCTGCAGGCAGGCAGGCAAGTAAGTTTGGGAGCTGGCAGGTACGACTCTTGGCCACAGCCTGCTTCTGGCACCCCAGCCCTTTCCTGTCCCTTCACAACCGCCTCCTTCACCCCCAACTCCCTCCCAGACTCCTGTCTCCCTCCTGCACCCCAATCCCTTACTTCAAGCTCCCCTCTGCACCCAATCTCCATCCCAGACCCCACATCTCCTCCATTAATATCATGGAAGAGTGCGGCCCTTGACCACTTTCCAAAATCTTGGAGTGGCCCCCTGTCAGAAATTATTGCGCACCCCTGAAATAGAATGTTCGGAATCATTAAAAAAGTGATAGAAGACAGAGAATATCTTATTGCCTCTATATAAAACCACAGTACGCCCACATCTTGAATACTGCATACAGATGTGGTTGCCTCATCTCAAAAAACATATATTGGCATTGGAGAAGGTTCAGAAAAGGGCAACAAAAATGACTAGGGGTTTTGGAACGGGTCCCATATGAAGAGAGATTAAAAAGACTTGGACTTTTCAGCTTAGAAAAGAGGAGACTAAGGGGATATGATAGAGGTCTATAAAATCATGACTGGTATGGAAAAGTGAATAAGGAAAAGTTATGTACTTAGTCCCACACTATAAGAACTAGGGGTCACCAAATGAAATTGAGAGGCAGCAGGTTTAAAACCAAAAAAGGGAAGTTTTTCTTCAGTCAGCACACAGTGAACCTGTGGAACTCCTTGCCAGAGGATGTGGTGAAGGCTAGGACTTCAACAGGGTTCAAAAAAAGAGCTAGATAGTGTCATGGATGTTAGGTCCATCAATGGCTATCAGCCAGGATTAATAGGAATGGTGTCCCTAGCCTCTGTTTGTCTGGAAATGGGTGACAGGAGAGGGATCACATGAGGATTACCTGTTGTGTTCCCTCCCTCTGGGGCATCTGGTATTGGCCACTGTCAGCAGACAGGATACTGGGCTAGATGGACCTTTGGTCTGATCCAGTATGGTCATTCTTATTTCAATGCGCTTTTTGTGTGTAGACATGATATTTCTAAATAAATGCGAGAGAGCCTCAGGCAGCAGCTCCAGGAAGTCACTGCTGATCTAATGCCCTGCCTGAACTGGTTCCGGGTGGCCTTAGTGTGTCCACACTGATTGGACGCGATCTGAGACGCATGCTTAAAGGGGCCGCCCCCGTACAGCTGTTTCTCAGGTTCTTTTGCTTCCTTGCCTACCTCTCTGAGGGAAAGCAAAGCATTTCCACTGCGTGCTTTGGTTGCCCTGCTTTTGGACACCACGGCACTCCCTGCTATGGAGCTGGAGCTGCGTCTGGGCATGTGACGACCCCTGACTGTCGTGCTGCAGTTTCTGCAGGCCGCCCTTCAGGAACATGACCCTGAACTGCTTGAGGAGACCCTCAACATTTGTCTGGGAGCACTGCTCTTTCAGATGCACCCCACTGTGGAGCGCCGCTTCTGGCAGCTGAACACCAGTTCCGACTGGTGGGACCGGCTTGTCATGGAGCGGTGGGACGACCAGCAGTGGCTCCAGAACTTCCATATGAGGAACAGGGCTGGATTACCCAATAGGCAGACTAAGCACGTGCTTAGGGCACCAGCAAAGCAGGGGCACTGTGATGGGGCTGCGGGGACAGCCGCCGCCACCGCTGCCACTGCCACGGCGGGCCCCGAGCCCTGCACCTCAAAAAGTCCCGCAGCGGCTTTTTGCGGGGAAGCCATAGCCGCATGGCAGACGTGTGCCGCCTGCTCCGGGGCTGCCCCGGGGGTAACACTGAGGCACGGGATGACGTCAGGGGAGGCGCCGGAAGCCAGAGGGGCTCGGCGTCAGCAAGTGGCGCGGAGCATAAAGGAGGTCCGGAGGGGCCCATGAGGAGAGAGGAGAAGGAGAGCGTGCAGGGAGAAGAAGGGGAGGACGCTGAGCGTGGAGGCGGGCAGCGACCAGAAGAAGGGCGGGCGACGCCCCGACAAGGGGGGTACCCGCAGGAAAAGACGGAGAACCACCGGGAACTGAACCCGAGGAAGAGACGTGACGGAGGAGAGGAAGTGACCCAGGACTGAGCGTTGGAGTTGGGAGGTCGCTCGAGGTTTGGTGAGTTAAGGCGGCTGCCCCACCAACCGGGCAGGGAGTCGCTTCCCTGTCCTTAGGGTCCTGGGTCAGGACCTGGAGTGAGGGAGGGCCCAGGTCCCCCTCCCCACCGTCGGACGGTACCCTTGGCGGAAGCTAGTTGCTAGCGGGTGGCCGGTGAGGCCGGCCACCGCGAGCGCCACAAATAAGGGTATGTTTACACTTGCAGCCTATTTCGGAATAGGGCTGCAAATGTAGGCATTCGGAATTGCAAATCAAGCCCGGGATTTCAGTGCCTACATTTGCAGCCCTATTCAAAATAAACTGCAAAGTGTACTCACCCTAAGAGAAAAGGAAAAAGGAAAGACAAAAAGACCTTACGAACTGGGACACGAAAGAGAGGGAGCACTGAGGTGGTCAGGGGGGACGGGCATTTACGCCTTGACCCCAATGATGACATGGCTGTAGATCTGAGGGGAGGCACAGACTGTGACAGGCACCAAAAAAAAAACCAAGATTTTTTTTTTAAATTTGATATTTGATATTTCAAAAAAAGCATCAAAGTAGTCATCATGGGAAAAATCAGAACTCCACAGAACGCTCTTTTTCTCAGCTGAAAAGAATAAAAAACCCTCAGAGAACAACAATGTGTCAGGACAGACTTGAGTCACTTTCCCTATTGTGTATGGAAGCGGACATGCTTCGTCGAGTCAGCTTCGATGAACTTATCCAGAATTTTGCAATCAGAAAATCTAGAAAGAAGCTATACAGCATACATGTAAGTTTTGTGTCATTTCGAAAAATAAAATTTTATTTTATGGTATAGTATTGTTTTTATTTTGAATTACATATGGGGGGGGCACCATAATCTTTTCAGTGCTTTGGGCCTCTCAAGGTCTTAATCCGGCCCTGATGAGGAAGGAGACATTCCTGGAGCTGTCCCCAGATGGGTCTCCAGTCCTGCCCTCATACAGCCCTGCCGGTGGGGCAGGCTTCATAGGGGTGGCTCCTGGGGTGTTTTCCCCTTGCCTTGCCCCCCAACAGAAGGCCCGGGGACCTCCCAAGTGCTCTGGCACCCCTTTGATTCTCTGTTTTGTTTGTTTGTGTCTCCTTCTGCAGGTGGTGAGGGCCATCAACACCGTCCTGCTGTGCAGGGTCATCCACCTGGGTGACGTAGACACCATCATCGGCGGTTTTGGTGCCATGGGCTTCCCCAACTGCAGGGGGAGGCGGCAGCTATTGATGGTGCCCACATCCCCATCCAGGCCCCTGATCACTGGCATCGCAGGTCATCAACCGAAAGGGATATTTTTTCAATGGTCCTGCAGGCCCTGGTCGATCACCGTGGCCAGTTTTCGGACATCTTCGTCGGCTGGTCGAGAAAGGGGCACAATGCCCATGTCTTCTGCAACTCCAGCCTCTACCACAAGCTGGAGGCTGGCACTTTCTTCCCCAAGTGCAGCATCAGTGTCAGGGACGTGGACATGCCACTGTGCGTCGTGGGGGATGTGGCCTACCCTCTCATGCCGTGGCTAATAAAGCCATATACTGGACACCTTGACCCCAGCAAGGACCGCTTCAATGCCCGCCTGGGCAGGGCCCGTATGCAGGCGGAGCATGCCTTCGGGTGTCTGAAGGCGAGGTTCAGGTGCCTCCTGACCCACCTGGATGTGGGGGAGCAGAACATCCCCCAGGTGGTGTCCACATGTTGTGTGCTCCACAACACAGTGGAGAGGAAGGGGGAGGCCTTCCTTCCAGGGTGGGGGTAGAGGCTGGCCGGGAGGGACGGGCTTTTGAGTAGCCTGGCACAGCTGCCATCCAGCAAGCCCATCAGGTGGGGGTGTGCATCTGGGAGGCCCTGAGGGAGAGTTTCTCACTCACAAGGACCCCAGTGACACTCTCCCCTGGGCCTCTCCACTAGGGACCTGTGTCTTGCCCCTCTCTGCCTTTCCTCCAACAACCCCTACCTTCCCCCATCCACCACTCTCCCCTGCAGACACAATAAAAAGAACTGTTTCATTGATAAAAACATAACTATATTGTGATTTATTTGGGGGTAGACATAACTGAGGAGGAGGGGGGGCTGAGAACCTGGGAGGGGGGAGGAGAGGCTCAGGGCTAGGGCTGGGGCTGGGAGTGGCGCATGGCTTGGGTGCATCCTCCACCTTGTGTGCGGGGACCTCGGCGACCTTGCGGGTGGGGGGTTCAGGGAGGCTAGGGGGATAAGCAGGAGAGGGGGCTGTAGCAGAGTCAGGCATGAGAGGGGGGGCAGGGGCTGACATGGGGGGGGGGCAGGACCAGGAACTGGGGCAGGAGCTGGCTCCGGGTGGGTAAGGAGAGCCTGGACAGTCACATGCCTGCTGCAGCAACTCCGTCCACGTCTCCCTCCGCCACTGCGTGTCCTCCTGGACCTTCTGGGCCTGCGTCTCCTGCAGGTCCCCGAGTATGGAAACGTGCTCCCTCATCAAGTCCTCCTGGGTCCTCAGCCACTTGACCCCGGGGGAGCCGCAGGCGCCAGCCTCGGGTGGTTTTGCCCGCCCCCCTCTCGCAGCTGGGCTGGCTGGGGAGAATAAAGAGAGACGGTCAGTCATCCCTGGAGATACCATCCCTGAAGCCTTGCCCTAATCTGTGAGCTGAGACCAACAGTTCCCGGGTCAGAGGAAGGTGATGTCCTGGGAGCAAGGTCATGTGTGGCCTGGACAGCGGGCTCTTTCTTACAGAGGCCCAGACATCCCCAGGAGACCATGCTCCCCTCCCCCACATCCTGGGGACAAGCAGGCATGGGAAATTGCTGGCCACACTGGGATCCAATGGCCGGGAGAGGGGCCTCGAGCTGACTGGGCTTCCATCTGTGCCATGCACACGCCAGCTCCAGCGGGGAGAGACCTTGTATTCCTGGCCGCTGGGGGGGCAGTGAGCAGCACACACACCTGCACCTGGAAGCGCTGTCCCTGGGAGCAGGTGCTACCTCGAGTGTGCAGGCATGCCCGTGTGCCATGTGCGGCACTCCAGAGTCTCTGTGTCCTTGTCCCCAGCCTCCTGTTAACAGTGGCTCATGGTGGGCAGGTGTCCCCCCCCCACTGGGGCTCAGAAGTGTGGCCAACCTCCAGAGAACCTGTGAGCAGGAGCCCAGGGGTGCTCTGGGGCTGCCTCCTGGGGCTGCGTGGCTCAGACTGGCACTGCACATGCATCCATGTGCACGGACTGCAGCACGCTGGCCAGGCCAAGAAGGCCGAGCGATGATCGCATCACAGCCCTTCAGTTTTTCACACACACAGGGTGGGGGTGACGGGCCCTAAGACCACTCACCTGATGATCCTTCCCCGGCCTCAGAGGATCCCTGGGACGCATCCAGGCTGTGGAGTACCAGCTCCAGGGTGATGGTGGTCACAGAGCTGGCCACATTGCGGTCCTCCTCCTCCTCCTCCTCCTCATCCCTGGATGAGACCCCCCCAGGCAGGTGACGATGGGCATGGGGTGGGGAAGGGGCTGCACCGCCCCCCAGGATACGGTGCAGGTCCTCAAAATAGGGGCAGGGGTGGGGTTCGGCCCCGGAGTAGGATCTGTGCTCCCTCGCCCTGATGTAGGCCTGGCAGAGCTCTTTCAATTTGCTCCAGACCTGCTCCTGGGTCCTGGTATGGCCCTTTGTGGCCAGGCTATCGGCCATCCGGCCATAGATGTCCACGTTGTGCCATCTGGAGTGGAGATCTTGGAGGTTCTTCTCCTCGCCCCACACCTTGAGGATGGCCAGGATCTCTGCCCCAGAACAGGGTGGCATGCACCTTTTGCGGCTCCTGGGAGCCCTCTGAGTGTTCCCTGGGACGGGTAGGGGGCTCTTGGGGTGCTTGAGGGTCTGCCATAGTGGCCACACAACATTCACTGGCAGCTGTGGTGTGGCTGGAGGCTGTGAGGGCCATCCTTTGCCCTGTGTCTGCAGCTTTAAGAGCTGCAGGGGAAGAGGAACTATAGAGTCCTGAGGAGTGTGGACGGAGTGGCCAGTAGGGCACCTGTGGGATTTCCTGGAGGCCCCTTATTTCGAAAAAACTCCCTGTGCTGTGTCCACACATGCCCTCTTCTAAAATAGCTATTTCAGAAGAGGCGTTATTCCTCGTGGAATGTGGTTTACCAACATCGGAAAAAGCCATCCGTTATTTCGATTTTCTTTTGAAATAACACAATTGCCGTGTAGAGGCTCACATTGTTATTCCTGAATAACAGCTGCTATTCTGGAATAATGGTGCAGTGTAGACACACCCTAAGACTTTATCTAGCTAGGGTGTGTCTAGACTACAGGGTTTTGTCGACAAAAGTGGACTTTTGACGACAAAACTATACCTGCGCCTACACTACCGCCGCGTTCTGTCGACAGTAAGTCGACAGAAACCGCAGTTTTGTCGATGGTGGTAAACCTTGTTTTACGAGGAATAACGCCTTTGTCGACAGAGTTCTGTCGCCAAAAGGTAAGTGTGGACACGGGGAAGAATTTATGTAGACAATAAAGGCCTCCAGGAAAAAGCCCTGGTGGACACTCCTGCCACAGCTTTCAAGTCTATTGTTCCTGCCTGTAGCCATCTTTAAAAGGCATAGGCACCCAGGATTAGCATTCTGGCAGCAAGCCAGCTCCAGCCAGGACCCTGACTGTGCAGCTCTTTCTGGTCGGGCCACTCGGAGCCATGTCCCAGGGACAAGCCCCCCCAGGCCCTTCCAGGGACACATCCCCACAGGAAGCCAGGAGCACCAAACGCCGGGCACCCTCCTGGTCTGTGCCTGAGATAAAAGCCCTCTTGGAGCTGTGGTCCGAGGAGGAGGCTCTTCAGGCCCCACAGTCCAGGCGGAGGAACGCGGACATCTACGCCAGAATGGCTGATGGCCTGGCAAGGAAAGGCCACCACACCCACACCTTAGCCCAGGTCAGAGCCAAGGTCAAGGAGCTGCGGCAGGGGTACGTCAGGGCCCGTGAGCTCAGCTCCCGCTCTGGGGAAATGGCATACTACTGTGCCTACTACGAGGACCTGGACCGGATCCTGGGGGCAGGGGAACCCCTGTCTCCCGAGAGGGTTGTGGAGTCTGGCTTGGAGACCCCTGTGTATCAGCGGCCGCAACTCCAGGGTGAGAGCCCAGTAGAGGACCAGCAGCTCCAAGAGGAGGAGGAGGAGGAAGTCACCACCAGGAGCACAGTGACCCTGACCCAGGAGCCAGACGCCCACACTCAGGAGGCCTCCCAGACAACTTTGGACACTGGGGAGGGAACATCAGGTGAGTGTTGTGAGGGTCCAACACACACAGGACAGGGCAGGCGGGAGCAAAGTGGATGGTGCAGTGCTGTAACATGTCACGCTGATCACAGCCTGGGAGGGGGGGCACACACATGGCCGACCTCAGGGAGGGCCGTCCTACCCCTGCACCCGCATGGCTGCGAGGTACCACCTGCTCCTGTAGGCAGTGATGCCAGGTGCAGGCATGGGTTGGGGGCGCTGGGATTGCCACACAGCTTCAGGCCTCTCAGCAACCTGCTGGAACCCCAACTGTGGCCTGACACTTGTCTGTGCTGCTTGGCCATGGGGTGTGTGTGAGGGGGGGCAGGATGGTGGCCTGCGCACCTTCTGGGCTCCAGGGAGGCCGTGGCTGCAGGCCAGGCCACACCATGCCTTACTGAGATGCACATGAGCACGGCTGTTCTTATGTTCTTATGTTCTTATCATCCTCTGACCCTAGGACAAGCACCGACTGCTGAGAAGGAGGGCATGCCCTCTCAGGGAAAGTGTGAGCATGCATGGCTGATGACTTTTCCCTCCTGTCCTCCACAGCTAGACCAGGAGGGGGGCGCCACACCTGCCCCACCACTCAGACAGCTGCAGGGAACCCATCGGCACTGGCGCACGTATTTGGACCTGGTGCGCCAGCACATCTCGGTCCTGCAAGGGATGCAGGACGCAATGAACCAGAGGATGGAGGCAGAGGCAGAGTGGCGCAGACGCTTGCTGGACGAGTTTGTCCAGCAGCACACTGAGATTTGTGCTGCTATCTGGGAGGTATAGAGATATTCTATTTGCCTTTTTGACCGCCACTGCACACTGTGTGGACGTTTTCAGAGAACTGTCCACGATAACTCCAAGATCTCTTTCCTGATTTGTTGTAGCCAAATTAGCCCCCATCATACTGTGCGTATAGTTGGGGTTATTTTTCCCGATGTGCATTACTTTACACTTATCCACATTAAATTTCATTTGCCATTTGTTGCCCAATCCTCAGTTTGGTGAGATCTTTTTGAAGTTCTTCACAGTCTGCTTCTGTCTTGACTATCCTAAACAGTTCAGTATCATCCACAAACTTTACCACCTCGCTGCTTACCCCTTTCTCCAGATCATTTATGAATAAGTTGAAAAGGATTGGTCCCAGGACTGACCCTTGGGGGACACCACTAGTTACCCCTCTCCATTCTGAACATTTACCATTTATTCCTACAAAGACTAACACCTTTTTGAAATAACTGCAGCTGCCCTGTCTACACAGCCCCTATTTTGAAATAGCTATTTCAAAATAGGGGGCTGCAATGTTGAAACAACTGATTCGAAATAAAGACCTCAGCCCTTCCCGAGGTGCCCTGCTGGCCTCTGTCTACACTCAGCCAAACTCTATTGTTCCCCCTTCCCTTGGAGCCCTTGAAGCTGCAGCCTGAGGGGAAAGGGCTTGGGGCACGCAGGAGGCCATGACAGCCCTGAGCCACACAGCAGCTGCCACTGCCATGCATATTGGCCAAAATGAGCCAGTCTGCTGCTCCCACCCAGCCCTCCACTTCTCCCAAGGAGCAGTCGGATGGCTCCCAGGAGCCTGCCAGGGGCCAAAAGAGGCATGCGCCTTCCTGGTCTGGTGTGGAGATCCTGGACCTTATTGAGGTTTGGGGCAACAAGACCAACCTCCAGGATCTCACCAGGGACAGGAACACCGATGTCTATGGCCAGATGGCCAAGAGCCTAGCCAACAAGGGGCACATACGCACACAGGAACAGGTGCGGATGAAAGTGGAGGAGCTCTGTCAGGCGTATGCCAGGGCCCGAGAGCGCAGCTCCCACTCCCGGGCAGAACCCCACACCTGCCCTTACTACAAGGACCTGGCCTGAATCTGGGGGGTGGGGCAGTCTCTTCCCCCCGGCCCTCGGTAGTGGACTCGGGGCTTGAGATGCCAGTCGTGGTCCTCCCGGGGGACAGACACAGAGGAAGAGGAGGAATAGGAGGAGCCAGATGAGGCCAGCACTGTCCCCCTCCTGACCCTGGAGCCCCAATGCTCTGGATGTGTCCCAGGCACTGTCGGAGGCTGGGGAGTCTACATGAGGTGAGTGCCATCACTTTCCCTATGCACATAGGGTGGAGGGGGCGGGAGGCGAGGGGCTGGGGCGTGCTCCTCACTTGGCCTTTGTGGCCTGGGGATCGTGCAGCAGCCTGTGCATGTGAGAGCACGTGCAGCGTCACTCTGGGGCGCACAGCCCCAGCACGCTGCACCAGAGGACCCTTGTGCTATTGTCCACAGGGAGTCTGGGGAGGCCTGCCATACTCATGACACCGAGGTGGGACACCCTCCCGCCACAAGCCACCACTAGAAGGAGGCTAGGGAGGGAGGCACGCACACCCACACTGCCACCCCATCAACAGTGCCACACACAGGAATGCCCACACTCTCAGGGCAGCATCCACTCCTGGGGACACCTCCCCCCGCAACACCCTGTCCCCCTCTTCTCCAGCAGGCAAGGATAGAAGTTCTCTCCCTGCGGGACGTCCCCCCTGCCAGACCCAATGGGCGCGTGGCATGAAGGGAAGCCCAGCCGCCCTGTGACCCACCCCCCCCCTCCGGTCCACAGAATCCCCATCTGTCTGGTACCTTCCCATACCTACTTGTCCCCAGGATGGAGGGGGGTTGTGAGACTCCCCTGCCCCAGGACATCTGGGCCCCTGCAGGTAATGGCCCACTGACTAGAGTGCACATGGCCTAGATCCAAGCACATCGCCGTCATCAGAGCCGAGAACTCTCGCTCTCAGCTCAGGGTATGTCTACACTACAGCACTATTTCGAATTAACTTAATTCGAAATAGTTAATCCGAATTAAGCTAATTTGAAATAATGCATCTATACACAAAAACTATTTCGAAACAGCGTTTTGCTATTTCGAAATAGCACATCCACACTGAGTGGACCCTGAACTGAAGTTAAGGCTGGCCAGAACCAGTGCTGGCAGGGCATCAGGTTAGGACTTAGTGTGTGGGGCTGCTGCTTGAGGCTAACTGAGCTCCGTGCTTAAAGGGACCCTACCCCCACCCTGGACAGACAGTTCTCAGGGTTCCCCGCTTGCTTGCCTACCTCGATGAGGACAGCAAAGCAGTCCTGTCTTGGAGTGCCCTGAGTGCCCTTTTCGGGACACCACAGCACTAAGCCACATGGAGCCAGAGCTGCCCCTGGGCACGCCGGTGCATCTCGTGGGTCGGTGCCATCAGCCGGCTGCACTTGCTGCAGGCTGCCATCCGGGGTCCATCGGGGGCTGTCAGGATCCAGGAGGCCCTGAGGAGCGTCCACCACATGAGGAGCCCTCAGAGCCTCCCTGGTCCTCCCCACGGGGGCTCGTGCCCCATTCCTCCCTCATGTCCTTCCACTTACCTCTAGCCCCCTTCCTGATGTCAAATAAAGACACGTATGTTCAAAAATAGAAACTGGGTTTATTGAACAAAACTGGGGGATAAACCTCTGGGGAGACTGGGAAAAGGAGGTGGGAGAGAGAGGGGAGGAAACCTGGGAGGAGGAGCTGGAAGGGGAAGCCAGGGGAAGAAGGAGGAGGGAAGCTCAGGGCTCAGGTTTGGGGGTCTCGCCGGACCAACCTGACTTTCATGCAAACCTGCTCCTGGGTTCACATGTGGCCTTTGGTGGCCAGGCTGGCAACTATCCTACCATAGATGGCCGTGTTCCTCCTGTCTAGGGCTGAGATCATGGAAGTTGAGGCATCCCCCCAAACCTGAATAAGGTCCATGATCTCCACCCTGGACCAGGAAGGCGCCCGCCTTCTCTGGCCCCGTCAGGCTTCTGGGAGCTGGCAGACTGCTCCTGGGGAGAGGTGGAGGGCTGGCTGCCAGTGGCTTGCTGGCTCATGTTTTGGGGCCACTGGGTCAGGGGCCCTGGTGGCCACTGCTGTCTCTGGGCTGGCAGGCTTGGAGCTGGCACAGGCACTGTGGCCAGGGTCTACCCCTTTAATGGCTCAGGGTTGGGGGGAGGAGTAAGTTTTCCTGGTTGTGCCCAGAGTGGCCACCAGGGCTCCTGGGAAGGGCTGGAGGCCCCTATTTGAATTAAGTGTCTACACAGCACTTCTTTGAATTAGCTATTTCGAATTAGGTGTTATTCCTCGTAGAATGAGGTTTACCTAATTCGAAATAAGAAACTCCGCTATTTTGAATTTATTTCGAAATAGCGGTTTGTATGTGTAGACAGCTATTACAGTTAATTCGAAATAGCTGCTGTTATTCCGAATTAACTCTGTAGTGTAGACGTACTCTCTGACATGAGGCTAGGCTTCAGCCACAGTGTCTCCTAGAATGACTGACTGTCTCTCTGTTCTCCACAGCCGGACCAGCTGCGAGAGGGGGTGGTTGGCAGCTTCCTGAACCTGAGGGACCCACAGGCACCGGAGACCCATGGATGAATTCCAGAGGGAGCACCTCACGGTACTCGGATACATGGAGCAGACCACAGACTGCAGGAAAACATCCAGCTGCAGCGAGACACCTGGCAGGAGCTGCTGGATCAGGGCCGCACCACGTATGCGGCCATGCAATCCCTGGTGTCCAGCATGATGCCTGTGCCTGCTCCTGCTCCTCCCTGCTCTTCATGGCCACCAAGGCCCCCACACCCATGGTGATGGGATCACCACAGCCAGGCGCCACTCCCAGCCCCAGCCCTGAGGCTCTCCTCACCCCTCCTCCCCCTTCCAGCTCCCTCCTCCCCTTTCCCAGGTTCTTTCCCCAGTTACTTTGACCCCAAATTAAAAAAACAAAAACAGTTGGGTTTTTTTTAAAGTGTTTTATTGTCTCTGCAGGGGAGGCAGGGAAGGGGGACGGGGTGTAGCCTATCAAGTTGCTTTCCTATCATGCTAATATGGCTGTGTTGACTTAGATTAATTCATTAAGGGTAATAGTTGAAATAGTTAATTTGAAAAAGCTTATTTTGAAATAACACGTCTACACACAAAATGCATTTCAAAATAGCATTTTGCTATTTCGAAATAGCGCGTCCACACTGAGTGGACGCTGAATAGCATTTAAGGCCGGCCGGAACCAGGTCCGGCAGGGCATCACGTCAGGATTTACTTTGTGTGGCTGCTGCCTGAGGCTATCTGAGGCCTGTGCAAGGACCCCGGACAGCGGTTCTCTGCTTTCCCTGCTTGCTTGCCTACCTCGATGAGGACAGCAAAGCATTTTGTCTCTCGTGCTCTGATTGCCCTCACTCAGGACACCACAGCACTCTGCAACATGTAGCCCGAGCTGCCCCTGGGCACTCTGGTGCTGCTCTTGGACGTGTTGCTGCGAGCCTGGCTGCACTTTCTGCAGGATGCCATCCGGGGGGTCCAGCGGGGGGCTGTCAGTATCCAGGAGGCCCTGCGGGAGAGCTTCCACCCTGAGGAGCACTAACAGTCTCCCTGATCTGCCCCACTGGGGGCTTGTGCCTCATTCCTCCCTCACATCCTTCCACTTACTTACCCCCCCCCGCCCCCCTTCCTGATATAAAATAAAATACACTTTGTTTCATAAACACAAACTGTCTTTATTTAACAAAACTGCGGGGATGAAACTGTGGTGAGACTGGGGAAAGGAGGTGGGAGAGGAGGAAACCTGGGGAAGAGAGAGGAGGAGGCTCAGGGTGGGGTCTGGCTGGACCAACTTGACTTTCATGCAAACCTGCTCCTGGGTTCACATGTGGCCTTTGGCAGCCAGGCTGGCAGCTATCCTGCCATAGACGGCTGCGTTCCTCCATCTAGTGCGGAGATCATGGACGTTGGGGGCATCTCCCCCGCCAACCTGACTAAGGTTCATGATCTTTACCCTGGACCAGGAAGGCGCCCGCCTTCTGTGGGCCCTGGCAGGTCCCTAGGAGCTGGCAGACTGCTCCTGGAGAGCGGTGGAGGGCTGGCTGCCATTGGCTTGCTGGCTCATGTTTTGGGGCCACTGGGTCAGGGGCAGTGACTGCTGGCTCTGGGCTGGCAGGCTTGGAGCTGGCACAGGCACTGTGGCCAGGGTCAACCCCTTTAAGAGCTCGGGGAGGAAGGGAGTGTTCTTGGTTGAGGCTGGAGTTACCACCAGGGCACCCTGGAGGCCCCCTATTTCGAAATAAGTGTCTACACAGCATTTATTTCGAAATAGCTATTCGAGTGGTGTTATTCCTTGTAGAATGAGGTTTACCAAATTCGAGAAATAAACTACTCGCTATTTAGAATAGCAGTTTGGCTGTGTAGATGCTAGTAAAGTTATTTGAAATAAATGTTATTTGAAATAACTTTGCTGTGTAGAGGTACCCTAATATATATTAATAGGTAGATTTAGTATAGAGGTAATACTTAAGAGCAAGACATCTGCTAAAGGCTGTAACAGGCCATTTGCAAGATCAACAGAAGCTGAGGTTAGCAGATTTCTGTGGTTGAGACACTGATCTCACCCAGACACAGGTCATAGCTTATTTATAGCTTCACTGGACTGAAAAGGGGAACTTATGTCTGGGACCTTTCACCCACATAGGATGGTAGGGAAAATACCCTCAGACTCAGGAAATGCATCATTATATAAAAAGTCCCAAAATAACTGGTTCAGGCTGAGCTGAGTAATCAGGACAGGATGTGATAGATGACCATAAAGGCCCATGGTAACAAACTGACGTATATGATAATAAGTTGAGAGCAACGATACTTTGACCTATAGGAAAAGGACACTTCAACATTAGAAACATCCCCTATTGAATATGCATCAAACATGTCAGCGGCAGTGTCACACAGTATAAAAGTGGGACACCAGCCTAGGGGCAATAGGGAAAAGAAGATGTAGTCCTTGGGAGGGCCAGAATGATGGCCCCTGGTGATGATGGGGAAGGTGAAGGTAATGAGAAAGATGATGGGCTGACACCTGGATGCACACGGCCCCTTGATGGGCCTGCCGGATGACAGCCGTCCTGCACGCTGGAAAGTGGCCCTCTGCTGATGGTGAGCCTCTGCCCCTCACCCTGGCAGGAATGCCTCCCCCTTCCGCTCACAAATATTGTGGAGCACACAACACGTGGCCACCATGCGTGGGATGTTCTGCTCCCCAACGTCCAGCCAGGTGATGAGGCATCAGAACCATGCCTTCAGACGCCTCAAGGCACCCTCAACAACCATGTGGGCCCTGCTGAGCCTGGTGTTGAACTGTTCCCGAGAGTGGTCAAGGTGGCCGGTGTATGGCTTCATGAATCAGGGCAAGAGAGGGTAGGCCGCATCCCCCACCATGCAGATGGGCATGTCCACATCCCCGAGCCTGATTGTGCAGTCAGGGAAAAAAGTTCCAGCGTGCAGTGTCTGGAACTGAGGCATGGACATGCCTTCACGCCTCAACCACTCCAATGTAGATGTCCGTAAACTGGCTGTCTGGTCTGTGATTGAAGGCCTGCAGGGAGCCATCGAGAGTACCTCTTCCGGTTGATGTAGACAGAAACTAGGCGATGGGGTCCCGGATGAATACCAGTTGGGGCGAAGCCAGTGAATCCGCGCTCACCAAGGTTGATGACCCTGCGCAGCAAGATGGTGTTGATGGCCCGCACCTGCAGAAGAGACTGTGATAGTGTACACCAACCCGCACTGGCCCAGGAGGTTAACCAGGCCTGCTGGGCTGAAGGCCCCTCCCCACAGCCTGCAACCACAGACCTGAGTATAAAAGCCAGGAGGCAGCACAAGTCAGGTTGCAGACCACAGAAGGGAAGGAGCTCCTGCCCAAACACAGCAGCAGCAGCAGCAGCAGCAGCAGCCACCGCTGCCGCAACTGCATCAGCAGCTACTGTGGCAAGTGGACGAGAGCAACGAACCTGGAGGACACAGGTAGGGAAAATGCTGGCTGGCAGACAAGGTAGGAAGTAGCCCAGGGCGGGGAGCTGGAGGCCTCCTGGCGAGCTTGGCATGTTTCAGTCGAAATCCCTGCTGAGCCAGTGGTGGGATATGCCCACCACTGACAGGGCCCTGGGCTGGGGCCAAGTGGAGAGGGAGGGCCTGGACCCCTACCTCTGCCTCCGGACCCCAGGAGAGGGTAGTCAGATATCATTGACTGGCCGCTGGACTATTGATTGAGGTCACAGACCTAGGCTGAGCCATAATGCCTGGCCGATAGAGGTTATATCCGGAGCCAGATTACGGGGTGAGGCACACCACCCGGTCTCCCAGGGGGATGGGCTATGCACCACGTGACAGAAACAGACAAACAAACAAACAGAATGCTGCAGGTGAGCCAGAGCCAGCGGTACCAACCTGCCACTGCCCTCTCTCCCCAGGGGGAACCCCATTCCAGCAGTCCATCATCCTCCTGGTCCCAATGGTCAATCTCCCCACACCGAACTGGTTCCCAACAGATCAGTAGCTGTCCAGCATGCCGAGCTTCCAGAGGGTGATGGCGACCCGCTCCTGGAGGGGGACGGCAGGTCTCATGTAAGTGTGCTGTCACCTGAGGGCAGGGGCAAGCCACACTGAGCAGAAATGTGTACTTCTCATAACAAAAATTCCTGGAGCCACTGCTGGTGCCCCACCACCAGATGAGCCCACTGTTGGTACTGGTGTCCTGCGTCAGAAGCGGCGGCTGGAGTGTACAGGGGGAGGGCATGTCGCCTCCAGCAGCAACAGCTGCACCCGCAGATGAGAGGGTCTAAGCAGAGCAGGGGGTTGGATTTTCTGCAGGGCCTAGCAACCTGCAGAGCTGATAGGTACAAAACTGCAGAGCCGACTGGCCCAGACAGCCCGGCCCACAGACTGGCAAGCTGAGGTGCCTGTCAAGCAACCACAGTGGGGCAAGAAAGGCAAAGAAAAGGCTTTGCATCTCGAGGAGGTAGGCATGGAAAAAAGCCTGAGACTGGCTGTGGGGGTCCCAAGCAAGAGCCTCAGATGCCCCTGGCCAGCTCCAGAAGTAATTGCTGTCCTGGGAGCAGCACAGTCAGGGTGCTGACCACAGAGGAGAGTCTGGCCAGTGGCAGCACAGCAGCAGCTAGATGATCTGCAGCGCGCCTCAAATTAAGGTACAGAATACTTCCCAAGGTTTATTCTGAAATAAATGCTGCAGGTAGAGAGCCTGTGTGCCCATGCTCAGAGGTCAGCTACTAGAAATTGTAGTGCCAAACTCCCTGAGTAAAGGGAGCTTACCTCTGAATAAGTTCCATGATTCTTCAGTGAGGAGCATGAGCTGGATACTGCTTGCCGCTGGACCTTACAGTTGAGCACCAGAAACAAATTAAAACAAAGAAAATCTGGGAACAATTCTGGGATGGTAAATGAGGGGGCATGACACACAGAGTAATTCAAACAAACCACAAAAGACAGAAAAATACCCTGATCAGCAACCATTCACCTGGTTCCAACACAATCCCGTTCAGTCCACTCTGGCTGACCCTGAATTCCTAGGCGGCAGTCCGCTGGTTTAAATCATTCTGTCTCAACCCTGGTTTAACTCTCCACACAAAGAAAGTAGGCATGGCTTCTATATCAATTCAATTTCAGCACTCTATCTTGATGATCTTTCTACCCTGCATACTTCCTGCTACAAAATTCTCCTCAGTCACCGGCTCCATAGATGAGCCGGTCCCACCAGCTAGGTCTCCTCCATCACAGGGTTGGAGTGTGAATGAACCTCAGCACTGAAGTTGAGAGGGTCCTGAAGCACCAGCTGACTGAGAGGTCTCCTGCACAAGCAGCTGTGCCGTCGACTGCCCAGACCGGGAGACTGGAGAAAAGGCTCTGGAAGGCAACCACAGTGAGGAAAGAAAAGGCAAAGAGGGAGTGTCAGAGGCCCTGAGACAAATGGCAGAGCCAAGCAGAGCTGGCGTAGTTCACGTTACAGAGGATGCAGAAAAGTGCTGGGCGAGTCCCTGCAGGAAGTAGCTGCCAATCAGTGTGGGGCCTGAGTAAAATAGCAGCACTATTTTGATGATACAAACGCTATTTCAAATTAAGGTATTTCAGCCATTCTTCCAGAATGGTTTATTCTGAAATAAATGTGCAGAAGACATTCTTGTGCCTGCTATGCTCAGAGGTCAGCTACTAGAAATTGTAGTTTGTTTTCTTTCAAACTCTCCTTGTAAAGGCTTGTACTCCTCTGGAATTCAACTTTAGGAGTTGCTTGATGCAGCTTCGTTGACGTGAAGGAACTCAGAGCAACAGAGAGAAATCTCTGGGAACAATTCTTAGATGGTAACAGGGGAGGGCAAGATTCACAAGAGTAATTCAAACCAAACCTAAAGATAGGATAAAACATCACCCTGACACCTTAATTCACTTCCACCTTGAGGCAACATGTCCACCTGAGCAGCCAACCTGGAGTTTAAATCATTCTGTCTCTCAACTCCTGGTTTAACTCTCACACCTGGCTATATCATTCAATTCTAACACTCTATCTAGCTACCTGCTAACCCCTTACAGTGCTGGGGGACATTTTGAAAAAGTATGGGCGAGGAAACATCTCAATTTCGGATCACTTGCCGAGTTGTGGGGTGAGATGGGGTGTATCAACCCCGCACTGAAGCTGATGGAGTTACCCTGGCCCAGCTGGCTGAGAGGGCCCCACCCCCACAGCCCTGCTGGGCATGCTCCAACTGGAGACTGAGGATAAAGGCTCCTGGAGCAGCTCAGTCTGGGCTGACTGCTGAAGGGAAAGGAGGCACTGAGGGAGTGTCAGGGGAGGAAGTGCTTCCTGACCAAATGGTGGCAGCCAAGCCAAGAGGGGCTACAAAAGAAGCCACGGGACCTGAGCATGAGGATGGAGAGAACGTCTGACGAGTCCTGGTAGGAAGTAGCCCAGGGTGGGGATTTGCCCTGAGTGCTCAGTGTGCTGCGTCAGGATTCCCCGCTGAGCAGCCAGTGGATCATGTCACTGCCAACAGGGCCCTGGGCTGGGACCCGGTGGAGAGGGAGGGCCCGGTTCCCCCTACCCCTCCCTACATACCCCTGAGTGGGGGAGTTTTCCCAGTGTTTATAGACGTAGGCCACTGGGCCATATTACCCTGAATAGAGGGACTTGTGTATGGACTAAGGCTGCTGGGACATCATACCCTGAATAGAGGGGCTGGGGCTATTGAGCCATCCTGCAAATAAACTCTGTGGCTGTTACATCACTCCAGCAAGGAGAACAAGCTTGAGGGGCCTCCAAGGGCTTGTCATCCCTCGACATGGGGATACCACGAAGACTGTAAAAGTTGACCAAGTGGACTCTGAAGTGGCAATGGAACTGCAAAATATTGGTAATTTTGTCGAAGTAAGGGAAGAAACCTACCCTGAAGACATTACATTATGGCCAACATCTATTTCATCAGCAAATTTGACACCATCAGTTTAGGATTAAACAAAAACTGTGAATGGCTAGCCAAGTACAAAAGCAGTTTCTCCTCTCTTGGTGTTCACACCTCCAGATCAGCTGCTAGAAGTTGGCCTCACCCTCCTTGACTGAATTAACCTCGTTATCTCTAGCCTTATTCTGGCCTGCATATTTATACCTGCCTCTGGAAATTTCCACTACATGCATCTAATGAAGTGGGTCTTTACCCACAAAAGCTTATGCTCCAATACCTCTGTTAATCTATAAGGTGCCACAGGACTCCTTGTCGCATCTATTTCATTGGATATGATAGAATATTTCTTAGTAAATACACTGAAAAACATAGGTAATATGGAAAGTTTGAGAAAAGAGTATGAGGTTGGAGGACGAAAGCAATTTAGAGGTCTTCATGAGTCCCATTTTCTGAGGATGAAGAAAAATGGGACCACAGAAATGAGAAATCGGTTGATTTTTTTTTTTTCGGAAACCACCAAGGCAGTCTACTGTTACGTTTGCAAATTATTCCCTGACCATAGTAAAGGAAAACAAACATTTGTCGACAGGCACTCTAATTGGAGAAATGTTGCAAGAGATATTGCCAGAAGTGGATTTAGACTTAGTGGGGCCCTGTGCTCAGCTTCATTTTTGGGGCTCCCCAGGGACCCAACCAAGAAAAAGAACACTCACTCTTCCTGCCCCTCCCATTTTTTCATTCTTTTTTCTTCATCCTCCTCCTATATTATAAGTAATAAGAATAAAATGAAAATAAAATGAGGTACTGTGACAGGGCGTGCCCACCCCGCACTGGTCAGGAGGGGGTTAACTCAGCCCTGAGGGCGAAAGAGGCCACACCCCCTTTAGCCTACTGGGCATGCTCAGGCTGCTGTAATATAAAAGAGCAGCTCAGCTCAGTTGGGGCTGGCAGCCAGAGGGAGAGAACTTGCCAAGCCAACTCCCTGAAAGCCCCAGCGCTTACCCAGAGGCCAAGATGCTACCGCACAAACTGAGGACGGGACGTCTCTTGAGACCTCGTTGGGTTCGGGGGAAAGGAGCAGTACCCAAAACACAGAATGATGTGATGAAACTGAGGCCTACCACTGAGCCAAGAAGCAGGAAGCAGCCCCGGAGCGGCAACGGCAACCGGGGTGAGTGAGCCGCTGGTGAGGGGTCTGCATGTTGCGGTATGGATTCCCCGCTGACTCAGGGGCATGAGCAGGCCACCAGATTCAGCGTGTTGTGGTCAGGAATTCCAACTGATTCTGTGGCGTGAGCAAGCCACTAACGGGGCCCTGGGCCGGGGTCCAGTTGCGTGGGAGGGCCTAGACCCCCTTGCTGGGGATACGTACTTTGCTCTTACCGACTAACTCTTTAACAGACTGTAACTTTGGGTTACAACAGGACTAGTGAACTGGGTTGTCCTGACCCCAAAGGGCAAACCATAGACTTCGACCCGTGGGACATGGGGAGGAACACTGGACTGAGTGGCCCGGGAAAGGGGGGGTGAGCATTGGACCTCAACCGTTGGGTCGTTTCGGGGGAGGCTATTGGACAGGGCCCTCCTATCAATAGGGGTGAGTCAACAAGCTAATTCCCAGGACTACCGGCGGGAGGCGCCATGGTGGTGAGGCTGTCCCATGACAGGTACCTTGATTGTTTTTGTAGTCTTTTTTTTTTTTTTTTTCACAGACCACTTGAAAATTGCTGAGGGTCTCGGTGAACCACTTAATGATCTTTCCAAATATTGTTTGTACTATGAGCTAACTATTGTAAAGTGCTTTGGATAAGAGTGCTTTATTAAAAAAAAACCATAACAACCTTTCCTCAGTCCATCTGAATGGAGTTGTCGGAGCGCAGTTTGAGAACTTCTGGTCTAGATGAAAGCTTGTATTTTCATTAAGCTAATGTGAAAAATGAGTAAAAGTAAAATGTCTAGATGATGCCTGAATGGAAAAATAAAAGTTAACTTACTCTGAAGAAACCTATTCAATTTTTTAAAAAATTATTCAGATAGCTTTTTCTCTACACTTTTTCTTTACAAAATATTACTTACGATGACATAATTGACGAGGCACCCACAAAGAGGCACTTTCAATTGTCAATATTGCTGAACTTGTCAAATGTTCCTGATGCATCGTATTTCGTGAATAATTTTAACTCGTTTCAATACAGAAAAAGAATGTTCACCAGAAGCATTTGTGACTAGTACTGTTCAAAATACTTTCAGAATGGTTTGTACATTTGGAAAGGTTGCCTGCAAACTGTCAGGTACAAGTCTATACAAATCAACTGGTGATCTCAAAGCACAGACCTCATCATTTTCGATAAAATGAATGAAAAGTTTCACATCATCTTCAAAACTATTTGTGTCTATGTCCTCTCAGTAGAATTCACTTAATTTCTTACTGTAGTGACTTTTAACACAGGGCTGGGCAAAATGCAGCGGGGAGCCTCAGGCAGACTCCCTGCTTTCCCACCCACCTGTGCACGCTGCTCACAAAAGCAGCTGCTGGGTGTAGTAAGATGAGGGCCTGAAACAAAAGCCCATGTAGCACAGGTCTCCTTTGAGGCCTAGCTAACAATGGACAACACTTGGCTAATATAAAGCTAAGCTGTGAGCAAGAGGCAGGCCCCTGCTCACAGAACTTGGCACGAACAGGGCTGAGAGTCCAAAACACTAATTGGTAATAGGCCCAGATGTAGAACAGTAATTGGTGCTAGGTACCGACTGTAAAACAGTAATTGGTACTGGTCATAAGTTGAAAGCACATTCCAAAAGGATTGTAACACCAGCTCATTAAAAAAAGACCTTGGTACACACACTCCCCACAGATACCGACCCAGGTTCAGGAAAGGGTCTAAAATGACAGCATGATGGATAGAGATGTTCTAATCGAACCACGAGGTACAGGGTGATGGGTGATAATTAAGTAGCGTCAGAGGGTGGCAACCTGACAACGTCAGGAGTAAAGTGTAACTTGTTTGTACCTGTATATAAAGTGGTGTCTTGGGGGGGACAGTCTTTGTCCAGCTAGGGGTAGTGGGACCTCCCACTGCTTGAGCTGAGTCCATTGTTACGGAGTATGTGTGTAGTAGTTGTCAGTAAACTCTACCGAACCATTACTGTACTTCGCTTAACAATAAACCTAGCCTGGCACCTTCGATCCTTATCTGATTTGTGGGTTTTGGGGGCTCTCTGAGTCTCCTGTGTCGACCAATTGCTCAGGTCAACACAGCACACATCATTGATCACATACGCAGGCAGCCTTCTGGTTATCATTATTGACGGAGCCAGAGACCTGTCAGGACATCACTCCAGTAAATCCTGACCTACTACATCGGTGAGCCTACTACACCAGGCCGTTTGTGTTTCACAGCTGTGAGTTGGGGGGAGGAGGGGAGAGGCTTCATGTGCTGCCGCCGCCCCCAGCACAATCCCATTGGCCGGTTTCTAGCCAATGGGAGCTGCCTGTTTGAAGAAGAGGTAGCGTGCGAAGCAGCACTCCCCTTAGGCTCTTATTCACAGATGCACATGGCCCCTGCAACCTGTGCGGGGGCGGGCAGGCAGGGAGGCTGCCTGAGAAATGTGCTGGGCTGCTGGCTGGGAGCCACCCAGGTAAGTCTCCCAGCCAAAGCCTGCCTTTAGCACCCCAGCCTCTCCCTCCCCACTACCCTCTGCCCCCTATCCCACATAAGCCAAACTCTCTGCCCCTCCTGAACCCAGACCCCTCCCAGACCCTGCCCCAATCCCCTGCCCCAGGTCACAATCCCCTCCTGCCTGAGGTCACAACCCAACCCCTGCACCCCCTCCTTCAGTCCAGCCCACTGCCCCAGGTCACAACTGCTTCCTTCATCCAACCTCCATCCCAGACCCCACACCTCTTCCATTAATATTATGGAAGAGTGCAGCCCTTGACCACTTTCCAAAACCTTGGCATGCCCCCCAAGCAAAAATTATTGCCCACCCGTGTTTTAGCATCTTCATCCATACTTCTGTCAAAAATATGCAAAAATCAATCAACAGTTTTCTTTAGAGATTCACCTCTACTCTGCAATTGCACTATTATTGTGTCACAAATAACATTGGCGGTCTCAACGATGATCTTCTCTTTCCCTTTTAAATTGATTTCATTGCCTCTAGTTTCAAAGAAAAATAATTTCCTGGGGGTTTTTTTTATGCTTCTCAGAGGAGCCTAATATTTGCTGTTACTGTTAGTGCCTCTGCTTCCACAGAACCATAGTCATTTTGAACTTCCATGACAAAACTTGTAACTGAGGCTAACAATTGTGCAACATTCAATAAATTTGTCAACTTTTTGCAGTAATTTGCTGACGGAATTAATTCTTTGAAGTAAATGATTCCACAAAATAGTAAAAACAGCAATAGCATACTTCTCAAACTTTTCTGATAAGGATTTTGCTTCAGTCTTTGCACATGGTTTTTCAGAATTTGATGTGGCTATGACTAATAAGGTTCTCTTTATAACATCATAGCTAATTTTCAAAGCCAAAACAGCATCTGCATGAGCAGACCACCTGGTGTCACAAATTCTTTTCACTGTCAAATGTTTTCCATTTTCATGCTCCAAGCATGATTGTAGAATACTCCACCAATGTGTGGAAACCTTTCAAAACAAGCATGCTTTTTTTCTAAGTAAAAAAATGTGTAACTCCCTGTCACAGAGTGGTGCACTCTGCCACCGTGCCTCCTACCGGTAGTACTGGGAATTAGCTCATTTGCAGGTCACCTCCCTCTGACTGGTGTCTCTCCGTGTCCTCACTCTACGCTCCAGCTCCGGACCCGCAACTCTCACAGACCGCAGTGTCCTCTTAAGACACTGCCCACTGGCAGTGCCCACGCTAGTGTCTCTCGGCCCCCTTCTGGGGGTGTGTGTGTTTATCCGTCCCTGCACTCTGGGGTCCACGCCTCCCAGGGAACCCACAATTCCCCCTACACCCACCTTGCCTCAGTGACCCACTGCCAGTCTTCATCTAGCCCCTGCCACAGGGGCAAACTGCAATCATTGGCAAGAGGGTGTGGAACTGCTGCTTTTTCCTATCCTGGCTGCCCCCCTGCAGCCCTAGTAGCCTCAGGCCTTGCTTCAGGCCCTGCAGCCTGGGAGTGAGGTCAGGCCAGAGCTCCCCAGCCCTGCCTGCCTTTCCCCAGCACTGCTCTGTCTTGAGATCATAGATTTCAGGATCCTGACCAAAGGAAGAAAGGAGAGCAGCAAAATACGCACCCTGGATTTCAGAAAAGCAGGCTTTGACTCCCTCAGAGAACTGACGGGCAGGATCCCCTGGGATGCTAACATGAAGGGGAAAGGGGTCCAGGAGAGCTGGCAGTATTTTAAAGAAGCCTTATTAAAGGCACAGGAAGAAACCATCCCGATGTGCAGCAAGAAAAGCAAATATGGTAGTCGACCAGATTGGCTTACGGAGGAAATCCTTGATGAGCTTGAACACAAAAAGGAAGCTTACAAGAAGTGGAAACTTGGACAGATGACTAGAGAGGAGTATAAATATATTGCTCGAGAATGCAGGGGAGTTATCAGGAAGGCGAAAGCGCAATTGGAATTGCAGCTAGCAAGGGGATGTGAAGGGTAACAAGAAAGGTTTCTACAGGCATGTTAGCAATAAGAGGGTGATCAGAGAGGGTGTGGGGCCCTTACTGGATGAGGGAGGTAACCTAGTGACAGATGACGTGGGAAAAGGTGAAGTACTCAATGCTTTCTTTGCCTCTGTCTTCACAGACAAGGTCAGCTCCCAGACTAATGCACTAGGCAACACAGTATGGGAAGGAAGTGGACAGCCCTTGGTGGGGAAAGAACAGGTTAGGAACTATTTAGAAAAGCTAAACGCACACAAATCCATGGGTCCGGATTTAATGCATCCGAGGGTACTGAGGGAGTTGGCAAATGTCATTGTGGAGCCTTTGGCCATTATCTTTGAAAACTCGTGGAGATCGGGAGAGATCCCGGATGATTGGAAAAAGGCAAATGTAGTGCCCATCTTTAAAAAAGGGAAGACGGACAATCCAGGGAACTACAGACCAGTCAGCCTTACCTCAGTCCCTGGAAAAATCATGGAGGGGATCCTCAAGGAATCCATTTTGAAGCATTTAGCATCCATTTAGGGATGGTACTTGGTCCTGCTGTGAGGGCAGGGGACTGGACTCGACCTCGCAAGGTCCCTTCCAGTTCTATGAGATGGTATATCTCCATATATATATATATTTATATACAGGGCTTGACAAACGGCAGCGAAAACCACTCGCCAGCCCCGTACTGCGCATGCGCAAGAGCCACATTGCGCATGTGCGCGCCTTGAATGAACGGGGCGCGCGGCTGAAATCTACTTGCCACGGGCAAGTAGATTGTATAATTTGTCGAGCCCTGTTTATATATATTGTATAAGCACTTGGAAGAGGGGAAAGTGATCAGGAATAGTCAACATGGATTCACAAATGGCAAGTCGTGCCTGACCAATCTGATTAGTTTCTATGATGAGGTAACTGGCTCTGTGGATATGGGAAAGTCAGTGGATGTGATATACCTTGACTTTAGCAAAGCTTTTGATACGGTCTCCCACAATATTCTTGCCAGCAAGTTAAGTGAGTATGGATTGGATACATGGACTGTAAGATGGATAGAAAGCTGGCTAGACTGTCGGGCCCCACGGGTAGAGATCAACGGCTCGATGTCAGGTTGGCGGTCGGTTTCTAGCGGAGTGCCCCAAGGATCTGTTCTAGGACCGGTTTTGTTCAACATCTTTATTAATGACCTGGACGAGGGGATGGATTGCACCCTCAGCAAGTTTGCAGATGACACTAAGCTAGGGGGAAAGGTAGATATGCTGGAGGGCAGGGATAGGGTCCAGAGTGACCTAGACAGATTAGAGGATTGGGCCAAAAGAAATCTGATGAGCTTCAACAAGGACAAGTGTAGAGTCCTGCACTTGGGACGGAAGAATCCCAAGCATTGTTACAGGATGGGGACCCAGTGGCTAAGTAGCAGTTCTGCAGAAAAGGACCTGGGGATTACAGTGGATGAGAAGCTGGATATGAGTCAACAGTGTGCCCTTATAGCCAAGAAGGCTAATGGCATATTAGGGTGCATTAGGAGGAGCATTGCCAGCAGATCCAGAGAAGTGATTATTCCCCTTTATTCGGCTCTGGTGAGGCCACATCTGGAGTATTGTGTCCAGTTCTGGGCCCCCACTATAGAAAGGATGTGGACGCATTGGAGAGGGTCCAACGGAGGGCGACCAAAATGATGAGGGGGCTGGAGCACATGACCTACGAGGAGAGACTGAGGGATTTGGGTTTGTTTAGTCTGCAGAAGAGAAGAGTGAGGGGGGATTTGATAGAAGCCTTCAACTTCCTGAAGGGAGGTTCCAGATAGGACGGGGAGAGGCTCTTCTCAGTAGTGACGGATGGCCGAACACGGAGCAGTGGTCTCAAGTTACAGTGGGGGAGGTCTAGGTTGGATATTAGGAAAAACTATTTCACTAGGAGGGTGGTGAAGCACTGGAATGGGTTACCTAGGGAGGTGGTGGAATTTCTATCCCTAGAGGTTTTTAAGTCTCAGCTTGACAAAGCCCTGGCCGGGTTGATTTAATTGGGATTGGTCCTACCTTGGGCGGGGGGCTGGACTTGATGACCTCCTGAGGTCTCTTCCAGCTCTATGATTCTAAGCCTCTGAGCTTCCTTAGCAGCCAGGTCCTTCCTGCTTCCCAGCTAGAGCAAGTCTCTCCTTCTGGAGTCCTCTCCTGGCATTCAGCAATCCGGTCCTGGAGCTCTGCCCGCATCTCCTCCACGAGGGTGTTCGTGCACTCAATCTGCTCCCTGAACATGTCCTCCCTTGTCCCTTTTCACCTGCAGCTCTGTGCCAGGCAGACAGATGGTGGAGGTGGGGGAGTACACAGCAAGCTGGCTGCTGTTCCAGCTGCAGTGAAAGGTTTTTGCTTTAAAGCGGGCACTTACAGCAGGTGCACAGAGTTCTCAGGGGAGTGTGGAAGAAAACACGCCTTCACTCTGCGTTTTCTTGTAATAGGAGTATTACAAGGGCTAGCGATAGAAACAATTATACCCTTTTGTCTCAAAGAATCTATTACTGGGGCTATCCCTTCTTCCGCCTCAGGGCACAAGGGGTACTGTGACACCTTTGGAAGAGGTTTAGAAGGGTCAACAAGAATTTTGACTGGTTTGATTGAATCTGCCCCACTTCATTTTCATGTTGGGACCAGAGACAAAGGGGAACTTGGGACAACAAGTCAGCAAGATCATTGTTAAGAGTTGCATGTTGCTGAGCTGGTTCCTCTGTCTGCAGAGTGGCCAGTACTATATTGGTATTCTCATCAGGGACATTTAAGAACACGCCATCTGGTGTACAGTAAATGGTACAACCCAATTTACATAAAAGGTCTCGTCCCAGCAAATTAACAGGGGAGGACGAACTAAGTAAAAAAGCATGTTGATCTGAAATGGGTCCCAAGAAAACAGAAAGAGGTTTTGTGACAGGATGAGGAATGGATTGATTAATATCTGCCCATGAAGGATTGTAACAGTGGATCACTGTCTGGAGTTCCTCCTTAAATTTTCCAGGCTCTTCCCTGATCTTTGGAAATTCTTTGGCCAGATTTTTAAGGTCCCCCGGTGTCCAAGGAGCATGCACTGTTACCAAGGCATCTCCTGCACCAGGCAGTTGTCTTAAGGGAGCTAGGAATGCAGGGCTACCCTGTAAAGCTGGGGCTAGTTGACCCCTAGTGTGCCCTGCAACTGGGGCATAGGATCCGGTAGAATCAAACAAGCCGGGGAATGGATCAGAATCCCACCCCCCCCGGTGTGCCGACCCCCGGGCACTGGCGAAGAAGAGCCTGCTGCAGAAAGATCAAATTGCGCAGGCGATCCCTGTATTAAGGAGCTTGATGCAGCTGTCTGGTTAAAGACACAGCCAGCGAAAGCGGAGAGGAGGGGGAGGAAGAGGGCAGCAGCTGCTGCTGCCGTGGAGCACTGCAGAAAAAATCCACAATGTCTTCAGCTGTTTCCCCCTCACTCTCAGTCTTTATTAACTGGGGATATAAAGGAGCCAAAGGAGTTAGGGAAGTAGATTTAGAGGGAAGACATCCAGATGTCTTGCATTTTAATTTTAAATCCTGCACTTGAGTTTTTAATTTTTCTTGGGAGTCCTTTAGACTCCGCAGTCTAGACTCGTGGAGTCTCTTTGTAGTTTCCTCCCACCAATAGACAAATGCCTCCCACTGTATACCAGAGATTTTTGATGATTTAAGGGTTATTCTGAGGCACAAAATCTTATCCAAATCAAAAGTACCTTCCTGTGGGAATTGTTTAGATAAATTAGCACGCGTGAAAAGATTCCAATCTGTCACATACTTACAGGTCCTCGGACCATAATGCATGTACATGTAGTATGCAGGGGTGTCTTTTGGAGGTGTGGGGATATGCTTAGACTGACCTCCACCCATCTTAGTCACACAGGGAGTAGGGGAAGAGTGAGTATAGTGGTTAGTATCCCCGCCTGTCACGCGGGAGACCGGGGAAGAGTGTCCACAAGTGTCTCCCTGTCCGTTCAACAGCTCGTAGGAAACTAACTCCACACACTCCAAAGAAGGAGTCTGATGGGTCTCGAGAATCAGACTTTAACAGCAGCTCATGAAATAAAGAGAGTCGTCACTCCCTCACATATCCGCTCGGTCTCGAGGTTCGGCTGACCCCCCCCCCTTGCTTTCAGAACTCCCTCGTGGGAGAGCCCTGGTGCGGCTGGAATCAGCTTACTTCTCAGAGACCTGGACAGCGGCATTCACACTCCACTCATTACATTCATACTCATCATGTTTTTTCCAAAGGTACCTTCTTTCTCTTTTTTTCTCTACATTTTCCACAAAGAGATGCATCTCTTTCCATGGACCTCGTCCATATTTGGGTCGGCAACCAACACTGTTCCCCCCAGAACCGCAGGAACCTATAGTTCCCTATGTCTGGACTTAATACAACTTTCCCATAGCTGGGGCGATACCACGACCGCATCAACAGAATCAACTAACTCTACAAGGGGGCGGCACTACAAAATAATCCCCAGAACCGCTGTTACTTAATCTACTTGGGGGTGGCAAAACAAAAGAACCCCAGAACCGCTTTTGCATCTGACCTTGTTGCTGATTCAAGAAGTTCGGATGGCGTGAGCCCGATGAGACAGACAGCTCCACGGGCAGTCCTCCTCCCGAGACCCAGTAGAGATTTCAAAAGGCCTCTTACGTCTAGTCTGGAGCCTTGGGGGTCAGAAGGGGAACAGTCCGCGGCCCTCCGCTGCCTCAGCCAGGCGTTGCCATCCGAGTCACGGCACCAAATTGTGGAAGAAAACAAGCCTTCACTCTGCGTTTGTGAGAAACAAGTAGAGCCAGTTTATTCGAGCAATATTGCAAGGGAAGAAGCTGCTGCTAGGCAGATGGTCAAATACAAAACAATTAGAAGCCAATATATATACTGTCTGTTTATATATAATAACAATAAACAATTATTCCCCTTTCCATAACAATTCCCTTCAGACGCCACCTTATATCAAGGTCTTCACTAGAGTCAGCATTCTATCCTTATCTCAAGCACAAGAGAGACGAGAGGAGAAAACAGCGTCTCTCACAGTACTCTGCGTTGTTAGGTCTCAGAGTTAGCATGAGTTAGGCTAACCAAAAGGTCAAAATGGCTACATACAAATCCCTTGGCTTCCACAGGAGCATCTCGACTCACACGGTTTGGAGGCAGGCAGGCAGGCATGGTAAGGGGCCAACCAGGGCAAGAGCCTGCAGGCGGGAGGGGGATGGGACGGAGCGGCTTCCCTCTGTGTCTGGCACACACAGCTTTCTGGGGAGAGTGCTAATAGCTTCTTCTCTTCATCCAGGTTGCCATGAGAGATATTAGTCTTCTCCGAATCACACAGAGTGATCAGGAGGGGATGCTGGCTGAATGTGGCCAGAAACCTGGGCATTATGCTGCTATGCTATGTGGTTCAATGATGCCAGGCCACTTACTGGTGGCTTGGTGTGGGAAGATGTCCTACCATGGAGGACTGAATAAGGCTGGCCTCCCCAGAAACCTTGTGAGAAGGATCAAAAAGAGTTCCTATCTAAGAGCTTCATGGAGATGTACAGGGAGGATTCCCACTCCATCTGCGGACATGTTAACAAGCTGTTCTGGGCCCCCCCATGCTGTGTAGGCACAGAGTGTGCCGCACATCACACCCAAATTGCCTTAACCTGCTTGCATTATGAACTCACCAGAAGTGCCCTGTAGGGTAAACTGAGGCAGTCCATGGTATTTCACTAAGAACACCTATTCAATCCTAAAATTTGAGACAGGCCTGTAACTTAACAGCACGGACAGTTAGCCTGAGTAGAGGGACCTTGGGAAGGTACAGTCACCCTGGCAACCACATTCCAAGGGGCCTCACCATATAAGGCCGTCTGGCACCAAAGCAACCTTGTTAATGTTAGTGAGTGTGATATGTTCTTATTATTTTCTTTTAATCCTAGATAATGGGCCCAGGACCCAAGGATCACGCCAGCTCGAGGAGGTATCATCCTCCCGTAGATGCATCATAACTTATATAGACAAAAGTTGCCATTGAATTGCCTGCTTTGTTTATGTTGGCTTACTTAGCTTAACTCCCAGGCCCCCAGGACCTGGTTGATCCTGCCAACTGCGCCAGTTCCCTCCTCTTGACCTTAGGGTTCCCGAACCCACCAGGTTAAATATAACAGTTTCAGGGTTTTTAATTTTACTCTGGAAGTGCCGGTACAGCACCGGCACTATTATAAATGTTAAAATTGAAACTCCCCGCATAACTTGGCAAAACAGTGCCCAAATCCATTCCCAAGGTATTTCATTGCCAGTAAAGGTGCTGCCCATGATTATGGTTTTGACCTCTACTGCCTGGTTGAGTGCCCCAGAGTATTTGGTTTTAGCCTTGTCCATGGCTCTCCCTATCTGTGTGTACCTCAGACGGCCAATCCCAATACACCTTTGGGCATCGGCCACCAACTCCTTGATTTTTGTCTGCAGGGCCAGTAGACCCTCCTCTAGGTATTTACTTCCGCCATGCCACTCAGGATCCCATGTTAGGTTACCCGTCATTGCCGGAGTGCGGTAGAGCCGTGTCCCGTTAACAGTCAGGATCGCCCGGCAAGGGACTGTTATGCACCCGGATGGATATGTAGAGGGGCAGGGCCTTCCATTTAGTTCAATGGAGTGGTCTGTCTGGGCAGTCAAACACCAGTAGGTACCATTTATTTGGACCAGCTCTGTATGTATTTGCTTCTCCGTGACGACCACTTCAAACCTAGACAGATTCGTCAGGATGTTATATGGGCAGGTACATAAGATCTCCTTATCGAAGCGGGTACAACAGTCCCTGGGGTACAAGGTGCCTCCTGCACCCTTCGAATAAGCCATGCCCTCGACTCTAACAATATGCCCCTGCTTTTGCACAAGCAAGGAGGTTACCATTCTAGCTTGTTGTGAGTGGGGAATACCCAAAGGGACCAAGAGACAGAAGGTTATACTACGGCCTGTCCATGTAGGCCTCTGGATTCTCATAGATTTTTTTGTATGAGGTAGATGGTAAGGTAGATGGGGACTCACCACTGCCATAAGGGCTGGGTGGACTCAACCATTCAGAAGGTTTGTTATGATTTTCTGGGTGGCGGTGGCTAAGGCTTGCCCTATTCTCCAACACTGGTCTTCTAACACCTTTAATTTAGTACTGTTAATTAGCAACCCAATTAATCTCTGGTCCAAATATCTGGTTATATCTAATGAGGTGGACACAGAGCTGGACAGATCCTTTAAGCTGTATAGGATCAATTAATAAGCTTGGCTGGTGTTTAGACCTCCACGGGCGTTGGATATTACTGCATCTGTCAGTCTAGATTCAATACGGTCCCTTTCCTCTGCCTGCTGTGCTATTACATAAGTGTTGCTGACAGAGTTCCCAGTCCCAAACCAACCTGCGATGGTATCTGCTAAACCCTGTCTCTGCCAAATTAGGCGCTCACCAATTTGATTGGTCAGTCTGGTAATGTTAGTACCTTGCTGGCCTATATTTTCTAGGGCAAGGTGCACCTCGACCCTGTAGGTGTGGAACACTATAGAGGTGAGGACTGGTAGCACTGGTTTTATCCTTACCAGTCCTGGTTCTGGAACAGGGGTTGTTCAGGACATGATGTACACTCCGGAAGCTTTATTTTATCCTTCAGAACTTGGTTAATAGGATTCAAATGAGGGCAAGTTAGTGATGGCCATTGTTTAACAAATGATTGTCAGGCCTCAGGGGTTACCTCAGTTTGGGCCTTAAGTGGTAAACCCCAGTGGGAGTCGGTGGGTCCCGCTTCAACAGGTACCTTGTCTGCATAATTGGCGCATGACCTGATGTTAGTGTTTAGCTTTCTTCCCACAATACCCATACAAATGATCACATCAAGGACTGTGTGGTTTTTTTGTCCTCGTAGTTGCCATGTTATTACAATAGGCAAAGTAATTATGTGTGAATGAGGGGCGGCCTGAGGCCTTGTATTCCCCATTGCTATTAGTGTGTATTTGTCCTCCTATGTATGGGTATGTCTACACTAGCCCCCTAGTTCGAACTAGGGAGGCTAATGTAGGCATTAAGTTGCAAATGAAGCCGGGATTTAAATATCCGGGCTTCATTGCATCTTCAGCGCCGCCATTTTTAAATGTCCTTAGTCGAACTCCGTGCCGCGGCTACACGCGCACGGAGTAGGTCAATTAGAATCTCACCGAACTACGTTACTCCTCGTGGAACGAGGTGTACGCAGTTCGAATTAGAGATCCTAATTCGAACTACTACTCCGTGCGGCGTAGTGCGGGCACGAGTTCGACTAGACATTTAAAAATGGCGGTGCCGGAAGATGCAAATGAAGCCGGGATATTTAAATTCGAGCTTCATACAACCGAATGTCTACATTAGCTTCCCTAGTTCGAACTAGGGAGCTAATGTAGACATACCCTATGTGACTTGAAGGCTGGTCACATTGACTGGCGTCACTATTTGTCTTATGGGACCATAGCATGGTTCACGGATGTTTTTATTAATAATGGGAACCCATGCAATGTCATGATTCTTTCCAGGTATTCTTGAGGCCTTTTAAGGCGTCAGGCACCTGGCACCAATGAGTAGCAGGGCAATTGACTATTATTGCAATGGTGAGGTTACTAGTTTCCCCATTGTTGTGGGCATCGGTGTATGACTTTACTCAAATATTCTGATGTCCCACTTGCCCATGTTGTTTTACTCACAGATTTCTTGTTATCTCTGGCCAAGTCCGTTTACAGTTAGTGTGTAAGTTTTGCAAAAGCTAAATATGTCATTAGTGTGGCAATTGAAGCAAAGCGAACCCAGCGGAGGGGGCTTGGTACCCCACTCCCAGTCCTCCTTTTCACATGGCGTACTCCTTGCTCCCTTCCTCCAGCTCCATAGGAGTAGCAGGAGCAGCCTCATGGTCATCTTCCAGTTCCTTTTTGTTCACCTGTGGAGACATTGTTAGCATTCACCTAGCTTAAACAATTACCAAACTATTATCCTTTCACTAAGTTTTAGAGTTGCCAATTGATTGGGCCCAATTATTAATTTTTTTTAGACTCACGCTTCTGCTTTACTTAAAATATCCTTTCATTAAAAAAAATATTCTACACACAACATTTGCAATACATATGCCACAAATTAAAACAACGCAAGACAAACTTAGAACACAAAACACAACTCATTATGTCATGACAGTAGAACCATGTTTTTTTTTTTCTTCAGTTGCTCTTCAGCTGGTACCAGTGCTTTCTGATGTTCTAAAAGACAAAGAAAAACATTTCTACCCCCGTGGGGGTGACACATTATATCTTAGAATACTTTTCCTTTACAGATGTTCTTGCTGATTTCTTGATCAGCCTTCTGTTGCCCAATTATATGCTTTTATTTTGCACACAAGCTTCAGAGGGTTTCGGTGAATTACTTCATTGTTCAATTATTAAGTTAAAGGTGGTATGCCTCAGTTTCCCTCTTATACTGCAGACCAGGTTTTCAATGTGTGAAGCTCCAAATTATTCACAGGTAGTAACTGAGAGGCTTTACTGCTATAGAAATTTCCCTTAGCACCACTAGGTGTCTGCCAGTTACCATTCCAGCATGCAGAAAGGGTTTCTTTTCCTGAAAAAGAATCATATACAATGTTACAGGTTTACTTATTAGCGCTATGTTAGTAGTAATATTAGCATTAATTTTTTCAGATAGGTGCTTATGAATATCTTGTTTTTATTTGGACAATTTACTTTAGGGGACAGTGGGTTTTATATTCTTTTGAAATAGCCAGGCAGCCTGTATTCACATACACCTTTGGATCTGAAAGCAAGCCCAAAAGTATTATCAACTCAGCCTTGAAAAGAGAGACAGTGAAGTTCCAGAGCTTGGATTCTTAAAATAATAATTTGTTTTCTTATAAAGCAAATTTAACCTTAAGGGTTAAATGTCCCAAGGAGCACTAGTCAATTTGTGCCTTGTCTGTTTACAGTTTTAAGTGAGAGGGCATTATCCAAAAACAAAATAAAACCAATTCATTTGAAACCTACAAAACAGATTTACAAATTTACAATGTATAGATTTCATTATTTTTAAGCAGTTAACCAGTTAAGTTTCAGTAGAATCCCTAATTTCCCCTTTGGCAGATTTAACAAAAGTGTCCATAGCCAAATATTCAAATTTGATTGTTTTTTTGCCTGGATTATTTACACGTTCCTTAAGAAAGAGGCCGCAAATAAACAAGGAGTCGTTTTTAAAGCAGGTTTTCTCCTCACACATTACAATAATTGCTTAATTCCTTCCACACTCCCAGGGAGTCAACTTCTCACCTTCTCATACCCTTAATCACTTGCTTTGGATTGGGCAGATCTGTTACTAGAGCCCATTTTTCCAGAGGGAAAAGCTGGTCCCTTTCAGTTATCTTTTGTGCCTCCTCTCTATCCTCAATGATGTGTGGCAATGGCCCGTATGGGGCTGAGCATAGAGGGAGGTAGAGGGAGTTGCATTGTGGAGCTAAATCCTAAGTTTGGGAGAGGCGGCGCAGTTCGTGTAGGCGCGCCAGCTGAGAGAGCCTTTTCTCTCCCTTCTAGTGCGTTCTCTTGGCACAGAGGTGCTGCTGCTTGTGGTTTACATTCCTCACTGCGGGGCAGATTTTTGCTCTTCAGAGCTTCAATCTCATCCCTCACGGCTTTAATTTCTTTCTCTTTTAATGCGAGGTTTTTTAACAACGTTATTACTGCCTTCTCGGTTTTTCCACTTTCCTTTTCAGTCCACCACTTGATCAAATCCTTCTCTGGTGCATGTTTGTAGTCTAAATATTCCAGTGGGCCAGCTCTCGCTTCTCCCTGCGATGTCATGGCCTCTGTCTGGCTTAACCCTCAGGGTACGTCTAGACTACAGGCTTTTGTCGACAGAGGCTTTGTCGACAGATACTGTCGACAAAGAGCATCTAGACTACATCCAGTTCTGTCGACAAAGCGGCTTGCTTTGTCGACATGAGAGTGTAGACACAAAGGACAGTGTAGATGCAATAACGCCTTCTGTCGACAGAACTCTGTCGACAAAAGGCGTTATTCCTCATAGAATGAGGTTTACCGCCGTCGACAAAACTGCCGAGTTCTGTCGACGTTATGTCGACAGAACTCGGTGGTAGTGTAGACGCAGGTATAGTTTTGTCGACAAAAGTCCACTTTTGTCAACAAAACCCTGTAGTCTAGACACACCCTCGCTCTCTCCTTCCCTCTCCTTCCTTATTTCCCTTTTTTTCTTCTTCTTTCTTTCCAACCTTGATTTGTGAGCACAGGCCCCCCGGATCAAGCATTGGGGTTTTGGGTTTTATGGAGGTTGCGCACAGCTTTCCTCCCTTGGATGTCATGGCCACTGATACCTCACTCACCGGGAATCTTGGGAATCTCTCCTTCCCTTTCTCTGCATACAGCTTTTGCTGTCCACGTCAGGGGATGGATGATCCCCCTCAGCTGTCGCATCCCAAAGGGCATGACCATGGGTCAGCCTTTTCCCTCCCACAATTCCGTATACAGCTTATACCGCTGCGGTCCTCATGCCTTTTGGCACCTCCCACTGCCGGCTGGGATGGGCACTTGCACTATTCGGGGGTGTATACGTCACGTGCCTGTCGGGGGGCTTCTGTCAGGTCTTGCAGTGTTACGTGCAATGAGGAAGTGGGCCACCAGTTGGTACTGCCTGCCGCTTTGCATACCCAGTCAATTCTGAGCTTAACGTATGGCTCAACAATTCCCTGGTGGTTTATCCAGTCCCTCCGTAACAGCCCCTTAGCTCAAACAGTATACTGCCCTCTTGTGCTTGTCCCCACATGGGTCCCCCCTCAGGTCTGCCTCTTATGCTTGATTCACTCACGTCCAGGTGTCTCGTGCCTCAAATGGGAACGGAACCAGGATGTGTCTGAAGGGAATGAGAGACTTGCATCCCTAGCCTAATGAGGTGGTAAATAAATGTACTCACGTCTCTTTGGATGTCAGTCTCTGGACCCTGATCAGCTCACAAGCCTGGATCCCGGACGAGCCCCCAAACTGTTGGGAATAAGTTCTGGACACTCTGGATGCAGTGAAAACAAGTCAGAGGATTTATTACACACACAGCACTGGTGGAGTGTGCTCCAGCTTAACCCCTGGTTGACACTCCACCAGTGCTGTGTGTATAATAAATCCTCTGACTTGTTTTCACCGCATCCAGAGTGTCCAGAACTTATTCCCAACATGCCCTCCCTGGGGTCAAGTGCTTGACTGGGAGACATCCAGCATGGAGGAGACTGGCTCCAGCATGATGAAAAGATCATGGCTCTCGGCGATCACCGGCTGAACAGTCTCCTTCTCCTTCCCCACCACGCTGTCCTCTAAGTGAGGACAGGAGCAGGTGTTGCTCTCACCCCCCTCCACAGACTGACGACGGGGCAAAGGGCTCGGAGGGACGAGGGTGTGAGTCCCGACCTGGCCGAGGAACAGGGACGACCTCAGAGCAGCTGACCAGGGGCCTTGGCGGACACCCACCCCAGGGACCAGACGCCGGAGCGGAGGACAGACCCACAAGGGACCAACCCGGAGTTGGCAGCTCGAACCCTGAGGGGGACTAAAGGACCTAGACCACGGGAGTGGCTAACAGGTGGACAGAAGCCGGGGGTTCAGGGGAGAAAAAAGGGGGGCCACACCCCAACCCCAGGTAGGGACCCGGCTACAGTGACTATAGAGTAGTATTCGAGTTGGATGGAGGGAGTTGGACTCATTGTTTGGCGGTGGTGGACAAGACTGCAGTGGCCACCGTTGAGACAGATGCTAGTTGTGGTAGTATTGCATAGTGTTTCACAAAAGCGTGGTCTGAGGACCCAGTTGCAGCTTTATAAATGTCTCTTAGGGGGACATTGTTCAGGAAGGCTGTGGAGGCAGCCATAGCTCAAGTGGAATGTGCCCGTGGTGGATTCTGTAAGGGCCTGTTAGCTAAAGAATGGCATCTGAATATGCATGTCAATATCCACTTTGAGATTCACTGAGATGAAATAGGTGTGCCTCTAGAGCACTTGGCAATGGAAATAAAAAGTTGCTGAAATTTACGAAAGGGCCTGGTTCTATCTAAAAAGAAGGCCAATGCCTGTCGAATATCGAGGGCGTGAATCATGGTATCCCTTGGTGAAGCATGTAGCTTTGGAAAGAAGGTAGGTAGTATGATGGGTTCATTGACATGGAATGCTGTAGATACTTTTGGGGAGGGAATGCTGGATGAGGCCTCAATGTAACCCTGTCTTTTGCAAAAATAGTATGGGGGCTCCACCACAAGGGCCCCAAGCTCCCCAACCCTCCTCACTGAGGCAATGGCCAATAGAAAGCAGACCTTCACATATAGGAAGGGAAGTGCAACTGTTGCCAAGGGCTCGAACGGCGGCCTAGTCAAATGGTCCAAAACAAGGTTCAAGTCCCATGCTGGGGGTGGAGGTCTGCGGGGTTGGGTATATGTTCTGGAGACCCTTAAGGAACCTTTTTGTGACCGGGTGAGCAAAAATGGAGAGGCTGCCCACCGGGGTGTGGAAAGCTGTTATAGCCGAAAGGTGGACTCTTAGGGTACGTCTAAATTGTGCACTTATTTTGGAATAAGCTATTCCGAAAGATCTCCCCGATGGGATTGTTACCTTGATGTGGTGGGGGGCTTGCGTGTCTCAGGGACCCTCAGAGCTACGCCAATGGGAGCTTAGTGCTCCTGGTAGAGCCATCCAAGCCAGACAGGTCGATGGGTAGAGACCAGACAAAATGCGATTCCCTGGTCCTTCAGGTTGGGGGTTGTGCGATGGGCTAACAACTTATCCCCGTAAAAAATATTATGTTACAGAAACCTCTATATCATTCAAAATCAAAATCATCTCAGTCCAGGGAAGACCAAGGGCTCCTCAGCGGAGGCTTATGATGTACAACAGTCAAACCCGGAAGGACGCTGTTTAACCGATGACCCTTAGTCGATGTGACGGGCCCGTTGAGGCCCGCACTGCCCCGAGGGGGATCTCGCCCTTCCCCCTGCTGGAAGGGCGGGATGGCGCCACGGCAGGTCTCGGCACTCCCGGCGTCCAGCTCGCCGGGGCCAGAACTGAGCGAGTTGGGACGCACGCTGCCCCGCCACGTAGGAGGCGGGGCCGAGCCACGCTGACGCACACCGGCCGGGCGCCGACAGAGCGGCGCGGCCGACTGGCCCCGGGAGGCCCTCAGGGCAGGGCTCCTGGCTTCCGGCCCAGCCTCTCCGGGCGTAGGGACGCCGGGGGGGCGGGGCACCCCCACACTGCGTCCATTCCCGGGCCACTTGAAAAGCGGCCGGGACAGAAGCAGGAGGGCGGCTCAGGGAGGAGGAGCCACAGACTGGCCTCCAGGAAGGAGGACATTCCTCCGCGCTGGAGGGACAGAAGGGTGACGCCCGGGCCCCCGGAGCACCGGATCGTGCCGGAGGAGGACTGCGAAAGGGTAAGCCCCCAAGACTTACCGACAAGCCGGGCAACCAGGAAGGGGGAGAGGAAGAAGCCCAGGGCAGGGCGCTTCTGGCGCCCGTGGGCAGACGCGTTTCGGGATCAAACCCCGTCTGTCGTGCAGGGGGGCATAAAACCCTGCACTTAGGGCCCTGGGCTGGGACCCGGTGGAGAGGGCGGGCCTGGGTCCTCCTTCCCCTCCACTACTTCGCCCTCATTCGTACGGCCGTGAACGCCGGAATCGGCCGTCCGCCGGAACTCAAGGCAAGTAAACGCTGCCCCTGGGAGGGGCTATCCCCAAGGGGAGAGGACCCCGTAACCCTGTCATAGACCCGACGGTGGGTCCACTGAACCCCCCCTGCTCAGCTGAGAGGGGGCGGTCGCACCCATAAAACCCGTCACAGGGGCGTAGGACCCCCTAACCCTAAACTAAGTCGGACGGTGGGTCCGCTGAGCCCCCCTGCTCGGTCGAGAGGGGGCGCTCGCACCCGGAAAACCCGTCACAGTCGACCCCAGAAGCCCCTGGGGAGTAAGCTGCTTTCACATAAGAAATGCATGATGATTGGCATGTAGAATGTAAGGATGCTGAGAGAACAAGGCAGATGTGCACAAGAGGCAAAAGAAATGCAAGTGTACAAACTCTCCATCCTAGGCATTTGTGAGGCCAGATGGAATACCTTTGGGGAGACTAGGCTGCAGTCAGGGGAGACCTTATTATATTCAGGAAAAGAGAAGGAAGATCCATGAAGCAGGAGTAGATCTTCTGTTGTCCAAAGAAGCAGCCAGAAGGCTGATAGAGTGGGAACCAGTATCAGAGCGTCTGATCAGAGCCAGATTTGAATCCTGATTCCAGAAGGTTACCATCATAATGTGCTATGCCCCAACTAATGCAGTGGAAGAAGAAGAGAAAGAACAGTTTTATATACAACTGCAATCGGTGCTTGACAAGATACCTAGACGCGATATGCTGATCCTGATGGGAGATATGAATGCCAAGGTAGGCAGTGACAACACCGGTAGGGAAAAATAAATGGGAATACACGGTTTAGGTCAGATGAATGCAAATGGCGAACTCCTTGCGGACATGTGTGCCTTTAATGAACTTGTAATTGGAGCCACAGTTTTTCCACACAAAAATTGCCATAAAGTAACTTGGGTATCACCTGACAATTGTACACAAAACCAAATCGACCACTTTGCAGTCCAAAGGAGTGGGCTAAGATCTCTGGAAGATGTGCATGCTAGGCGCGAAGCAGACATCGGCTCAGACCACCACTTAGTAGTTGCTAAACTTAAAATGAAACTTGCAGCAAGAAAACGACAGCCCAGCACAAGAACCAGATTTGATGTGGGAAAGCTGAGGATACAAGAAATGAAAGAAGCCTTCCAGATTACCTTGAGCAACCGCTTTGAGGCACGCCGAAGAAAGGAAGGAGCAGACCAAACTGTGGAGGGAGTCTGGAGCTTAAAGAAGGAAGCTATAGTGGAAACGTGCAATGTGGTGTTAGGGCGACTTTCCATTAACCGGAAGGAATGGATCACAGATCAGACATGGAGAATGATCGAAGAATGGAAGGCACTCAAACAACAAGTCAACCAAGCAAAAACAAGAGGCCAGAAACAAGCTGCATCATCCAGATACCATGAAATCTCTGGGGAAGTAAAGAAAAGTCTCCGCAGGGATAAGAGAAATTTCATAAACGAGATTGCAGGAAAAGCAGAGGCAGCATCTAAACAAGGGGACTTGAAAACTCTATATAATACAACTCGAGTCTTGAGCGGAAGGAAGAGAAACCCAAACAGATTGGTCAAAAACAAAGATGGTCAGCTACTTACCTCAGTGGATGAGCAGCTAGCCAGATGGAAGGAGCACTTTGAAGCAGTGTTAAACAGACCACCACCAACAAATTCACCACAGCTAGAAGCAGGAGAACCCCTAGACATCAACACAGGGGCAATTACAAAAGAGGAAGTCTGCAAGGCAATAAGGAATCTAAATAATGGCAAGGCAGCAGGACCTGATAATATTCCACCTGAAGTATTAAAAGAAGGAGGAGCTGCTATAGTGGACCAGCTACACAGTTTGCTAAATCTGATATGGACAACAGAAGAGATTCCAAAGGATTGGAGAAAAGGGCTGCTAGTGAAACTCCCTAAATCCGGTGATCTGTCACTGTGTGAAAAGTGGAGGGGGATTATCCTCCTGTCCATCCCAAGCAAAGTATTAACCAGAGTCATTCTGGAATGAATGAAAGATGCCATAGACCACAAACTACGAGAAGAACAGGCAGGTTTTAGGAGAGGATGATCTTGCACAGACCAGATAGTAACACTTACTTCGGATCATCGTAGAACAATGCATTGAATGGCAAGCACCACTCTACATCAACTTCATAGACTTTATGAAAGCCTTCAACAGTGTGGAAAGGAAGTCCATCTGGACCTCCATGCAACATTATGGAGTTCCAGGCAAACTGATTACCATCATCAAGAAACTGTATGAAGAATACTCCTGCCAAGTCATCCATGATGGAAAATTGTCGGAAAAATTCCAGGTCACAACAGGTGTACGCCAAAGCTGCCTTCTTTCTCCATTACTCTTCCTGATTGTCCTAGACTGGGTCACAAAAACAGCATATGCTGACTCAGGCAGGGGACTCCAATGGACTCAAACTAGGAAACTTGAAGATCTAGAGTTTGCAGACGACTTAGCCCTGCTTGCAGATAAATCAGAGCATATGCAAGAGAAGACGGATGCTCTACAGGAAACAGCTGAGCGAATGGGCCTCAAGATTAGTCAAGAGAAGACCAAGTTGATGCGCATTAACAACAGACAGGAAGGTGAAATTACAATCGAAGGAAAAGCAGTGCAAGGGTTGACCAGTTTGTATACTTGGGGGCTGTGTCTACATTGGCACCCTTTTCCGGAAAAGGGATGCTAATGAGACAAGTCGGAATTGCAAATGCAGCAATTCCTGATTTTAAGAGGAATAAGGGATCTTCCGGAAAAGGCTTTATTTTCCGCAAGAGCCGCGTCTAGACTGGCGCTTTTTTCCATCAAAGCCCCGAGCCGGAAAAAAGCGGCAGCCATGTTCATGCAAATGCTGCGGGGAAAATTTAAATCCCCGCTGCATTTGCAATTCTGACTTGTCTCATTAGCATCCCTTTTCCGGAAAAGGGTGCCAATGTAGACACAGCCGAGGAGTGTTATCAGCAAGAATGGGGGAACTGAAGAGGACATCAGTGCGAGAATACGAAAGGCGAGGTTCAGATGCCTCCTGACCCATCTGGATGTAGGGGAGAAGAACATCCTGCAGGTGGTGTCTGCGTGCTGTGTGCTCCTCAAAATATGCCAGAGAAAGCGGGGAGGAGAGGCTCAGGGCTGGGGCTGGGAGTGGCGCCTGGCTCGGGTGGTTCCTCCACCTCATGTGCGGGGACCTCAGCGACCACGGAGGTGGGGGTCCGGGAGGCTAGGGGAGAAGCAGGAGGGAGTGGAGCAGGGGCTGGCAGGGGAGGGCAGGACCAGGAACTGGGACTGGGGCAGGCAGGGGCAGGGGCAGGGGCAGGGGCAGGAGCAGGAGCTGGCTCCGGGTGGGCGAGGAGAGCCTGCACGGTTGCACACATGTTGCATACTACAACCAGTCTGGGGTACAAGAGCCATTTCAATAAAAAACAAACTATGCATTTGCACTTCTAACGTGAAATCAGTGCTGCTGTATGGCTCGGAGGCGTGGCACGTTGTCCAGAGCAACACTAAGAGAATTCAGACATTTGTCAATAAATGCCTTAGACACATTCTCCAGCTAAAGTGGTACGATAGAATGCCAAACGAAACCTTGTGGACCAAAACAAATCAGAAACCAATGGAGGTCCAGATTAAGAAGAGAACATGGCAATGGGCAGGCCACATCCTGCGTAAAGACTGTGAGGAATGTATCATGAGACAAGCATTAGAATGGAATCCAAAGGGAAAGAGGAAATGGGACGTCCCAAACAAACATGGTGACGACGCTTCCTGGACGAAGTAAAAGCAGCTGGCTTAATGCGGGATCAAATCAAGACTACCGCTAAGGATCGCAAGAGATGGAGAATGACTGTAGAGGCCCTATGCTCCATTAGGAGCCCAAAGGACAAATAGATAGATAGATTCTGGAAGATATCTTCGGGAGTAGCTTATTTCGAAATAGCGTGTCGACACGCAAGAAGTGCATCAAAATAGCACTTAGTTATTTTGAAATAGAGCATCCACACTGATTGGACGCTAAATCACATTTAAAGCCACCCAGAACCAGTTCAGGCAGGGCATCAGGTCAGCAATGACTTCCTGGAGCTGCTTCCTGAGGCTATCTGAGACGCGTGCTTGAAGGGGACGCCCCGGCCCCCCGTACAGCCGTTTCTCAGGTTCTTTTCCTGCTTGCCTACCTCCTGCCCTCACACAGCCCTGCCGGGGGGGGGGGGCAGGCTACATAGGGGGTGGCTCCTGGTGTGGTTGGGGGGGAAGAGGTGGAGGGCTCAGGGACCTCCCAAGAGCTCTGGCACCCCTGTGAGTCTCTGTTTTGTTTGTTTCCTTCTGCAGGTGGTGAGGGCCATCAACAATGTCCTGCTGCACAGGGTCGTCCACCTCGGCGATGTGAACCCCATCGTTGCCGGCTTTGCCACCATGGGCTTCCCCAACTGTGGGGGGGGGGGGGTGGCTATTGACGGCACCCACATCCCCATCCCGACCCCTGGCCACCGGGCATCTGTATACATAAACCGCAAGGGCTATTTTTCCATGGTCCTGCATATTTTTCCATGGTCCTGCAGGCTCTGGTCAACCACTGGGGATAGTTTATAGACATCTTCGTTGCCTGGTCGGGGAAGGAGCACAACGCCCACGTGTTCTGAAATTCCAGCCTATTCCACAAGATGGAGGCCGGCACTTTCTTCCCCGAGCACACTGTCAGGGTCAGGGATGTGGACATGCCGCTGTGCATTGTGGGGGACTCGGCTTACCCTCTCATGACATGGCTAATGAAGCCCTACACTGGACACCTTGACCCCAGCAAGGACCGCTTTAATGCCTGGCTGGGCAGGGCCTGCATGCAGGCAGAGTGCGCCTTCGGGCATCTCAAGGCGAGGTTCAGATGCCTCCTGCCCTGTCTGGATGTAGGGGAGAAGAACATCCTGCAGGTGGTGTCTGCGTGCTGTGTGCTCCTCAAAATATGTCAGAGAAAGCGGGGAAGGAGGAGGCTCAGGGCTGGGGCTGGGAGTGGCGCCTGGCTCGGTGGTTCCTCCACCTCATGTGCGGGGACCTCAGTGACCACGGAGGTGGGGGTCTGGGGAGGCTAGGGGAGAAGCAGGAGGGGGAGTGGAACAGGGGCTGGCAGGGGAGGGGGGGGCAGGACCAGGAACTGGGACTGGGGCAGGAGCAGGAGCAGGAGCTGGCTCCAGGTGGGCGAGGAGAGCCTGCATGGTTGCGTACATGTTACGTCCCTGCTGCAGCAAGTCCGTGCACATCTCTCTCCACCACTGTGTGTCCTCCCGGACCTTCTGGACCAGCGTCTCATGCAGGGCCCAGAGTACAGAGATGTGCTCCTGCATCAGGTCTTCCTGGGCTCTCTGGCGCCTGTGGCTCCCCCGGTGTTGGGCGGCTGGCTCGGGTGGTGTTGCCCGCCCCGCTCTCACAGCTGGTCTGGCTGGGGAGAATAAAGAGAGACAGTCAGTCATCCCTGGAGAGACTGTCGCTGAAGCCTTGCCTTCATCTGTGAGCCAAGACCGACAGTTCCCGGGTCAGATGAAGGTCATGTCCTGGGAACAAGGCCATGTGTGGCCTGGACAGCAGGCCCTTTCTGACAGAGGCCCGGATGACCCCAGGGGAGCATGCTTCCCCCCGCCGCGTCCCGGAGACGAGCAGGCATAGGAAGTTGCCAGCCACACTGGGATCCAGTGGGAGGGAGGGGGGGCCTTGGGCTGGCTGGGCTTGCCTTGGGGCCATGCACACACCAGGTCCGGCAGTGGTGGCATCCCAAGGGGAAAGAAATTGTATCCTTGGCCGCTGGGAGAGAAGGGGTGAGGGTGTAGGTGGGGGTGTGAGCAGCAGACACACCTGCACCTGGCAGGGCTGTCCCTGGGAGCGGGTGCTGCCTCGAGCATGCAGGCATGCCTGTGTGCCGTGTGCAGCACTCCTGAGTGTGCGTGCATGTGTGTGTCCTTAGCCCCAGCCTCCTCCTAGTGGTGGGTTGTGGTGGGACGGTGTCCCCCCTGGGTGTCTGAAGTGTGGCCGGCCTCCCCAGAGCCTGTGAGCAGGAGCCCAGGGGTGCTCATATGCAGCCTCCTGGGGCTGTATGGCACAGACTGGCGCTGCACGTTCATCCATGTGCATGGACTGCAGCGCGATTCCCCAGGCTGAGAAGGCCAAACGAGGAGCACACACAAGCCCCTCGCTGCCTGCCACCTCCACCCTGTCTGTGTGAGAAAAATAAGGTCACTCACCTGGCCTCGGAGGATGCCTGGGACACATCCAGGCTGTGGGGTACCGGCTCAAGGGTCAGCGAGGTCACTGTGCTGGTTGCATCGGGGTACTCCTCCTCCTCCTCACCGTGCCCGCCCCCTGGGCGGGCGACAATGGGCATCTCCAGCCCTGAGTCAACCACCAGGGGTGGGGAAGGGGCTGTACCACCCCCCAGGATGCGGTGCTTGTCTTCTTAATAAGGGCAGGAGTGGGGTTCTGCCCTGGAGCGGGAGCTGCGCTCCCTCACCCTGGCATAGCCCTGGCAGAGCTCTTTAACTTTCATCCGGACCTGCTCCTGGGTCCGGATGTGTCCCTTTGTGGCCAGGCTATCAGCCATCTGGCCGTATATATCAGCATTACGCCATCTGGAGTGGAGATCCTGGAGGTTTTCCTCCTCGCCCCACACCTCGATGAGGGCCAGGATCTCCATCCCAGACCAGGATGGCATGCACCTCTTTTGGCGCCTGGCAGGCTCCTGGGAGCCATCAGAGTGCTCACTGGGAGTGGTGGAGGGCTCTTGGGGGGCTTGATGGTCAGCCATGCTGGCCAGATGTTGTGCTGTGGCAGCAGCAGTGTGGATGGAGGCTGTCAGGGCCAACTTCCTGCCAAAAGCCCTTCCTGTGTGTCTGCAGCTTTAAGGGCTGCAGGGGAAGAGGAAGTATAGAGTCCTGAGGAGTGTAGATGGAGTGGCCAGCAGGGCACCTGTGGGATTTTCTGGAGGCCCCTTATTTCAAAATAACTCCCTGTGCCGCGTCCACACACACCTCGTGTTATTCCTCGTGCAATGAGGTTTACAAAAGTCAGAATAAGCCGTCCGTTATTTTGAGTTTATTTCGAAATAATGGAATTGCTGTGTAGATGCTTGCATTGTTATTCCGGAATAATGGCTGTTATTCTGGAATAATGGTGCAGTGTAGACGCACCCTTAGGGAAGAAAGTGAAAGTCCAGGGCTGTGTCTACATTGGCACCCCTTTCCGGAAAAGGGATGCTAATGAGACATTGAATTGCAAATCCATGAGAGGGGATTTAAATATCCCAGCGGCATTTGCATTACATAACTGCGCTTTTTCCGGCTCAGTTTTGCGGAGAAAGCGCCAGTCTGGAAACGCGATCTTGCGGAAAATAAACCCTTTCCCAGAAGATCCTTATTCCTACTTTCAAGTAGGAATAGAGATCTTCGGAAAAGGGTTTATTTTCTGCAAGATCGTCTAGACTGGCGCTTTCTCCGGCAAACCCCGAGCCGGAAAAAGCGGCATGTAAATGCAAATGCCGCGAGGATATTTAAATCCTGTGATTTGCATTCTGAAGTGTCTCATTAGCATCCCTTTCCGGAAAGGTGCCAATGTAGACACAGCCCAGATGTCTTAAGTTCTATCATGTAGTCAAGGATGACATTCAGTGGGGACGTACAAGGGTTCATCATTGCTCTCTGACACCAGTGAGAGAAAAACGAGTCCATTTTTGCAGGTAAGTGTTTCGAGTGGAAGGTCTCCTACTGTGGAGGAGAACATCCTTCACCTGTTGAGAGCATCGAGCCTCTAGATCCCCAAACCAGATAGGAGCAATGCATGGAGGTGAAGGATGTGCAGCTGAGGATGCAGCATTGTCCCATGATTCTGGGAGAGAAGGTCGCATTGACGTGGTAATGGGCATGGAGGTTGAGTCGACAGCCTGTGCAGGAATGGAAACCATGTTTGGCGCAACCAGGATAGAGCTATCAGAATGACTTGAGCCCCTTCTGTGTGGATCTTGTGGAGTACTCTGGGAATGAGTGGTATGGGGGGAAGGCATAGTGTAGAGGAGACCTCCTTTGGATCAGGAACGCATCCCCGAGCAAGCCCTTGCCAAGTCCCACTCTGGAGCAGAATCTGGGGCATTTGGTGTTGTGGGGAGAGGCAAAAAGGTCTATTGTTGGCCAACCCCATCGAGAAAAGATCAAGTTCATGACCTCGGGATGCAGCACCCATTCGTGGTCCACAGAAAAATTGCAGCTCAGAGAGTCCGCAGTGGTGTTGGTGACCCCAGGTAGGTATGATGCTGCGAGTGTAACCTGATTGCGGACACACCAATTCCATAAGCGGATGGCCTCTGTGCACAGGGAATGGGAGCGGGCGCTGCCTTGTCTGTTTATGTAAAACATACTGGAGATATTGTCTGTGAGGACTTGAACTGTACGATTGGCAATTTGGGGCACAAAGTGTGCGCGGGCATTTCTCATTGCCCTGAGTTCTAACAGATTGATGTGTGGGGACGTCTCGTATGGAGACCACTTGCCCTGGACTGCTTGGTCTTGAAGATGGGCTCCCCAGCCCAGCAGGGATGCATCCATTGTGATTTGCACTGTGGGCTGGGGTTGGTGGAAGGGGACCCCTGCCAGCAGATTGTCCGCTGATGTCCACCAGCATAGGGATGTGAGGACGTCTGTGGGTACAGTAACCCTCTTGTGCAATGAGTGGCATGACGGAGCATAGATAGACGCTATCCATAGTTGAAAGCATTGCAAATGCAAGCGTGCATAACGGACCACGTATGTAGTTGCAGCCATGTGGCCCATCAGCTGAAGGCAGGTAAGCATTATGGTGGAAGGGCTCATGGATATGACCGTGATGCGATCTTGGATGGCTGTGAATTGCTGTTGAGGTAAATAAGCACAAGCCGAGACTGAGTCGACTCAAGCACCGATGAACTCTATGTCTTGGGGCAGCTCTAGCTTCAACTTTTGTGCATTTATTAGAAGACCAAGACGAGTGAGGAGGGCTTTGGTCTTGTTCACCATGGAGGTGGTCTCGTCTCTTGACTTCCCTTTTATCAAGCAGTCTTCTAGGTATGGGAAGATAACTACATGTAGGTATGCAGTAGCTACGGCTAGGACCTTTGAAAACACTCGGGGAGCCGAGGAGATACCAAAAGGCAGAACCTTGTATTGGTAGTGGTCTGCTCCTAGTGTGAAACTAAGGTAACGGCGATGAGCTGGGTGAATGGTAATGTGAAAGTATGCATCCTGTAGGTTGAGGGCTGCGAACCAGTCCCCCTGATCCAATGCCGGAATAATTGTGGTTAGCGTGACCATCTTGAAGCGCTGCTTCCCAAGAAATTTGTTCAGTTTGCGGAGATCAAGGATCAGTCTCCAACCCCCTCTTCTTTTCTCTGTCAGGAGATACTTGGAGTAGAACCCCCTTCCGTGAAATTCGTTGGGTACCCTCTCTATGGCTCCGAACTGCAGGAGATGATCGACCTCCTGTCTTAGCAGGCGAGAGGGGTCCCTGAAGAGGGACGGGATAGGAGGTAGGGTGGGGGGTAGAAATAACGAAGAGGATCCAGTGTATGAGGGTTTTATCAACCCCACTCCTCCCACAGCTTTACTTCAGCTGGGCACCCAGGAACAACACCTAAGCCCAGGGGCACTGTACAAAGGTCCCTCTCACCTCAGTCACAGAAGGGAGGTGACGAGCCAGCAATGAGGTCCAGAGCTCTGCTCAGGGCCGGCTTTAGGAAGTGCGGGGCCTAATTCGAACCGTTCTGGCGAGGCCCCCACCCACCCACCCAGGATTTTTGTTGAGCAAAAAAAAAAAAAAAACACCCACACAACAAACCACAACCACACACAAATATCACATCAGAAGTAGATCTGATCAAAATGTATATCAATATAGGTGAACATTTAAAAAAAATGCCATCCTTTATTATGCAAAATTTTACACAAAATTAAATCAGTTGCCTTAAGTGTAGGTCAAAATTTTTCAATTGCAAACTATCCAATTTTTTCAATAAAGTTTAAAGTTTGATTTTTAAAAAGTTACCAGAGAGCGTTGCAGTTTTCTGTTACATTGATTTACTTTTAAATAGCAAAAACTGGAATCTTTGTTAAGAAAGTGTCAGTTCTGTGGTCAAATTTCCAGTCCTTAGTGATTTCAGCACCAATGATTTCACTAGGTAATATGGTACCTCACCACCATTGCCTCCTTTGCACTGCCCTTCAACATACTGCCTGCATGTTGAGTCAAGGTCAGTCTACACAAGATTTTATCAATGATTTTTGCTCAAGCGATCACTGAGACAAGACAAGGACTCTCAATTGATTCTAGTCAGCTCTGCCTTTAAACACTGGGGCTGTGTCTACACTGGCCACTTGATTTTCCGCAAAAGCACTGACGTTCTCATGTACGAAATCAGTTCTTCTTGCGGAAAAGCTTTGACGCTCCCGTTCGGGCAAAAGTCCTTTTTGCGAAAAACTGTTGCGCAAAAGGGCCAGTGTAGACAGCTAGCTAAGACTTTTGCGCAAAAGCAGGCTAAACGGAAAAAGCCGTTTGGGCGCTGGGAGACCCCGTAGCCGCCCCGGAGTTCCTGGTAACCCGGGCTCGTAAAGCACACGCAGGCTGCTGAGCGCACGCGTGGCAGGAGCGTGCCTCAGACCTCTAGCCTGAGGTCTGCCACGTTGCCCCTGCCGTGCCCAGCAGCCACCTCGCAGCCCAGCATGGCAGCTCCGGCGCTCAGCCACCTGCACCCCAGCGCAGGAGGCCCCAGGGGCCGCAAAAGGAGAGCCCCCTCCTGGACCTCGGGGGAGCTGGAGACCCTCTTGGACCTGTGGGAGGAGGAGGAGGGCCTCCATGACACCCGGTCCCGGCGCCGCAACACTGACATCTTTGGCCGCATGGCCCAGGCGCTAGCCCAGCAGGGACAGCCAGCCCGGAACCTGGAACAGGTCCGGGCTAAGGTGAAGGAGCTGCGCCTGGGCTATGTGCGGGCCAGCGAGGGCCAGGGGGCAGGACCAGACACCTGCCCCCACTATGACCATCTCCACCGCATCCTGGGACAGTCAGCTCCAGAAGTCACAGCAGACACCTGCGTGCGCCCCATCACCAGGACCACCACGACGGGGGAGGGAGACAGCAGCAGCAGTGCGCTGGAGGACGAGGCCAGCAGTGCCACCCAGCAGGCCCCCTCCGGCAGCCCCAACGTCTCCCGCGCGTCCTCGGAGGCCGGGGAAGGATCCACCGGTAAGTGTTGCACTTTGCACTCACAAGGGCGGGCGGGAGGGGAGCCAGGCACCCAGAGCGGGGAGGGGGAGAGCATGTCACTCGGGCCACGTGAGCTGCACGCTGTGTAGCATTAGGCAGGAAGCAGCACGTGCAACCACGTGCAGCCTGGTGACCGAGCGGCACGTGGCCGCGGCAGGCAGCTCCAGGGCACGCCTGGGACCGTGCTGCTCACACACATCCGGCAGGACCAGGGGGAAGGGTGGATGCCGGCTGGAACCAGCCAGGGCCCCAGGGACTCAGGCCAGAGCCCGCACCTCCGCAAGGGTGTAGCAGGCAAAACGGCACACTTTCCCCATGCCTGGCTGTGAGGCACAGCCAGCTGCTCCTGGGAAAACCGCAGCGTCACAGCCCTGTGAGCGTGGCCCCCCCTGAGCCCCTCGCCTGCTCCTGGTGCCTTGGCTGGCTCCCCAAGGGAAGTCCCCACTGCGGCCACACACGTCCCTGGGCTACCGTGTGTGAGGGATAGTGGGAGGGAGAAGGGGGGGAAGAGCTCGGGCCGCCCCTAGGGCCGCCTGAGTTTTGCTGCAAGGATGGGACACTCCCCAGTCACTCTCCTGGTTCCGTCCAGGAGATATCCCACGCGATGGGGATCTGAGAGCCCAGACCACGTCTGCCAGACGTGCTCCCAGGCACTGTGTGGGGATTCATCTCGCTCCCTGTCAAACACCATTGATTAGCCCAAAGCCTCACAGCCTCCACCGGCAGGGAGTTCCACAGGTTAATGCAACACAAGCGCCCTCCCACCCTCCACGGGCCAGGACACAGACCGGGGGTTCCAATACATGGAGGAGGACCCTACTCCAGGGGCGGTCCTCTATGCAAACATACAACACGGGGCAGGGGAACCGAGGGGCCAAGCCACACTACCCCTGTGGTGTCACCTGGGCTCAGGGGTGGGGTGGAAGGCATGAGGTGTGGGGACAGTGGCCAGGCTGCCTGGACCCATCCTTTCTTCTGTTCCTGCAGCGGGACCAACCAGGAGCGGGGGACCCTCCAGTCCGGCAGCAGCAGCACCCCCAGCCGCCCAACCACGGAGGCAGTGCGCCCGACACCAGGACCAGCTCCTGTGGCGCCACATGCAGGCTGTCGAGCGAATAGAGGCTGCGATCCAGAGACGCACAGAGGCGGATCTGCAGTGGTGCCAGGAGGCCTGGGCCACCTTCCAGGGACACTGTGCGCTGATGGCGAACTCCGTTGCCAGCCTCTCCGCACATTGCCCATGCCATACATTATGGCATGGCCTCACCCCATGCCCCCGCCATCCCTCCCCTAGTACTGCCCCGCCTCCTCCTGCCCCTCCTCCTGCCCCTCCTGCAATGGCCCCTCCTGCAATGGCCCCTCCTGCTCCTCCTCCTGCCCCTCCTGCAATGGCCCCTCCTGCTCCTCCTCCTGCCCCTCCTGCTCCTGCTGCCCACCTCCCCGTTCAGCCTGCCCCAATGCGGCCTGCCCCCCATGTCCAGGTCCGCCCCTGCAGGAGCGGTCGCAGGGGCCACCCCTCCCAGGAGTAGCTCCCCTCCCCCTCCCAGTTCAAGGTCTCCTCTCCCTCCAAGTTGAAGGTCTCCTCCCCCTCCCAGTTCAAGGTCTCCTCTCCCTCCAAGTTGAAGGTCTACTCCCCCTCCCAGTTCAAGGTTTCCTCTCCCTCTCCCCCTTTGTAAATAAAAACTGACAAGTTTTATTGGTGAAACCAAACTGTGTTGTTGTGTATTGGGAGGTAAGGGGAGGGGGGGAAGGGGAGGGAGGAGTTGTCCAGGGAAACCGAGGCGACCCTACTCCGGGGCCTGTGAGAACATGTCCGTGAGGGCCTCCTGGATGCGCACCCCATCATGGTGCACCTGCCCCCGCCCCCTCCTGCAATGGCCCCTCCTGCTCCTGCTCCTCCTGCTCCTGCTCCTCCTGCCCACCTCCCCGTTCAGCCTGCCCCCCATGTCCAGGTCCGCCCCCGCAGGAGCGGTCGCAGGGGCCACCCCTCCCAGGAGTAGCTCCCCCTCCCAGTTCAAGGTCTCCTCCCTGTTATGCGAGGTAACATGAATAATTAATTTAGAATGCCGATCAACCTAATAAAATCATGAAGATGACAAATGCGGACTCCAAATTCCATATCTATCACAGGTTTTCTAAAAAAAAAGGGAAATAATTTTGAAGGGTTATGAGTTTGTGATGCATAAATGAATACCAACTCTGAAGATAAAATTTAACCACAGGACTATATTTGACATGCATAAAATCACAATCAAGCAAGGGATAGATTACAAAGAGTAAACACAACACAAAATACATTAAACACAGTCTAGGCGCGGAGGGCGATTGCGGTGGCGCTGGCGACCTCGATCCTTTGGTCCTTCCGGGCCTCAGGAGAGGAACTGCCAGGAGATCCTCGACGGACGAAGCTGTGGCTGGCGACCTCGATCCTTTGGTCCTTCCGGGCCTCAGGAGAGGAACTGCCAGGAGATCCTCGAAGATGACTGGAATCAGGTGTGCGCTGACCTCGAGCCTTCCCCTGTTCTTGGGAATCCTCTTCCTGTTTCTTGGACTAGAATATCCCTAAACCTAACCCTGAACTCAAAGAAAACCCTAGCTATGGCCGACGCGCCCGGCAGACAAACTCGACAATGGCTGAAATGCTTTGAACCGACAACGATAGCTAATCTAACTAAACCTAAATCTAAACCTAATCCTAATTGGTAGGTACAAGCCTTCCGCCTGACCAAACCCTTAACAGAACCAAGAGTACTCTGCTCTGAACTAGACTGCTCATACATATTCATATAACAATCATGAACATTCTGCACAACATCCCCCTCTCCCCCAAACTGTGTTGTTGTGTATTGGGAGGTAAGGGGAGGGGAGGGAGTTGTCCAGGGAAACCGAGGCGACCCTACTCCGGGGCCTGTGAAAACATGCCCGTGAGGGCCTCCCGGATGTGCACCCCATCCTGGCGCGCCTGGTGGCTGGCAGCTGTGTGGGGCTGTTCGTAGGCCTGGCCCTCTGCTGCCATCCATGCGGGAAGGAAGGCCTCCCCGCTCCGCTCCACAATGTTGTGGAGCACGCAGCACGCGGCCACTACCTCCGTTGCATTCCGCTCACCCATCTCGAGACGGGCGAGCAAACACCAGAAGCGGGCTTTTAATCGGCCAAAGGCGAGCTCCACTTGATTGCGGGCCCGGTTGAGGCGGTCATTGAACCGGGCCCGGTTCTGGTCCGGCCGCCCCGTGTAGGGCCGCATTAGCCAGGGCAGCAGGGGGTAGGCGCGTCCCACAACACAGATGGGCATAGGCACATCCCGACAGTCAACTCCGCCGGGAAGTAGGTGCCGCCTCCAGCCTGCGAAACAGTCCGGAGTTGCGGAGGATGCGGCGTCGTGTGCCCTGCGGACCAGCCCGCATAAATGTCAGAAGCGGCCCTGGTGGTCCACGAGGGCCTGCAGAACAATGGAGCAGTACCCCTTTCTGTTCATGAAATGGGCTGCTCGATGCTCCGGGGCCCGGACAGGGATGTGGGTTGCATCCAGGGCTCCCCGCAGTTGGGGAACCGAGGGCAGTGAAACCGGCGGCGGTAGCATCCACGTCCGCAGGCGGATCACTCTGGGAGCAGGGCGTTGTTGATGGCGTGGACGACCTGCAGAAGGGTGCAGAGAAACACAGGGGAACACATCACATAAGGCAGGGGTGGGTGTGCGCTCCCTTGGCCCCCTCCCCGTGATTCCCTCTGTCCTCACGCACACACGCAAGCACACACACACACCACAGCCCCCTCGCCCTACACCCCCCCCCCAGCAGGCCTGTGCAAGGGAGGGACAGCCCGAACCCCTGGGTGACCCAGCGTGGAGTCTTGGCTGCCCCTGGGCATGGAGTGCAGCACCCTCCCCACCCCACTCCCCACTGCCCCTGGGACTTACCTCCATCACGACGGCGCCGACAGTGGATCTGCCCACCCCGAATTGGTGTGCCACCGATCGGTAGCTGTCCGGGGTGGCCAGCTTCCAGACTGCGATGGCGACCCTCTTCTTGACGTGGATGGGTGCCCGCAGCCGGGTGGTGGCTCTCTGGAGTGCGGGGGTGAGCCAGGCACAGAGCTCCATGAACATCCGCTTTCGCATGCGGAAGTTCGGAGCCATTGCTGGTCGTCCCATTGCCCTAGGACCAGCCGGTCCCACCAGTCTGTACTGGTGTCCAGTCTCCACACTCGCCTCTGCACCCTGGGGTGGGGTGCCACAGGGCGCCATGGCCTCACTGGTGAGGAGTCCAAAGCAATGTGCCCCTCCTGGTCCTGGAAGAGGAGGGCACCAACCTGGAGCAGCAGCTGCAGGCACTCAAAATGTCCGACAGGGGCCAGAGCAGGCACATGGCCACCCTGGTTCCATGGCACAAGAAACAAGGCAAGGAAAAAAAACCTGGCAAAAGCAGTAGGTGGCCAAAGGCAGCGGTGTCCAAAGTCAGAGGCAACCACCAAACCTGCTTATGGCTGTCAGTCCCTGCAAGAGGCCCTATAGCACGGAGCGGAGAGAAACGGCTGTCCGGGGAGATCCCTTTAAGCACGTGTCTGAAAGGAGCTCCAGCCCCCACCCCCAGAAAGGGCTGGTGCCCTTGTGCAAAATGAAGCGCAAAATGGTTCCGGGCTTCTGCTTTTGCGGAAAAGCGCGCCGCCAATGTAGACACGCTTTTCCGCAAAAGCGCATCGTTATAACGCGAACTCCGCGCCAATCTAGACGCTCTTTTCTGAAAATGCTTTTAACAGAAAACTTTTCCGTTAAAAGCATTTCCGGAAAATCATGCCAATCTAGACGCAGCCTGGATGTAAAGTGTCAGATATAATTGAGGACTCCCAAATAGACTCTACACCACCAGAAATAAAACCTGTTTCCATCTTCTGTGACTTTCAGTTAGATGTGACTCACTATCCTCTGCTTAGTGTTCAAGTTATGGTAGACCCTAAGCCAGGTCATATTAAGTTCAGGTCTTTAACCTTTTAATCCTACAATATGGATAACAACATTTCATTCTCCCAGCTCCAAGTCTTAAGTGAATTTCGACCCAAAAGAGCCAAAATTGATCACCTTGACACAGCAAGGCTACGTCTAGACTGGCATGATTTTCCGCAAATGCTTTTAACGGAAAAGTTTTCCATTAAAAGCATTTTTGGAACAGAGCGTCTAGATTGGCACGGACGCTTTTCAGCAAAAGCACTTTTTGCGAAAGCCGCCCGGCCAATCTAGAAGCAGGCTTTCGCAAAAAGCCCCGATCGCCATTTTTGCGCCGGGGCTTTTTTTGGAAAACAAATCTCAGCTGTCTACACTGGCCCTTTTGTGCAAAAGTTTTTGCGCCAAAAGGGACTTTTGTTCGAACGGAAAGCAGCATAGTATTTCCACAAAAAGCACTGATTTCTTACAGTAGGACGTCAGTGCTTTTGCGGAAATTCAAGCAGCCAGTGTAGACAGCTGGCAAGTTTTTCCGGAAAAGAGGCTGATTTTCTGGAAAAACTGGCCAGTCTAGACACAGCCCAAGTGTCTCAAAGTAGGCAAAGTAGGTTGTCTATATAAATAAGATCTCTGTGGCAAAGTAGGTTGTCTATATAAATAAGGTCTGCTCGTGAAGCCTTTTCCTACAGTTGATTAACAGATGGCAGTAGCTCATTCAGACCAGACCACTGGCTGATAATAGTTAGTCACCCTGACCAGTCATTAACCATAGTCATGGTAAGAAATCAGTGCTTTTGCTCAAAAGGGCCAGTGTAGACTGCTGAGATTTGTTTTCCATGAAAAGCCCGATCGCGAAAATGGCGATCGGGGCTTTTTGCGAAAAGTGCGTCTAGATTGGCACTGACGCTTTCTGCAAAAAGTGCTTTATGAAAAGCGTCTGTGCCAATCTAGACGCTCTTTTCCGAAAATGCTTTTAACGGAAAACTTTTCTGTTAAAAGCATTTCCGGAAAATCATGCCAGTGTAGACACAGCCCAAATGTTTTGAGACTCATGGTAAAACAATGGAGGAATTCTTGTGAGCCCATGCTTTGCCCACAGTATAAATAAAAAAACCCCACAATATCTTCTCCACTGAACATCCTAATGAGATACTGCAAATGGTGAACTGAATTCAACAGCTCCTGATATGAACAGGTATCAACCTAGTTTTTCATATTTGAGATGGGTTACCAGGAATCATACATGACAATATGAAATCTTTCCACTCTCAAGTCAGCATATTCACAAAGCACCTATAATTTTGATCCATGCATTTATTGATAGTGAAAAGAGAAAGGAGGGAATTAGTGTAGATAAATGTTCAAATTAAAAGAAAAAGCCTGAAGGAATTAGGACTGGGCTCTACATCTCACGTTCAGAACTGACTAGACACTTATGACCAGATTTTCAAAGGTGTGTAAAGATCAGATAGATATCTTTGACGATCCGAGTTGGCAACTGTCTCTTTAGGAGCTTAATTACCTTGAAAATCTGAGCTTAGATTTCCAAGTCCAATTTTCAAAAATGACTTTAGTCACTCAAGTGCTTTGAAAATTTTAACTGGGGGCCTAAAAAGAGACAAAAATAGACAAAAGGCAGGAGATATGGTATTCCTTTTAAAACCGTGTGACATCTATTTTAACTAAATTTTATATTATTTTTCTCCCAGGGGCAACTGACCCCTCTGGCCCCCTCACTATGCCACTGCCCCCCCTCCTGCAGATCTATCATCTTATGCATGTGAAGATCTGAGAGAGCCGTCCCATGAATCTGCAGTTAGTGTCTGTGGCGCCTGCTTCTGGGTGGTGTCTCAATGCTGCCACATTCACCTCCAAAGAGGGGGCTTCCCAAAGCAGGCCCTTGCTGCAGACCCCCAAGGCATCCACAGGTCCAGTCTCCTTTCAATGGGCCCACTTCCCAGGGCTCATTGATCTTGGATCTGGCTTCCATCCCCTCTCCAACCTTTGCAACTGCCCAGAGGTGCTCACCTTCCGCCTTATCCATTCCCAGCTCATTCACCCCACAGGGACAGTCTCTGCCTCATTTGTCCTAGGGACTATTCTACCAAGACGCTAGACAAAGTTTCCATGTAAAAGGACTCACTACAAAGCTAAAAACTTCAATGAGAGAATGATTAATACAGAGACGTGTCTACATCTGCTGCAGGGAGACACCTCTGCCTGCCTCCACCCCTCTCCCCCAGAGTCTACAGCCCCATTGCAAAGCGGGGGAGGGGAAGAAAAGAGGCTGAGCCCATCCAATGGGACTGAAGCAGTCATGAGCAAGCCATGCCTGGGAGCCATTTCCTGTCCATTGCTGGTGCTGTGTTGCTTCAGGCACACTGAAATGCAGTCACCTTTGGGTGGGCTGGACAGCTGTTTAACACCTGCACAAGGTTTCAGGCAGGGGGCAGTGCGGGCTGCCTTCCTGTAGAGCCCCCATCAGAACTACTGTGTCTTCCTGGCTTAGGAAAAGATTAAACAGGAGGATTGGAAATTAACCCGCCCAGTCTCACGTCCCCTAGGCAAGGAATCTACATTAGGCCCCAGCTGGAGTATCATGTCCAGTTCTGGGCGCCACATTTCAGGAAACATGGAGAAACTGGAGAAAGTCCAGAGAAGATCAACACAAATGATGAAAGGTCTAGAGAACATGAGATATGAGGCAAGGCTGAAGAAATTGGCCTTGTTTACCTTGGAAAAGAGAAGACCGAAAGGGACATGAGAGCAGCTTTCAAGTATCTAAAAGAGTATCATAAGGAGGAGGAAGAAAAATTGTTCTGCTTGGCCTCTGAGGTTAGGATGAGAAGCAATGGGCTTAAATTGCAGCAAGGGAGGTTTAGGTTGGACATTAGGAAAAACTTCCTGCCTGTCAGGGGTGGTTAAACACTGGAATAAATTGCCTAGGAGATTGCAGAATCTCCATCACTGGAGATATTTAAGACCAGGTTAGACAGACACCTGTCAGGGATGAGCTAGGGCAACTCAACTTTGGAAGCTCCAGAGGGCCACACTGATACTTACAGAACATGCTGAGGGCCTCAACTTAAGTGTGGTTGTATATGCAAGCAAATATATACAAATAGCTTCTCTCACACTGACAGGCATGAATACAAAGATTAAGGCAAGACTACACAACACACAGGCCCCGTTTAAGTCAGTTCTGCTGATATTAATAAAATGCAATATTTACCCGACAGCACTTTTCATGTGACAAGCACTTTTCATGAGCAATGACAGTCCAAGAATTTAACTACTAAAACACATATCAACAGAAGATCGTTACACTGACTACTTTTTGTTTTGGCTCCCACTCGCCGCCACGTGTTGATCCCACATAAACCCAAACTGCACATGAGGCACAAACAAACTGGCCGTGGGCAGCATACCAAGTTATTAATAAATAATTTATAAACCTTTACCTTTTCTCTCTGCTGTCATGTCTCCTCTCCTTGCTCCATCATCTCCCCTGGTGCCTGCTGCCCCCCAACTCCTCACCCTCCTCTGCTCTCCTGACTCCTGCCCTTCTCACTGCCCTCAGCCCTCCTGTGACTGCGCCCCTCCACCAGCCCTTCTCTCCCCCCTGTGCCCACTCCTCCAGTAGCCCCACTCTGATCATGTGAGCTACCCTCTTCTAACACCTCCTCTACACACCTGCCCTGCCTCTCTCCTCTGGTGCTGGTCCCTTCCCTGCAGGTGTCTGCCCTTCTGCTTCACCCCAGAATCCCCTGGCACCTGCACCTTGCCTTAGCCCTGCACCCTCCTGGTGCCTCCCTTCCCTTACTGCACCTGCCCCTTTGCCCTCTTTCCCTGATGCCCACCCCTCACCACTCTCTGCCCCTGTTCCCTCCTGCCCCTCTGTGCCCTCACACATGCCTTGCTCCAGCCCCACCTTTCTCATGCCCACCCCTTCTTTCAAGCCTTCTCCCAGCACCTCCCCTCTAGCCCCCAATGCCCTTCCACTCTCCTCTCCTCTCCCAGCATCACCCTTTCCCTCATTGTCTGCACTTTGGCCCCTGCCATTTGTCTCTCCTCCACCCTGTCTCTTGGTGCCTTCACCTCTCCGCCAAAGCCCCTTCTCCTTCCACCCCTCCTCTCCACCCAAGCCCTTCCCCTCCTCCCCCACCTCCGCCTCTGCCCCAGCCCCTTTGCCTCCCCGCCCCCACCTCCGCCCAAGCCCTGCTCCGCCTCCGCCCCGCTCCCTCCTCCCCACCTCCGCCCCGCCCTCGCCAAGCTCCCCTTCTCCCACCGCTGCCGCCGCACGCTGCCGGTTCCTTACCTTCTGCCTTCCACGTTGCGGGACCGGAGTCCACACTCAGGGCCCGGAGGCCGAACCCGGAGCCAGCCAGGCCCCGCAACGTGCCTCCCACGAGTTTCAAAAACCTGGGCCGTGACGTCACGTCACGCCCAGGCGTCCTCCCTGCCCACCAGCAACACTGCACAAGGCAGCAGCAGCCAGAGAGGAGGAGCAGCACTGAGCCGTGCACGGCAGGGACGGTCCAGTGCCGAGGGGGGCGCTCTGGGGGCGGGGTGGGAGGACACGTGGGGGGGCCGGCAGGGGTCCGCTCGCTCCAGACAGAGCCGGGGAGAGACCCAGCTCCATATATTGGTGGAGCAGGGCCCCGGCTCTGTAACTCGCCGGCACTTCCGGGTGCAGGGGCGCGGGGCCCCCTTAGGCGCGGGGCCCGATTCGACGGAATCGGTCGACCAGCCTAAGGCGCCCTGGTGGCGGCCGCTGCCCTGGGGTTCCAACCAGCGGGGAACCCTGGATGCAACTCCACATCCCCGTCCGTGCCCCGGAGCATCGAGCGGCCCATTTCATAAACTGCAAGGGGTACTTCTCCATCGTGCTCCAGGCCCTCGTGGACCACCGTGGCCGCTTCACGGACATTTATGCGGGCTGGTCCGGCAGGGCACACAACGCCCGCATTCTTTGAAACTCTGGCCTGTTTGGCAGGCTGGAGGCAGGCACTTTCTTCCCCCATCGGGAATTTACTGTTGGGGACGTGCCCATGCCCACATGTATTGTGGGGAGACGCGGCCTACCCCCTGCTGCCCTGGTTGATGCGGCCCTACACGGGGCGGACAGACCACGACCGGGCACGGTTCAACGACCGCCTCAACTGGGCCCGCAACTAGGTGGAGTGCGCCTTCAGCCGTCTGAAAGCCCGGTTTCGCTGTTTGCTCACCCATCTTGAGATGAGTGAGCGGAACGTCCCCGAGGTAGTGGCCACGTGCTGTGTGCTCCACAACATCATGGAGCGGAAGGGGGAGGCCTTCCTCCCGGCATGGATGGCAGGTGAGGGCCAGGCCTTCGAACAGCCCTGCACAGCTGCCATCCGCCAGGCGCACCATGATGGGGTGCGCATCCGGGAGGCCCTGATGAAGATGTTCTCCCAGGCCCCACAGTAGGGTCGCCTCTGTCTCCCTTTACATCTCCCTCCCATCCCCAACCCTTCCCTCCTCCCCTCCCCTTACCTCGTAATAAACCACACAGGTTTTTTTTAAAACAACACATTGAACTTTGTATTTGCAATGGGGACATAGGGTGGGAGGAGGGAGGGGGCTCTGAACTGGGAGGGGGAGGAGGAAGGGGGCTCTGAACTGGGAGGAGTGGCCCCTGCGACCGCCTCTGCGGGGGCGGACCACTACATGCGGTTCAGGCCACATCGGGGCAGGCAGCATGGGGAGGTGGGCAGGATGGGGTGCATCAGGAGGGGGCATGGCGGGAGCAGGAGGGGCAGCAGGAGGGGGCACGGGCATTGGCTTGGGAGGGATGGCAGGTGCATGGGGCAATGCCATGCCATAGTGCACAGCGTGCCCGATGTGCATGGTGAGGGCGATGAGAGCATCACCGATGCGCTCACACTGAGCCTGGAAGCGGCCCCAGGCCTGCTGGCGCCACTCCAGGTCAGCATCCACCCGGCGTGATGGCCGCCCAAACCTCTCGATGGCCTGTATGTGCGCCGGAGGAGTTGGTCCCACTGCCAGACCTGCCGACTTGGTGCCTGGGCGGTTGGGGGTGCTGCCGCTGCCGCAGGGCTGGAGGGTCCCCCGCTCCTGCTCGGTCCCACTGCAGGGAACAGAGGAAAGGATGGGTCAGTCAGGCAGCCTGGCCACCATCCCCACACCCCATGCCCTCCGCCCCTGAGCCCAGGTGACACCACAGTACTGTGGCTTGGGCCCACTCGTTCGCCAGCTGTGTTGTATGTTTGCATACAGGACCGCCCCCGGAGTAGGGTGCTCCTCCATGTATTGTAACCACCCGTCTGTGTTCTGGCCCCTTGGGGGGCAGCGGCGTGTGTGTTGTGCTAACCTGTGGAACTCCCTGCCGGGGGAGGCTGTGAGGCTTTGGGCTAATCAATGGTGTTTGACAGGGAGCAAAATTAATCCCCACACAGTGCCTGGGAGCACATATGGCAGACGTGGTCTGGGCTCTCAAATCCCCATCACGCGGATGTCTCCTGGACGGAACCAGGGGTGACTGGGGAGTGTACCATCCTTGCAGCGAAACTCAGGTGGCCCTAGGGCCGGCCCGAGCACTTCCCTCCTCCCCCTCCCGCTAGCCCTCACACACGTAGCCCAGGGACATGTGTGGCCGCAGTGGGGACTTCCCTCGGGGGGCCAGCCAAGGCACCGGGAGCAGGCGAGGGGCTAGTGGGGGCCAAGCTCACAGGCCTGTGTCACTGCGGTTTTCCCAGGAGCAGCTGGCTGTGTCACACAGCCAGGCATGAACAGTGTGCTGTCTGTGTGCTGCACCTTTCGGGAGGTGTGGGCTCTGGCCTGAGCCCCTGGGGCCCTGGCTGGTTCCAGCCGGCATCCACCCTTCCCCCCGGTCCGGATGTGTGTGAGCAGCACGGTCCCAGGCGTGCCCTGGAGCTGCCTGCCGCGGCCACATGCCGCTCGGTCACCAGGCTGCACGTGCTGCATACTGGTATGGTACACAGCGTGCACACGCTGCCTGAGTGATGCTCCCTCCCCCTCCCCCGTGGGCGCCTGGCTCCCCCCCCGCCCTTGTGAGTGCAAAGTGCAACACTCACCAATGGATCCTTCCCCAGCCTCCGATGACGCACGGGAGACGTCCGGGCTGCCTCACAGGACTTCCAGTTGCAGGGTCACAGTGCTGCCCTGGTCCTTCTCCTTGTCCTCTGACCCAGTGGGCAGCTCTGCGTCGTCCCGCGCCTCGCTGGGCCTGGTGACAGGGGGGCGCCTGCTGGTGTCAACTGGCACCGAGGGTCCCTGGGGTGCCGCCTCGCCCAGGATGCCATGGAGCCGCTGGTAATGGGGACAGCTGTCGGCTCCTGCCCCCTGGCCCTCGCTGGCCTGGACATAGCCCAGGCGCAGCTCCTTGACTTTAGCCCGGACCTGTTCGAGGGTCCGGGCTGGATGGCCCTGGTCGGAGAGCACCTGGGCCATGCGGCGGAAGATGTCCGCATTCCTGTGACGGGCACGTGGGTCGTGGAGGGCCTCTTCCTCAGCCCAGAGATCCAGCAGGGCCTCGATCTCCCCTGGGGACCAGGAAGGCGCGCGCTGCTTTGTGCCCCTTGGGGCCTCCTGTGCTGGGGGTACAGGTTGCTGCTCCCCCTCTGGAGCGGCCATTCTGGGTGGTCTGGTGGCTGAGAGCAGAGCCGCGTGTCAGAGCTCGTTGGCAGAGGTGCCTCTGCAGCGTGGCCTCTGCAGGCTGCATGTGCCTTTAAGGCGGCTCAGGTTACCAGGAAATCCGGAGCGGTGCCTGTGCGTACGGAGTGTCCAAGCAGCCACTAGGGCTTTTTTCCATTTGGACGGCTCTTGCGCAAAATCTCTTGGCTGCCTGTCTACACTGGCCTCTTGCGCAAGAAGAGTTGTGCAAAAGGGCTTCTTCCTGAGCGGGAGCGTCAGAGTTCTTGCACAAGAAGCCCTGATTTCATACATTAGAACATCAGTGTTCTTGCGCAAGAACTCGCAGCCAGTGTAGACAGGCAGCAAGTTTTTGCGCAAGATCGCACCAATGTAGACGTAGGACTGTGTGTGACATTAAATCTGGGGCGGAGAGGCTGGGGGAAGTGTTACCTCTAAGAGTTTCCTCCCACGAGCAGAATGAACATTGTGTTGTGCACCAGTACTGAGATCATGTGGCTTGTTTGGATGTGCCACCGTGGCACCCAAGTTATCTTATAAACCTCTACCTTTTCCCTCTGCTGCCATGTCTCCTCCCCTTGCTCCATCAACTCCCCTGGTGCCTGCTGCCCCCCAACCCCTCACCCTCCTCTGCTGTCCTGACTCCTGCCCTTATCACTGCCCTCAGCCTGCCTGAGACCTGCCCCCCTTTACCAGCCCTTCTCTCCCCCTGTGCCCACTCCTCCAGTAGCCCACTCTGATCATGTGAGCTACCCTCCTCATCCCCCTCTCCTAACACCTCTCTCTACACACCTGCCCTGCCTCTCTCCTCTGGTGCTGGTCCCTCCTGCAGGTGTCTGCCCTTCTGCTTCACCCCAGAATCCCTGGCACCTGCACCTTCCCTTAGCCCTGCACCCTCCTGGTGCCTCCCCCTTCCCTCACTGCCTCTGCCCCCTTTGCCTTCTTTTTCCCTGATGCCCACCCACTCACCACCCTCTGCCCCTGTTCCCCTCATGCCCCTGTGCCCTCACACATGACTTGCTCCATCCCTGCCTTCCTCATGCCCACCCCTTCTTTCAAGCCTTCTCCCAGCACCTCCCCTCCCCTCTAGCCCCCAATGCCCTTACCCTCTCCTCTCCCAGCATCACCCTGCCCCCACTGACACCTCCCCTCCTGCCCTTTTCCTCATTGTCTCCACTGGCCCCTAGCATTTGTCTCTCCTCCACCCTGTCCCTTGGTTCCTTCCCCTTTCTTCTCCTGATCTGCCCCCCTCCCCTCAGCACAAGCCCCTTCCTCTCCCACCCCTTTCCCCTATTTCCCCCCACCACCACCTTCTGCCTTCCAGTTTGCGGGGCTGGAGTCTGTGGAGCTGCTTCAGCTGCTGGCCCAGGGCCAGGCGGAAGGTCTCCAAGAGACACGAGACCGTAGTAACCACAGAGCTCAAAGCCCCAACGCTCTGGGCGGGACCCACACACGGAGGCACCAGAAGCCACATTTATCCTCCAGGCTCAACATCCCACCTGCCTGGGAAATGTAGCTCCCCAGAGCAAGCCGCACGGGGCCGAATTGGTGATTCCTGCGTGTCAGGGGCCATTGATCCCTAAGAAACACACAGATCTGGGCTGCCCTTAGGTGAGAAAGCCATGTTAATCCCAAGTCTCTGCTATGGCTGGGAGATGTGGGTGACCTATAGAAAACACCAGCATTTTTTTGGAAAATCCACAACAAAACTTGGGGGTGGGGATCTATCACCTCAGTAATGCCAACTCCTTTACAATTGAGGCTCTGATTATCCAGCACCAGCTGAGGTAGAGCGGGCACTGTGTGCACATGTCTGATATATTTTTACCCAAACTCCTGCCTGCCCAAAGGTTTCTCAACCTTTTTTATAAGCTTCAGAGGGGGTAGCCGAGTTAGTCTGTAACAGGAAAAACTTAAAAAACAACAAAAAGTCTAGTAGCACTTCAAAGACCAACAGAACATGTAGATGGCATCATGAGCCTTCATGAGCAGAAGTGGGTTTTGTCCACGAAAGCTCGCGATACCATCTACATATTCTGCTAGTCTTCAAAGTGCCACTAGACTATTTGTTGTTTTTTAAGTTTTTCCTTTTTTATAAAGTACCTTTTTTTAAAAAAAAATTATAAGTACCCCCAATGTACACACCCCTCCCACAGACCCAGCCCCCGCATCCCAATGCACTCACCCCTTCCCAGAGCCAGGCCCCCCCCAGTGCCCCCATCCCAAAGCACTCACGCCTAGAATCATAGAATCATAGAGCTGGAAGAGACCTCAGAAGGTCATCAAGTCCAGCCCCCTGCTCTAGCCAGGACCAATCCCAACTAAATCAACCCAGCCAGGGCTTGGTCAAGCCGAGACTTAAACACCTCTAGGGATGGAGACTCCACTACTTCCCTAGGTAACCCATTCCAGTGCTTCACCACCCTCCTAGTGAAATAGTTTTCCTAATATCCAACCTGGACCTCTCCACCACAACTTGAGACCATTGCTCCTTGTTCTGCCATCTGTCACTACTGAGAACAGCCTCTCTCCATCCTCTTTGGAACCTCCTTCAGGAAGTTGAAGGCTGCTATCAAATCCCCCCTCACTCTTCGCTTCTGCAGACTAAACAGACCCAATTCCCTCAGCCTCTCCTCATAAGTCATATGCTCCAGCCCCCTAATCATTTTGGTTGCCCTCCGCTGGACCCTCTCCAATGCGTCCACATCCTTTTTGTAGTGGGGGGCCCAGAACTGGACACAATACTCCAGATGTGGCCTCACCAGAGCCGAATAAAGGGAATAATGACATCTCTGGATCTGCTGGCAATGCTCCTCTTAATGCAACCTAATATGCCATTAGCCTTCTTGGCTACAAGGGCACACTGTTGACTCATATCCAGCTTCTCATCCACTGTAACCCCAGGTCCTTTTCTGCAGAACTACTACTTAACTGGTTGGTCCCCAGCTTGTAACTGTGCTTGGGATTCTTCCGTCCCAAGTGCAGGACTCTGCACTTGTCCTTGTTGAACCTCATCAGATTTCTTTGGCCCAATCCTCCAATTTGTCTAAGTCACTCTGGACCCTATCTCTGCCCTCAAGCGTATCTACCTCTCCCCTAGCTTAGTGTCATCCGCAAACTTGCTGAGGTGCAATCCATCCCCTCATCCAGGTCATTAATAAAGATATTGAACAAAACCGGTCCTAGAACCGAACCTTGGGGCACTCCCTAGAAACCGACCGCCATCCTGACATCGAGCCGTTGATCACTACCGCTGGGCCCGGCCTTCTAGCCAGCTTTCTATCCATCTTACTGTCCATTTATCCAATCCATATTCCCTTAACTTGCTGGCAAGAATATTGTGGGAGACCGTATCAAAAGCCTTGCTAAAGTCAAGGTATATCACATCCACTGACTTTCCCATGTCCACAGAGCCAGTTACCTCATCATAGAAGCTAATCAGATTGGTCAGGCGACTTGCCCTTTGTGAATCCATGCTGACTATTCCTAATCACTTTCCTCTCTTCCAAGTGCCTCAAAATGGATTCCTTAAGGATCCCTTCCATGATTTTTCCAGGAACCGAGGTAAGACTGACCGGCCTATAGTTCCCTGGATCGTCCTTCTTACCACCTTTGAAGATGGGCACTACATTTGCCTTTTTCCAATCATCCGGGATTTCTCCCGACCTCCACGACTTTTCAAAGATAATGGCCAAAGGCTCCTCAATGACATTTGCCATCTCCCTCAGTACCCTCGGATGCATTAAGTCCGGACCCATGGATTTGTGTATATTTAGCTTTTCTAAATAGTTCCTAACCTGTTCTTTACCCACCAAGGGCTGTCCATCTTCATCCCATCTTGCATCACTTAGTGCATTAGTCCGGGAGCCCACCTTGTCCGTGAATACAGAGGCAAAGAAAGCATTGAATACTTCAGCTTTCCCACATCATCTGTCACTAGGTTACCTCCTTCATCCAGTAGGGCCCCACACCCTCTGATCACCTTCTTCTTGTTAACATGCCTGTAGAAACCTTTCTTGTTATCCTTCACATCCTTAGCCAGTCGCAATTCCATTTGCGCTTTCGCCTTCCTGATAACCCCCCGGCATTCTCGAGCTATACATTTAAACCCCTCCCTGGTCATTTGTCCAAGTTTCCACTTTTTGTAAGCTTCCTTTTTGTGCTTAAGTTCACCAAGGATTTCCCCCGTAAGCCAATCCGGTCTCCTACCATGTTTGCCTTTCTTGCTACGCATCGGGATGGTTTCTTTCTGTGCCTTCAATAAGGCTTCTTTAAAATACTGCCAGCTGTCCTGGACTCCTTTCCCCTTCATGTTAGCATCCCAGGGGATTCTGCCCATCAGATCTCTGAGGGAGTCAAAATCTGCTTTTTTGAAGTCCAAGGTGTGTATTTTACTACTCTCTTTTCTTCCTTTGGTCAGGATCCTGAAATCTACCATCTCATGATCACTGCTTCCCAGGTTGTCACCCACCTCCACTTCCCTATTAGTTCCTCCCTGTTTGTGAGCAGAAGGTCAAGCTGCGCACGGCCCCTGGTCGGATCCTTCAGCACTTGTGTCAAGAAGTTATCCCCAACATTCTCCAAAAACTTCCTGGATTGCCTGTGTACTGCCGTATTGGTTTCCCAACAGATGTCAGGGTGATTAAAGTCCCCCACGAGAACCAGGGCCTGCGATCCGGAAGCTTCTCTCAGTTGTCCGAAGAAAGCCTCATCTACCTCATCCACCTGATTCGGTGGCCTGTAGCAGACACCAACCACAACATCACTGCTGTTGTTTGCTCCTTTAAACTTAACCCATAGACTCTCAACAGGTTTTTCTCCTCTTTATACTGGAGTTCAGAGCAATCATAGTGCTCTCTATAGTGCAACTCCTCCTTTTTCTCCCCTGCCTGTTCTTCCTGAACAGTCTATACCCTTCCATGACAGCGCTCCAGTCATGCGAGTCATCCCACCAAGTCTCTGTTATCCCAATTAAATCATATTTCTTGGACTGGGCCAGGGCCTCCAGTTCTTCCTGTTTGTTGCCCAGGCTTCTCGCATTAGTGTACAAACACCTCAGGTAACCAGTTGATCGCCTCTATCTTCTCCATTCGAATCAGGGTCCTCCTTTCTTGCTCGTTCCTCTCTGCATTTCTTCCCGGTATCCGACTTTCCCACTCCCCTCAGGGTTTTGGTCACCGTCCCCGACGAACCTAGTTTAAAGCCCTCCTCACTAGGTTTGCAAGCCTGCCCCGATGCTCCTTCCTCTCTTGGTTAGGTGGATCCCATCTCTTCCTAACAATCCTCATGCCGGAACAGAGTCCCATGGTCGAAGAAACCAAAGCCCTCTCTGCGACACCACCTGCGCAACCACGCATTTACTTCCTCAATTCGTGATCCTGCCCAGTCCTTTCCCTTCAACAGGGAGGATGGGCGAGAACACCACTTGCGCTCCGAGTTCTTGGATCCTTCTTCCCAGCGCTACATAATCCGCAGGAACCCGCTCGAGGTCATTCTTGGCCGTATCGTTAGTTCCCACGTGGAGAAGCGGAAGGGGTAGCGATCCGCAGGTTTGATCAGTTTGGTAAGCCTCTCAGTCACATCCTGAATGCGAGCTCCCGGTAAGCAGCATACCTCTCGAGATTCCAGGTCCGGACGGCAGATGGATGGCTCAGTCCCTCTTAGGAGGGAGTCCCCGACCACCACCACCCGTCGTTTTCTTTTGGGGGTGGTGGCCGTGGAACCCCCATCCCTAGGACTACGCATCCCATGCCTTCCAGTAGATGGTGTTCCCTTCCGGTTTCTTCCTTGTGAGGTCCCTTCCAAAACATTCAGCACCGCAGAGCCTGTGGAGAGAGCCTGAAAGCGATTACTTACCTCTATAGCATTGGGGATTCCCATGCTGGCCTTTTCCCCTTCTAGAAGTTACATGCTGCCAGTTCTCTTCCTGGTCACTGCCCTCTCCGGCTCTTCCGCCTGCCGTGCTTGAAGGATTAAACACTGCCTTCTATCGAGGAAGTCTTCATCCTCTCTGATCGAGCGTAGGGTCGACACTTGGGCCTCCAGTCCTCTAATTTTTTCTTCCAAAATGGCGACCAGCTTGCACTTAGTGCAGATGAAATCCGTTCTTTCTTCTGGGAGGAAGACAAACATGGCACACGCTGTGCAGGTAACAACAGCAGACCTATCACCATCCATCGCTGCTGTCCTGGAGAAGGGATTTAAAAAGAAAGGCAAGAGAACCTCACGGCCTTCCCTCTCCCTTCCCAACTCCTCTCTAAACTCCTGTTAGCACTCACCTGTTCGCAAGCTCCTTGGTCGCTTGCCCACTGCCTTATAAAGCCCTGGACTGCCTGAAAGTCCCTCCCCCTACCAAGGCTCAGCCAATCAGCAGAGGCTTCTAGAATTCAAACTTTAATTAGAAGCCAACAGTTTCCACCTGCCAATCACAGCACACTCCATGAAGGGGGAGGGCAAAGGGAAGTGAAAAAAAGCCTCACTCACAAACACAGGGAAAAAACAAACAAAACAAAAAGAACACACACCAACCCTCACTCACAAACACAAGCTCAGCACACAGCAAGAAAGCCCCAAACACAACACACACTTCCCTCAAGAGTCCTGTATCTGCTTCTCCTTTATCTGGATAACTCCCTCTCTAAACTCCCTGTTAGCACTCACCTGTTCGCCTCACCCTGACCAGCCCCAGCGCCCCCTTCCGAATGCACTCACCCCTCCACCTGAACGAGGCCCCCCCCAGTGCCAGGAGCACCCCCCATCAAATCCTCCCCTCCCCCAGAGCCAGGCACGGGAGGAACAGAACAGCCAGGTAAGTGAATCTAACCTTTGAAGTGGCCACTGCTGCCGCCCGGCCCTGCTGCCTCCGTTCGCAGCGTTTAGAGCCGGGAACACTGAGCCGACTCCCGGTCTCTGTTCAAAAGCATAACGTGGGCCAGAACAGCCATGCGCTTTGCTCCCGGCCCGGCCCGGCCTGGCGCCCCCCTAGCATGGTGCCCAGGGGCAACTGCCCCCCTTCGCTACGCCTCTGCCCCCACCCCTGTATCCTGCGTCCGCAGCCCTTTTGAATTCCCCACTCTCTCCCTGCCCTACTAACCCCTCCCCTTGATGCACGTCTGCCCTGACGTCACTAGTCCCGCCCCCTTCCGCAGCGGGCGCACAGCCCGGCGGGCGGCTGACGTCTCCCGGCTCGGCGTTCCCCCGGCTGCGGGGCTGCCCAGCTGTGCCGCTGCACCAGAATAGGTGGCGCAGACCGGCGTCTGCTCCCCGCGCAACCCATAAAGCGCAAGGGTCGGCGTGGACTGCGTGAGGGACGGATCAGCCCCCAGCCCATTGGCTTGGTCCGTCCCGTTGAGACATTAGGGTGTGCCTGGGCACACCTGGCACACCCCGTGCTCACGCCTATGAGTAAGGATGTTAAGTAATGGTAAATTCACTAGTCAATGGAATTTCCATCTACTACTCGACAGGCACTTCTGCATTCCTCCTTTGAAATGTACAAGAGCCCCCACTGGGGTTCTTGTACATTTCAAAGGAGGAATGCGGAACTCCGTGTACAGCCCAGGGCCAGCGGGAAGTCCTGCTGACTCCAGGCTGCACGCGGGTGCCAGCTTTGAAATGTGCAAGAGTCCCCAGCGGGTGCTCTTGTGCATTTCAAAGCGGCAGCGCAGCATGGAGTCCCCAGCTGATCCCAGGCTCCGTGCAGCATTTCAGTGGAACCCAGGGTCAGCTGGGGACCCCCAGCTGACTGCGGTTCCACACAGCATTTCCCCAGAACCCGGGATCAGCTGTGCAGCACTGCCCCTTTGAAATACCCCCTTCCCCCCCCCCTTTGCTGCCTCTATCTGAAAGAGGCAGCAAGGGGGGGGGGGAATTGACTAGTCAACTGATTATCCAATAAGCATTTAATAAAGACAAATGCAAAGTGCTCCACTTAGGAAGGAACAATCAGTTTCACACATACAGAATGGGAAGCGACTGTCTAGGAAGGAGTACGGCAGAAAGGGATCTAGGGGTTATAGTGGACCACAAGCTGAATGAGTCAGCAGTGTGATGCTGTTGCAAAAAGCAAACATGATTCTAGGATGCATTAACAGGTGTGTTGTGAGCAAGACACGAGAAGTCATTCTTCCGCTCTACTCTGCGCTGGTTAGGCCTCAGTTGGAGTATTGTGTCCAGTTCTGGGCACCGCATTTCAAGAAAGATGTGGAGAAATTGGAGAGGGTCCAGAGAAGAGCAACGAAAATGATTAAAGGTCTAGAGAACATGACCTGTGAAGGAAGGCTGAAAGAATTGGGTTTGTTTAGTGTAACCCTTCTGCCGGGTAGGCCTGGCAGCAACCGGGGCCGGGTTCTATATCTAGGGGTCCATCTCACACAGAACCGGCTCGAGCCCCCACCCAGTAGCCTGGGAAATTCACACACCCATGGGCGCCTCTGAGAGGCAATGCTTCCCCACTCGCAAGCACAGAGTCTGAGTGTAGAAAAGAAACATTTAATGAAACAGAGAGAGAAGTCACATGGCATTAACTTGGGAAAATACCACAAACAGAGTTCATAGCCCAAACCACGAGCAAAGTCCAACACCCCAAGGCTACGTCTACATTGGCAAGATTTTGCGCAAATACTTTTAACACAAGAGTTTTTGCGTTAAAGTATTTGCACAAGAGAGCGTCTACACTGGCATGTGCTTTTGCGCAAAAGATGTGCTTTTGCGCAAAGCATCCGTGCCAGTGTAGACGCTTGTGCAAGAAAGCTCGATGGCCATTTTAGCCATCGGGCTTTCTTGCACAAGAAATTAACGTTGCTGTCTACACTGGCCCTCTTGAGCAAGAACAGTTGCACAAGAGGGCTTATCCCTGAGCGGGAGCGTCAGAGTATTTGCGCAAGAAGCACTGATTTTATACATTAGAACGTCAGTGTTCTTGCGCAAAGTACTTGGCCAGTGTAGACAGGTGGCAAGATTTTGCCAAAGCGCTCTTGCCAAGAGTCTCTGGAGTCCAGCAGCCCAAAATCTCCCAGAGTCCGACACCCCAAAAGTCTCTGTCCCTGGTCAGTGCCGCCCAGAGTTCAAAAGTTCACCTGCAGGGTTCTACCTCCCAACCTGGGTGGAAAGGGGGGCAGGGGGGTTGATGGGGCACCTTACATGGTCCGAGGCCGACGGCGCCACCTCTCCGTAGGGTTCTGCTGCAGCCTTCACCACAAGCCACTCTGCCACACTCCAACAGCTGTCTTGTTCCACTCCACCGGCTGCTCCGCTGGTTGCCTGCCGCTGCTCCTACCGGCCACCCGCCGGTCATTCCCACCAGCCGCTCTGCTGGCTGCAATGGGTCTGGCTCCCAGCCAAACCAGTGATTTCAGCTCTTAGGGTACGTCTAGACTACAGGCTTTTGTCAACAGAAGTTTTGTCGACAGATAGGGTGTGTCTAGACTACAGGGTTTTGTCGACAAAAGTGGACTTTTGTCAACAAAACTATACCTGGCGTCTACACTGCCGCTGAGTTCTTAAAACATTTGGTGTTTTTATAAAGGCCTGGAGTCAATTGATTATGTAGGAATCTCAGCTTTCATTTAAAAAAAAGTTCTCTATACTTCTGGGCCTTACAGCTAAGGAGGAAAGCTTTAAAACATGAACCCTAAATACTCAAGAAACAAAAGGCCAATAAAAATCCAACATGTTTTATTTTTAAAAATCTTATGATTTGTAGACCATTCTCATAACTTTGTGTAGGCATTCCTTGTGATTTTTGGGTTGGCAATACTGCTCTTTGATTGGTGAATTTAGAGAGGTCTCTCCCTTCAGTTTCCCTTTCCACCCTCCTTTTTTTGTCACAGGTCATCAGAGAAACATAGAAACAATGGAGAGTAGGGTGAGTCCATGACTATGGTTAATGACTGGTCAGGGTGACTAACTATTATCAGCCAGTGGTCTGGTCTGAATGAGCTATCTACTGCCATCTGTTAATCAACTGTAGGAAAAGGCTTCACGAGCAGACCTTATTTATATAGACAACCTACTTTCCACAGAGATCAGTAGACACACTTGCTGTGTCAAGGTGATCAATTTTGGCTCTTTTCGGTTGAAATTCACTTAAGACTTGGAGCTGGGAGAATGAAATGTTGTTATCCATATTGTATAATTAAAAGGTTAAAGACCTGAACTTAATGGCTATGTCTAGACTGGCATGATTTTCCGCAAATGCTTTTAATGGAAAAGTTTTTCTGTTAAAAGCATTTATGAAAAGAGCGCCTAGATTGGCACGGACGCTTTGCGCAAAGCACTTTTTGTGGAAAAGCGTCCGTGCAAACAAACAGCGTTTTCTTAAGAAAGCCCCGATCGCCATTTTCGCCATCGGGGCTTTTTTGCGCAAAACAGTCCTGAGCTGTCTACACTGGCCCTCTTGCACAAATACATTTGCGCAAGAGGGCTTTTTCCGAACGGAGCAGCATAGTATTTGGGCAAGAACACTGACAATCTTACATCAGATCGTCAGTGTTCTTGCGCAAATTCAAGCGGCCAGTGTAGACAGCTGGCAAGTTTTTCCGCAAAAGCGCCTGCTTTTGTGGAAAAACTTGCCAGTCTAGACGCAGCCAACGTGACCTGGCTTAGGGTCTACCATAACTTGAACACTAAGCAGAGGATAGTGAGTCACATCTAACTGAAAGTCACAGAAGATGGAAACAGGTTTTATTTCTGGTGGTGTAGAATCTATTTGGGAGTCCTCAATTATATCTGACCCTTTACATATAGGCTACGTCTAGACTGGCGCGCTTTTGCGCCTGAGCTATGCAAATGAGGCTCAGCGTTGGAATATCGCCGAGCCTCATTTGCATAGCTAATGAACCGCCATTTTCGCGGAAGAGGCTCTTGCGCAAGACGGGGCTATCTACACTGAAAATAATCGGCATAACGGCTTTGCACAAAAGGGTTTTTCTTGTGCAAGAAGGGGCAGTGTAGACAGCCCCGTCTTGCGCAAGAGCCTCTTCTGCGAAAATGGCGGTTCATTAGCTATGCAAATGAGGCTCGGCGATATTCCAACGCTGAGCCTCATTTGCATAGCTCTAAAGCGCGCCAGTCTAGACGTAGCCCCAGTGTTTAAAGGCAGAGCTGACTAGAATCAATTGAGAGTCCTTGTCTTGTCTCAGTGATCGCTTGAGCAAAAATCATTGATAAAATCTTTTGTAGACTGACCTTGGACTCAACATGCAGGCAGTATGTTGAAGGGCAGTGCAAAGGAGGCAATGGCGGTGAGGTACCATATTACCTAGTGAAATCAGTGGTGCTGAAATCACTAAGGACTGGAATTTGACCACAGAACTGACACTTTCTTAACAAAGACTCCATTTTTGCTATTTAAAAAGTAAATCAATGTAACAGAAAACTGCAACGCTCTCTGGTAACTTTTTAAAAATCGAACTTTAAACTTTATTGAAAAAATTGGATAGCTTGCAATTGAAAATATTTGACCTACACTTAAGGCAACTGACTTAATTTTGTGTAAAATTTTGCATAATAAACGCTGGCTTTTTTTTTTGAAAATGTTCAACTATATTGATATACATTTTGATCGATCTACTTCTGATGTGATATTTGTGTGTGGTTGTGGTTTGGTGTGTGTGTGTGTGTTTTTTGCTCAACAAAAAATCCTGGGTGGAGTGGGTGGGGGGCCGCCAAAACGGTTCGAATTGGGCCCCGCACTTCCTAAAGCCGGCCCTGCCGGCCACCATTGGGTCCACGTCCCGCAGGCGGATGACTCGCTGGAGCAGGATGTCGTTGATGGCACGGATGACCTGCAGGGTGCACAGAAACACAGGGAATGCATCACATAAGGCAGGGTGAGTCGTGCTCCTTGGGGTTTCCACCCCGTGATGCCCTCTGTCCTCACACACACCAGGGCCCCCTTGCCCCACCGCCCCACCAGCAGGCCTGTGCAAGGGAGGATGGCCCAAACCCCTGGGTGATGGGGCATTCCCCATCGCCCAGCCTGGAGTCTTGCCTTCCCTGGGCATGGAGTGCAGCACCCCCCCGCCCCAGGACTTACCTGCATGACGACGGCAGCCACAGTGGATCTGCCCACCCTGAACTGGTGTGCCACCGATCGGTTGCTGTCCCGGGTGGCCAGCTTCCATATGGCAATGGCAACCCTCTTGTCCACAGGGATGGGTGCCCGCAGCCGGGTGGTCCTTCTCTGGAGCGCAGGGGCGAGCCAGGCACATAGCTCCAGGAACGTCTGCTTTCGCATCCAAAAGTTCCAGAGCCACTGCTGGTTGTCCCATTGCCCCAGGGCCAGCCGGTCCCACCAGTCGGTACTGGTGTCCAGTCTCCACAAGGGCCTCTCCACGGTGGGGTGGGGATGCCACAGGGATGCCACTGCCTCCCTGGTGAGGGAGTCCAGAGCAACCTGCGCCTTGAGGTCCTGGATGACGAGTGCAGCAGCCTGGAGCAGCAGCTGCAGGCACTCCAAAATGTCCGGAAGGGGCCAGAGCAGTTACAAGGCCACCCCTGGCTCCATGGCACAACAAAAGAGCTGACGGAAAAAAATCACCAAATGGCACTAAGGCACAAGTTGTGGTGTCCAAGAAGGCAGAGGGCACCCACAACTAGAACTGCTACGGCTGTCAGTCCCTACAAGAGGTACTAAAGCACGCAGCAGGAGAGAAACGGCTGTCCAGGGAGATCCCTTTAAGCACGTGTCTCAAAGGAGCTCCAGCCCCCGGCCCCGGAAAGGGCTGGTGCCCTTTTGCCCTCTCCAAAGTGGTGCCAGGCTCCTGCTTTTGTGCAAGATCGCGCCAATGTAGACGTAGCCAGTGGGTTAATGCAATTGCAGGATAGTTGCATGAGGGGGGTTTGGTGGGGGCTAAACTAATCCCTATTGGTAGGAGGATGGTGGGAAAAGTCCTTATAGGGGGGTCACATGACACCTTTTACTTCTGGTCATGCATCCATCTTGCCCCAGAGTGTTACCTCCAGAGGCGTGGCCAATGGGGGTCAGGGGGCATGGTTAACAGGGGTCAGGGGTGTGGCTAATGGGGGTCAAAGAGTACACTTAAAAACATTATTTGGGTGCACACCTATGTCCTTACTACAGAAGGCACTTCAGCGATTCAAACTGGTAGGAACTTGCCCATTTCGTCGTGCTACAGGGTGCAAGAGCCAAGCGCAAAAGTGCACTCGAGCAATATACTTGCTCATCGCTGCCGCCCCACCCCACCCCCTCACGGCCAATAGGCTTGGCTGGCTCTCTATTGTCGTTGCTAACGTAACTGGTTCCTCCTTCATCCCCAGAATGCACTGCGGGTATCTCGTCCCCCATTGTTATATCCGGGTACCCGAGAGGAGCTGGAGTCAGCGGGAGGGGTTTTTCTCCTTCGGTCGGCAAGGTCTAGAGTTGTTTGTAGCTGCTGAGTGCCTCAGACGAGTTTGGGAGGGGAGTGAAATCTGACGCGCTCGATCATGGCGGTAGGTGGTGCTCATCATGGGATCTCTTAAGAAGCGGGGAAGCGAGAAGACACGGGGTGGGGGAACTGAGTACGCGCGTAGACAAAATGGCCCCCGCCTCCTCACCGTATCGGTGCCATAATGGTCTTCTGTGTGGGTGAAGGGAGGCCACCTGCTCTTACAGACGTTTCTGCCCCCCCCCCCATGTTTTTGCATCAGAAAAACAGAGAGTCTTGAGGGGTATCTGCTGCTTTAGGGTTAGCTGCTTGCCAGCCCTGAGGGGCGACTAGGGGGAGGAAGTGCTCCTGTGGAAGTTGTAGGGGTGCCTTGAGGTTCAGACTCTTTCTAGTTCGTGTTGTGGGGGATTCCTTGTCTCTTCTCCAACCCTTTCTCCTTCTTTGAGGCTAGACCTAATATCTGAAAATATTTCTCAACATGCAGTGTTTAAACTCGCTTAAAACTGACCCGCTTGGTCACTTTAGTGGGAGATTCCCTTACTATTGTTAATTTTTATTGCCTTTTCTGTGTGTGTGAGAGAGAAAAATAAATATGCGGCACTCTAAAGAGCGGGTTGAGTTTTTTTTGTTAAATTATTAACCTTGTGGCTTTATTCTTATGCATTATTCTGGGTTTAAAATTTCTTGTTTGAGTTTGCCATCTTAAAATTTTACAGCTCTGAGAGAGAAGGAAAATATAGTAAGCAAGCTGACAGGCAGGTTTTAAAAAAATGGTTATGTTTGATGCACCCATCAATGAATGCCAAACTTGAGAGACCTTCAAGGGGCTTGTTTCCTAGATGGTGGGCATGTATGGTACTTCATGAAAATTGGGCTTCACAATTTCTCTAATTGGGCAAACTCACTAATGTTTTTGAAATTTTAGCTGTGATAGAAAAGGATTTTTTCTTTACTATTTTTGATAGAATCGTGTTGCAGTTACAAAATACCAATTTTATATTTGATGTCTCAGATTGTTGCAGGCCAAATAAATAACAATAGGCAAGAAATTGAAAGTAAAATAACTATGGGAGTAGAGAGAATCTTAAATCTACTACCCACCCTAAAGCTGTGCATTGATGGTTCTCATTAGGGATGTTGAGTAGCGATTAATTTGCTAGTCGAGTAGTCAAGGCAATTTCCATAGACTAGTCAATAAGGACTTCCGCATTCCACCTTTGAAATGTACAAGAGCCCCATTGGGGGCTCTTGTGCATTTCAAAGTTGGAATGCTGCATGGAGCCCAGGGCCAGCGGGAAGTCCTACTGAGTCTGTGCTCCACGTCAGTGTTTCCACTTGGAAATGCACAAGAGCCCCTGCTGGGGACTCTTGTACATTTAAATGCTGGCATGCCGCACTGAGCCCAGGATCAGCTGGGGAGTCCCCAGCTGATCCCGGGCTCCAAGCAGCACTGTCACTATGAAATGTTGCACGAAGCCCGGGGTTAGAATATTGGAAGCAAATACTTAAATAGAAGACACTATAACACTTTCTAGAGATGAGATTTAACTACCAGGTTATCTCCCCTAAAGTTCTCTGTAGCATTTTCAGCCAATGTTGGCTGAGATCGTGTTTTTGTGAATGTAAATGCAGTCACCTTTCATTTGCTTTCTAGGTGCAAGATGAGATAGTGTTGTCATGGCCTTATTGTCTTTGCTCATAGACATAAACACCTTGGCTTGCTTTTTACTGTGTACTGCTTCCCTGTTGACTTCACATCACTTCATTAATATTTCCCTTTGTGTGTAACATCTATTGTTAGTTTATGTGTTTCATCTAGATCAGGGAGACCGAGAGAGACACTTACCTCCGATCTGGAGTAGGGATGTTAAATTTAGATTATTTTAGTAATCGAGTAGTCAATAGAATATTATTCAACCACTTGATTACTCAATAGGGGAAGGCTGCCCTGCTGCATCTCTGCAATTTAAAAGGCAGTAGGAGTTGGGCAGCCTTCTCTTCTCTTCTCCCTGCGTGGTGCCCCGGGCTTCCTACTGTGTTTTCATAGATCTGGAAGAGACCTCAGAAAGTCATCAAGTCCAACCCCCTGCTCTAGGCAGGACCAATCCCAACTAAATCAACCCAGCCAGGGCTTTATCAAGCTGAGACTTAAACACCTCTAGGGATGGAGACTCCACTACTTCCCTAGGTAACTCATTCCAGTGCTTCACCACTCTCCTAGTGACATAGTTTTTCCTAATATCCAACCTGGACCTCTCCCATCACAACTTGAGACCATTGCTCCTTGTTCTGCCATCTGTCACTACTGAGAACAGCCTCTCTCCATCCTCTTTGGAACCTCCCTTCAGGAAGTTGAAGGCTGCTACCAAATCCCCCCCCTCACTCTTAGCTTCTGCAGACTAAACAGACCCAACTCCTCAGCCTCTCCTCAGGTCATATGCTCCAGCCCCTAATCATTTTGGTTGCCCTCCGCTGGACCCTCTCCAATGCGTCCACATCCTTTTGTAGTGGGGGCCCAGAACTGGACACGCTACTCCAGATGTGGCCTCACCAGAACCGAATAAAGGGGAATAATGACATCTCTGGATCTGCTGGCAGTGCTCCTCTTAATACAACCTAATATGCCATTAGCCTTCTTGGCTACAAGGGCACACTCTTGACTCCTATCCAGCTTCTCATCCACTGTAACCCCCAGGTCCTTTTCTGCAGAACTACTATTTAGCTGGTTGGTCCCCAGCCTGTAACAATGCTTGGGATTCTTCCGTCCCAAGTGCAGGACTCTGCACTTGTCCTTGTTGAACATCATCAGATTTCTTGTGGCCCAATCCTCCAATTTGTCTAAGTCACTCTGGACCCTATCTCTGCCCTCAAGCGTATCTACCTCTCCCCCTAGCTTAGTGTCATCTGCAAACTTGCTGAGGGTGCAATCCATCCTCATCCAGGTCATTAATAAAGATATTGAACAAAACCGGTCCTAGAACCGAACCTTGGGGCACTCCGCCAGAAAGCCGACCGCCATCCTGACATCGAGCCGTTGATCACTACTCGCTGGCCCGGCCTTCTAGCCAGCTTTCTCTATCCATCTTACTGTCCATTTATCCAATCCATATTCCCTTAACTTGCTGGCAAGAATATTGGGAGACCGTATCAAAAGCCTTGCTAAAGTCAAGGTATATCACATCCACTGACTTTCCCATGTCCACAGAGCCAGTTACCTCATCATAGAAGCTAATCAGATTGGTCAGGCACGACTTGCCCTTTGTGAATCCATGCTGACTATTCCTAATCACTTTCCTCTCTTCCAAGTGCCTCAAAATGGATTCCTTAAGGATCCTTCCATGATTTTTCCAGGAACCGAGGTAAGACTGACCGGCCTATAGTTCCCTGGATCGTCCTTCTTCCCTTTTTTGAAGATGGGCACTACATTTGCCTTTTTCCAATCATCTCCGATCTCCACGACTTTTCAAAGATAATGGCAAATGTCATTGAGGAGCCTTTGGCCAACTCCCTCAGTACCCTCGGATACATTAAGTCCGGACCCATGGATTTGTGTACGTTTAGCTTTTCTAAATAGTTCTTAACCGGTTCCTTACCCACCAAGGGCTGTCGATCTTCATCCCATCTTGCGTCACAGCATATTAGTCCGGGAGCTGACCTTGTCCGTGAATACAGAGGCAAAGAAAGCATTGAGTACTTTAGCTTTCCCCACATCATCTGTCACTAGGTTACCCCCTTCATCCAGTAGGGGCCCCACACCCTCTCTGATCATCTTCTTCTTGTTAACATGCCTGTAGAAACCTCTCTTGTTATCCTTCACATCCTTAGCCAGTCGCAATTCCATTTGCGCTTTCGCCTTCCTGATAACCCCCGGCATTCTCGAGCTATACATTTAAACCCTCCTGGTCATTTGTCCAAGTTTCCACTTTTGTGTAAGCTTCCTTTTGTGCTTAAGTTCACCAAGGATTTCCCTGTAAGCCAATCCGGTCTCCTACCATGTTTGCCTCTCTTGCTACGCATCGGGATGGTTTCTTTCTGTGCCTTGAACAAGGCTTCTTTAAAATACTGCCAGCTGTCCTGGACTCCTTTCCCCTTCATGTTAGCATCCCAGGGGATTCTGCCCATCAGATCTCTGAGGGAGTCAAAATCTGCTTTTCTGAAGTTCAAGGTGTGTATTTTACTACTCTCTATTCTTCCTTTGGTCAGGATCCTGACATCTACTATCTCATGATCACTGCTTCCGAGGCTGTCACCCACCTCTCCTTCCCCTATTAGTTCCTCCCTGTTTGTGAGCAGACGGTCAAGCTGCGCGTGGCCTCTGGTCGGATCATTGAGCACTTGTACCAAGAAGTTATCCCCAACTGTTGGAGTGAGGAGCCAACTGGTGCCAGTGTTGTGCACGTTCGGCCTGCCACTCGCTGTCCTACCGCACCTGAGGGGGGTCGGTCTAGTCCTGGGGGGCCTTCCCCAAGCTGGGGTCACAAGTATCCCGTGTCTCGCGCACTGGCGTCTCCACAGACGGGTGGCCGTGGGGTAGGGGGGCCCGGGCCCGCCCTCTTTCACGCGCCCCAGCCCAGGGCCCTAAGGGCAGGTTCGACTGAACCCGTCCAGCCGGTGGGGTCTTAGCCCGCTACTCGCCAGGCTCACCGGCCACACCTCCAGGCCTTGCCCTGGGCTGCTTCCTACCCCGTGGTTTGCCCCTTCTCCCTCCCTCCCTTCCCCCCTCCTCCTTCCCCCTCGGAACTCCCCTCCCACCTTTCCCTGCCGGCCTCCTTTTAAACCCTCCTGCCCTGCTGATGTCCGCGCCTCCCTGACCCCGTGCTGACGTCACCCGCCGACCCTCCTAACCCCGTCGACGCCGACGGGTCTTGTCGCTGCATTCCGCTCGTGCGCCTAACCCTGCCCCCACCGCTCAGCTGGTCCGCCGCGGCCGTGCACGGCGGACATAGTCTCCGCGCCTCCCGGTGTGCCCTGAGGCGCGCGAGGACAACTGCCGGGTAAGTGCGGGGCCGATGCGCCTCGGAGGGGCAGAGGCGGTCTGTCCTGTCACACCAACATTCTCCAAAAACTTCCTGGATTGCCTGTGTACTGCCGTATTGGTCTCCCAACAGATGTCAGGGAGCTGCACACTGTGTGGAAGTTTTCAGAGAACTGTCCACGATAACTCCAAGATCTCTTTCCTGATTTGTCGTAGCCAAATTAGCCCCCATCATACTGTACGTATAGTTGGGGTTATTTTTCCCGATGTGCGTTACTTTACACTTATCCACATTAAATTTCATTTGCCATTTTGTTGCCCAATCACTCCAGTTTGGTGAGATCTTCTTGGAGTCCCTTACAGTCTGCTTCTGTCTTGACTATCCTAAACAGTTTGGTATCATCCATAAACTTTACCACCTCACTGCTTACCCTTTCTCCAGATCATTTATGAATAAGTTGAACAGGATTGGTCCTAGGACTGACCCTTGGGGACACCACTAGTTACCCCTCTCCATTCTGAAAATTTACCATTTATTCCTACCCTTTGTTTCCTGTCTTTTAACCAGTTCTCAATCCAAGAAAGGACCTTCCCTCTTATCCCATGGCCATGTAATTTACACAAGAGCCTTTGGTGAGGACCTTGTCAAAAGGCTTTCTGGAAATCTAAGTATACTATATCTACTGGATCCCCCTTGTCCGCATGTTTGTTAACCCCTTCAAAGAACTCTAATAGATTAGTAAGACAGGATTTCCCTTTACAGAACCCATGTTGACTTTTGTCCAACAAATTATGTTCTTCTACATGCTTCACAATTTTATTCTTTACTATTGTTTGACTAATTTGCCCGGTACTGAAGTTAGACTTACCGGTCTGTAATTGCCGGATCGCCTCTAGAGCCCTTTTTAAATATTGGTGTCACGTTGGCTACCTTCCAGTCATTAGGTACGGAAGCCGATTTAAGGGATAGGTTACAAACCACAGATAATAGTTCAGCAATTTCCCATTTGAGTTCTTTTAGAACCCTTGGATGAATGCCATCCGGTCCGGAGATTTGTTAACATTAAGTTTTCTATTTGTTCCAAAACCTCCTCTAATGACACTTCAATCCGGGACAGTTCCTCAGATTCATTACCCACAAAGGACGGTGCAGATTTGGGAACCTTCCCAACGTCCTCAGCCGTGAAGACTGAAGCAAAGAAATCATTTAGTTTCTCCGCAATGGCTTTATCGTCCTTGATTGTGCCTTTTATAGTTCGATCGTCTAGGGGACCCACAGGTTTTTAGCAGGCTTCCTGCTTCTAATGTACTTAAAAACATTTTTTATTTCTTTTTGAGTTTTGGCTAGCTGTTCCTCAAAATCTTTTTGCTTTTCTTATTACATTTTACACTTGATTTGACAGTGTTTATGTTCCTTTCTATTTATCTCACTAGGATCGGACTTCCACTTCTTAAAAGATGCCTTTTTGTCCCTCACTGCTTCTTTTACATGGTGGTTAAGCCACAGTGACTCTTTTTAGGTCTCTTGCTATGTTTTTAATTTGGGGTATACATTTAAGTTGGGCCTCTATTATGGTGTCTTTAAAAGTTTCCATGCAGCTTGCAGGGATTTGGCTCTAGTCACTGTGCCTTTTAATTTCTGTTTAACTAACCTCCTCATTTTTGTGGAATTCCCCTTTTTGAAATTAAATGCCAGGGTGCTGGACTGCTGAGGTGTTCTTCCCACCACAGGAATGTTGAATGTTTGTTGCCCAGGCTTCTCGCATTAGTGTACAAACACCTCAGGTAACCAGTTGATCGCCCTATCTTCTCCATTCGAATCAGGGGTCCTCCTTTCTTTCGTTCCTCTCTGCATTTCTTCCCGGTATCCGACTTTCCCACTCCCCTCAGGGTTTTGGTCACCGTCCCCGACGAACCTAGTTTAAAGCCCTCCTCACTAGGTTTGCAAGCCTGCCCATAAGATGCTCCTTCCTCTCTTGGTTAGGTGGATCCCATCTCTTCCTAACAAGTCCTTGTGCCGGAACAGAGTCCCATGGTCGAAGAAACCAAAGCCCTCTCTGCGACACTACCTGCGCAACCACGCATTTACTTCCTCAATTCGTGATCCCTGCCCAGTCCTTTCCCTTCAACAGGAGGATGGGCGAGAACACCACTTGCGCTCCAGATTCTTGGATCCTTCTTCCCAGCGCTACGTAATCCGCAGTAACCGCTCAAAGGTCATTCTTGGCGTATCGTTAGTTCCCACGTGGAGAAGCAGGAAGGGGTAGCGATCTGAAGGTTTGATCAGTTTTAAATTGCAGAGCCACGGTGGGGTGCGAGGAGGGACTAAGCAAGGCTGCCTGCTAGCCTGGCTCCTAAATTTAGTAGGGGGCAAGCAGGCAGTTCAGCTCAGTCCCTGCTTGCGTTTGGGTCAGGGACCAAACCCCGCTGTGGTTCTGCAATGTAAAATGCAGTAGGAGTTGGCGGGGCAGGATGCCTGACTCCTCCTACTTTTTAAATTGCAGAACCACAGCGGGGGGAGTGGAGACAGTGCTGGGGTGAACTGGCACCTGCTTTTCTCTCCCCCCCCCCCCCCCCCCGCTTCCTCTGATATTGGTGGGAAGGGGGAGAATGTGAGTAGTTAATAGACTACTCTTTTTAATATCCCTAATCTGGAGATGAGCCTGTTCTTCTCTTTTGTTGGTAATTAATACCTCTGTACTGACTTTAAAAACAGAGTGTATATCCAGGGGCATGGCCAATTGATCGTGAGGTGTTGCCCCCCCCCCCCCCCCCCAAAAGAAGAGCCCATGCTGGCTCTACAACTTCCTGCAAAAAGGGAGGTAGCACCAGCTCCGGGGTTTCAGGAAGCACACGGGCTGCTTCTCCCCTTCCAACAACAGCGGGCGCGCTTCCTGAGACACCAGCTCTGGTGTGCTCCTGCCCCCTGGCCAGACACCCACCAGCACCCTGCTCCTGCCCCTTCCCTCCTGGCTAGACACCTACCCCCAGCTTGCTCCTGTACCCTATTTTCCACCCAGATTCTGCACCCCCATCCTTATCCCACTCACTGGCAGCCCTGTCCCACACACTTGATCCCTCATTTTTGGCCCCACCTCCGAGTGTAGAGGGGCCCACAAATTCCACTAACCCTGGAACCCCAGAAGAGTTAATCTGGCCCAAGGCCTTGAACCTCAGTCCTACCTACCCTCCCCCCACATGGGGCTGGAGTGCCGGGGGAGTGAGGTGTCTCAGTTGGGGCCACATCAGTGAGGCTTGGGGGATTTTGGAGGGGTTGTTTTTTCCATGTCACTTGTGTGGTCCCTGACTGATTTTTCTGTGGGTCAGTGGCCCCTGACCCAAAACAGGTTTCCTTCCCCTCCCATAAATAGACAACGCTGAAATGTTTTGTTTGACATATTTTATTTAAAAATGAAGCCTGACCGCAACATAACACTCCGGCACCCCCCACAGACCCCAACCCTGAGCCTCTCATACACCTGAACCCCCTGCCCTGAGCCCCTCACATCCCCAAACTGCACCCCCACATCCCCAGTCTTCTGCCACAACACTCCTGCACCATCCACACACTGCAAATCTGTGTCCTGAGCCCCTCATATCCTTGGTTGAGACTGGCTGGGGTTTACCGACCTTATCCATGGAATTAGTCTCTGGCCCACAGCCGCACAGGATGCCCTTGCGGAAAATCTGGCCATCTGGAGACCATTGGCCATCAAGGGCATGGGGCTCGCTGCAGAAGGGGAAGAAGAAATGGAGGGACCGGAAGGACCTGAGGGATCAAACCAGCCTGGTTGTTCCTCTGGGGAGGACTTGGTGCCTACCTGCCTGGTAGACTTCCCCCAAGATCGAGAGGATCCATCCTTGCCGTTTGCCTACGACTGAATGGTCCGCGTTAACAGGGCTGTCACCGAGACTCAGGCAGCCAAGCAGTGGCCCCATTTCGAGATGGTGTGTGACCTCTTGTATCGAGTGGACCGGGATCCACAGACCCAGGAAGTCCAGTCCCAATTAGTCGTCCCTTGCTGCCACCAGAGAGCCGTTCTGAAGTTTTCTCATGACATCCCTGCTGCCGGACATCTGGGCCAACACAAGACCCTGGCACGGGTCCTGCCCCAGTTTTTCTGGCTAGGCGTTTACCAAGAGGTGAAGGACTACTGCCAGTCATGTCTGGCGTGCCAGTTAGCTGCTGTGACAGGCCGGGCCGGGTCTGGCCACAGCTGAGGGCGTCCACTCAGGGCAAATTGCTCAAACTCGGGGCTCCTTACAGCCCCAGACTGGAGACCTTCCCAAATAGGCCACAAACCAGTCACACCGAATGCTTCAGCTGCCAATCTGGCCAGCCAGAAGCCTCACAAACAAAACCCCTCTGACACCCCAGCTCTTCTTGTGCCCCAATCAGCCCCGGGCCTAACACACAGATGAGGGGTTATAGAACCCAATCTCACCTACCCCGAACGGGTTCTTCTGGTTCCAAGAAACCAGCCACAGTTCCCAGGTCAATTTACACTTTGGATCTTACCCACAAGACCATGCTGGGCCAATCCTTTAGACTCTACAATCTAAAGGTTTATTACTAAAGGAAAGAAAAGCATGAGAGTAAGGTTGTTAAAGAAAATACATTACATGCATTGACTCATCCAGTTCTCAATACAGGCTCTTAGCAGAGATGTTATAAACTGCTATCTTAAAAGTCTGTGGTGTACAACCTATGTCAGGATGGGTCCACAGTTCTTTCCGGCTCCTTGTTCACTGCAAGGCTGCATCTGGGATCAGGAGCTAAACTGAAGACAAAATGGAGGGTGCCACATGGCACTTATATACCTCCCCTGGCATTTTCCTGGCCAGAGCAGGTCACAGCAGGTCAAGTGGTCCAGTGACCTATCCTTGTGTCCCAAGTCAGCAACCATTATTCTGGCTGGCTTGCAGGTATCCAGACATTCCTCAGGTGTGTCTCTGGCACTTAGAGATCTATTGTCTCTGGAGCCTTGCTAATTAGCATAGACATTGAACGAATGTTCCTGGCACATTGCTCTGCCTCAGAGAATTTTCCAGCATCAACACAGAGTACATATTTATAATTCCACGTACAGATATTATACAAGTACATGAATAGTATATACAGAATCAGTAGATCACAAGCTTTCATGTGACACCTCACATGGGCCCCCTCTTTATAGACTTTTGCCCCCCCCATGGGTGCAGCAATGACCTTTAAAATTCAATAATGTGACAGCTGCTAACTGTGGTGTTCTGTAGGCCCCCCAGTACCTATGCCAATAGTCGGTACCCCGTTTGAATGCATTGTGCTGGACCTGTTAGGCCCACTCCCGAGGAGCAAAGCAGGGTTCAAATACATCTTGGTCTTGGTAGACTGTGCAACCTGCTTTCCGGAGGCTATCCCGTTGTGGAGTACCACGGCATGTATTATTGCCTCTAAATTGGTGAAGGTCTTTGCCAGGGTGGGCCTTCCCCGGGAGTTGCTCACGGATCAAGAGACTAATTTTACCTCCCAGTTGCTTCGGCAGGTCTGTGCACTCCTGGGCATCCGCAAGCTCCAGACTTCAGTGTACCGCCCTCAGACAGCTTAGTAGAGCGTTTTAATCAAACTCTAAAGGGGATGTTGCGGAAATTTCCCCCAGCCGAACTGCAACAGTGGGACCACTTGCTTCCTCCCTTTATTAGCCATCCGGGAGGTGCCGTGGTTGTCGACTCAGTTCTCCCCTTTTGAGCTCCTCTATGGTCGCCAACCTCGGGGTGGTGTTGGACTTCAGGTGCTTTCCCAGGTCTCCCTCATTGTCAGCCTCTCAGGGGCTCCTCCAATATGTTTTCCAATTACTGGAGCGACTTGCCTGGGCAGGGACTTTAGCCTGTGAGAACCTCCAGGCAGCTCAAGCGACCCAGGGGCGATACTATAACCAGGGAGCCTGAGAGAGAACTCTTGAGCCAGGGGGACTGAGTACTTATTCTCCTCCCGTCTGAGGAATCTAAACTCCTCGCTCAGTGGCAGGGTCCCTATGAGATCACACGGTGAGCAGGCCCAGTGACATACGAAGTACGCCAGCCAGACTGGAAAAAGAAAAAGCAAATCTATCATGTGAACCTCTTAAAACCGTGGAAGGAGTGTGAAGCACTAATGATTACCCCGTACCCCCAGGTGCCTGACCCAAACGAAGAAGAAAAACCACGGCTGGGAGATACGCTGACAGAGGTTCAGCAAAAGCAAGCATGTCGACTGTTGGAGGCCTTTTGGAAGACCTTTACCACGCTTCCCAGACAAACCACGGTGGTGTCTCATGCAATTCAGACAACACCAGGCCAGGTAGTCAAAGAGATTAACTGCCCCCTACCCCGACAGATGAGGGAGGTTGTGGAAAAAGAGGTCCAAGGAATGCTAGAACTCGGAGTGATCGAACGATCAAAAAGTGAGTGACGAAGCCCCGTAGTGCTTGTGCTGAAAACGGATGGAAGTGTACCGTTTGCATCAATTTCAGGAAGGTAAATGCCATCTCAAAGTTCGATGCCTACCCAATGCCCCGAACAGAAGAACAACTGGACCATCTGGGAACAGCGAGCTACATCACAACCCTTGATTTGACCAAGGGGTATTGGCAAATCTCGTTGGAACTAGAGTCCCAGGAGAAGACTGCCTTCACCACCCCGTCTGGGCTATTCCACTTTGTCTGGATGCCCTTCAGCCTTCATGGTGCTCCCTCGATGTTCCAGCACATGATGGACTGCCTTCTGAGACCCCATACCGATTACGCCACAGTATACCTTGATGATGTTGTGATTTATAGCCAGCACTGGGAAGAACACCTCCTCCAAGTGGCTGCCGTTCTTCGGACTCTGCGAGATGCAGGACTCACGGCCAATCCAAAGAAATGCCAGATTGGCTGGCAAAAGACCACGTACCTCGAATACCAGCTGGGACGCGGTCTGGTGCGCCCACTCTTAGATAAAATCCGGGCCATACAAAGTTACCCTGTACCCACGACGAAGAGAAAGGTGCATCAGTTCCTGGGCCTAGCCAGATATTATTGCTGCTTTGTCCCCCGATTTGCAGCCATTGCCGCCCTCTTAACCAAAGACTGTCCCCAACAGGTACGCTGGTCACTGGAATGTGAAGTGGCATTCCAGACTCTCAAGGATTGCCTGTGCCGAGAACCTGTACTATTTAGCCCTAACTTCAATCATACCTTTGTGGTACAGACAGATGCCTCAGAAGTGGGGCTAGGAGCTGTACTGTCCCAAACAGTAGCTAGAGAGGAGCATCCAATCCTCTATCAGTAGGAAGCTATTCCCTAGAGAACGCAACTACTCGGTTATTGAAAAGGAGGCCCTGCCCTTACATGGGCAATTGAGGCCTTGAGGTACTACCTTTTTAGGCATCCCTTTTGTATTGTTGACAGACCAAGCACCGCTTAAGTGGTTGCATACCATGAGGGCTACCAACGCCAGAATAATGAGGTGGTACTGTTACCCGGGGTTCTTTCAACCCAAATCTCTTGGTAACTTTTACTGTCTGCAAGGTGGTGTCAGGAAATAATTCAGGGGAGACACGGTCGTCCGACCGATAGATGGATGGTATAAACAGGACAGCACAAGAGTGCTTTCACTTAAAGCTAAACTTTAGTCGCAAGCACTTACACATCCGCAACAAGTTAGTAAAACGCCCCCACCCTTGACAATTACCGAAGTTGAGTGTGGCTCTCGAGTGACACTGGGCAGGCTTCCGATGGCCAGCGTTCCGTCTGCCGGTGGGGACGGAGATGTGTCCGGACGTGAAGAGTCCTCAAGGAGTCCTCGAGGCGTCCCTCCAAGTGTGCCCCAAAATTGTCCCTCTAACTCAAACTTTCCTTCCCTATTTATCCATTAGTATAACAATAACGTCACTCAAACTTGTTAGGCAAGCACTTTTTAAAGGTTAGGCAAGAGCGTTTCTTCTGATCATCACTTTCACCAGATGCGTGTGGCTTTTTTTCAGAGACTCCATGCCCGGCGGCCCTGATAGATCTAGGTCTTAAGGCGTTTAGACAAACTTCCTGTTTTTTCTAAATGTATAGCTCAGCCATTTCACTAGAGATTTGGGCCTCAGGAAGGACACGGGGTCAAGCTGCCCCCTCTGTGGCACCCAAACTCCCTTTCCCTCCCTGACTGTGGTCTAGGTCTAATTTGGGCCTGTTAGCTTGGCTGCTCAAGTTTAAGCAGTAAGCAATAGTGGTTCAGGCACATTACTGGATTTGCCGAAATCTCCCCGTACAGTACCTCGCTTTACAGCAATATGCGTTTGCAATCCAGCACCGCCCAGGGAAAGAGAATGCCAGAGTGAGGGCAACCAGAGCACACAGAGGAAAAAAATGCCTTGCTGTCCCTCAGCGAGGTAGGTAAGCAAGTAGGGAAACCTGAGAACCGGCTGTCCGGGGGGGGGGTCCCTTTTAAGCACAGGCCTCAGATCGCCTCAGGCAGCAGCCACACAAAGTAACTCCTGACCTGATGCCCTGCCAGAAGTGGTTTCAGCTGCCCTTAAATGCGATTCAGCATCCAATCAGTGTGGACGTGCTATTTCAAAATAGCAAAACGCTATTTCGAAATGCATTTTGTGTGTAGAGGTGTTATTTCGAAATAAGATATTTTGAAATAGTTAATTCAAAATAACACTGTAGTGTAGACATACTCAGAGAGGAGACTCCGCTCTCCAAGGGCTCGGCCCAGATGGTGATGAGGTCTGGGCCAAGGACATCCCAGAACACACGGTAGAACTCCACGGTCAGCCCGTCTATGCCCGGGGTTTTATTGGTGGGCATGAGATGGAGGGCTTCCAAGAACTTGGCCAGAGTGAGAGGCAGCTCTAGCCAATCTTGGTCACCAGCGCTGATCGTCGGGAGCTCGGTCCAGAACACCCTGCAGGCGTCGGTTGCATCCGGGGAAAATCAACTGGCGTAGAAGGCCATGGCCCTTCCACGCATCTCCTCTGGATCCGTGGGGGGGGGGGGGGGGTGCCGTTCTCTGCTAAAAGGCAGGTGACGTGTTTTTGGGCCCTCCTCTTTTTCTCCAGGGTGTAGAAGAAGCAGGAGCCACAATCCATCTCCCAAAGGAGACGGATGCGGGACTGAAAAAAGGCACTCCGAGCCCGGCGGTCCTTGAGGGCCCGGAGTTCCTCCCGCTTCTCCCAGTACGCCTCGCGGAGAGGTGGATCCTTGGGGTCGGATGCCAGGCGCCTCTCAGCTTCAAAATTTCCTGCTCCAGCTGCTCTATCGCCGCATCCCTCCGCCGGCTGGTGCCCCAGGAGTAGTCACAGCAGCAGAGTCGGGCGCACACCTTCCCCACGTCCCACCATCGCTGTGCTGAGGGAAAGGCGGGCCGCTTCCACCGCCAGGCTAGCCAGAACTCCCGGAAGGAGGCCACGAAGCCCACGTCTTCCAATAGGCTATTGTTAAAGTGCCAGTAGGCCGGCCCCAGCCTCTCCTGGCCAAGAGAGGCTTTCACGGTTACCAAATGGTGGTCCGTGAACGGGGCCTGCTGGAGGAGTGGGCCCGTGCCAAGTGGAAACGGGATAGGTATATGTGGTCCAACCTGGGGTGGTGTGACTGATCATCCTCCACCTGGACTTAAGTGAAGGTGGTGGTGGTGTCGTCGGGGTGGTGGTCACGCCAGATGTCCACCAGGGTCTACTATCTCCCTGAGGACGTCTGCTGTGGCCTGGCAGTTCTCAAGTCCTGAGCCCTCCCAGTCCTCGAGGGTGGTGTTCAATTCCTTACCCAAGACCAAGCCTTCCCGAGGATCCAAGGTGCCAAGGAAGGTGGCCGCCTGGCGATAAACTATCACCCAGTCTGTGCTCGCGATCAGGGCGTAAATGTTGACCAAGTTCAACGTCAGCCCCTCAACGTGGGCCCAGGCATGCAGTAGGTGGCCCGGGACAACCTTGGCGACCCCCAGTAGGTCAGGGGAGAACAGGGTCACCACCGCATATGAGCTCAAACTGAGGTGGCTAAAGAACACCCCTTCCCCCCCACTCCAGCCATCCTCGACGGCTGGAGTCGTGTGGGTCTCCTGCAGGAAAACAACCGAGTTACACCCCCGCCCTGCTCCTGCAGAGACCCGCCCTACAGCCCCAGGCATTTAATGTCACAATGATGGTATACTTCGTGTTGAGGGCTGGGGTGGATCCTCTCAGGCAGGTTAATTGTCGGCTCCCCGCAGGTCCCACAGGAGGTCATTCCCTGACCTGAAGGCCAGGAGAGCATCACCGAACTTGCGGGCCCGGCAGTAGGCCGCGATGTCCTGCATTTTGGTTCCTCTCCTCTCCTCTCCTGCAAGAGGGCCTTTGTGGCCCGGAGGATAGAGTGGAAGTGTCTCTTTTTCTCTCTTTTTTTTTTTTTTTTTTTCCCCACCCCCAACGCAAAAGGGTGAACTGCACCTTGTCCTTAGCCCTGGGGGTGTCTGCAAGGAACTGGTGCAGCTCAGCCCTCAGTGGGCTAGGGTAGAGGGGTCTTCCTCTGGCTGGGCCCCCGGATGGACTTCACCGGCCCCAGAGACGGGCAAGCAGGGCTATTCCCTGGCGCAGTCCCAAAAGCGGGGGCACCGCTCTGCCTGTCTCCATCCTCGGCGGGGGGGGCAGCAGAGAGAACAAGGCAGCCCCTAGGGAACTGGAAATGGGGGACATGAAAACCACCCCCTGAGGGCTGCTCACGGATAGGGGGAACGAGACGGCCCCCATGGGGGTGGCAATAACAGTGGGATGTGGGAGGCAGTGGAGGGGGAAGGGGGAGTAGGGTTGGGAGCGGACATCAAGTCGGGAACAGGAGCAGGGATTAGGATGGTCGTGGGAGGTGGACTGGGAATGGGGGCAGGACTGGGACTGAGACCATGAATCGGGGTGGGATCAGGGCTGGGGCTATGGATGGGAACAGGGCAAGGATCAGGACAGAGAGAAGGGCCAGAGCTTACAAAGGGGATAGTCTCCCAGGTCTTGGCCACCGAGCTGCAGCGCCTCCCCAATGGGGTCTGGGACCAAGGGGACAGAGATGGGGAGGGGGCCCGTGCCAATGTTGGGCTCGGCCACAGCGTTGCTTATGATGGTATCAGTTGCTTGGCCCCCAGCAGGGAGGAAGGGCAACCGCTCTGCCTCAAAGGGGAAGGGGGTGCCCACAGTCCCGTGACCTGGCTGCTTGCTGCCGGCCGTCGTGCCTAGGGGCTCGGCACCCTCAGGAGGCGCTTCTGGTGGCCGGGCCAACGGGCACTATTGGGGGCGCCCCAAGGGTGAGAGCGGAGGCAGCTGCCCGAGGCATGGGGGAGGAAGGAGGAGGAGGGCACGGCGCAACTAAGTTTCCGCCCAGACCGAGGTCTGTTGGCAAGGGGTTGTCAACCCCTGGGCAAGCGGAGTCAGACCCAGGGCTTCGATCTCCTCGAAGATGGAGTTCAAGTCCATCCCCATGGCCCCAGCATCCTCCCCGCCAGCTGCTGAGGCAGCAATTGCCTCAGCGGTGACAACAGGGGGTGCGGCTGGTAAGGGGGCCGGGGGAGCTCCATCCGAGGCCTCCTCGGGAATGCGCTCCGTGAGTGGGATGGTGCCATCCCCCTCCCCTGCCATGGCCTCCTCGGCTGGCGCCTCCTGCTGGCACTCGTTGGGGGTGATGTTGGCAGTGGTGACCCCCAGTATTTTGCGTGGGGCTTTCCCGCCCTCCTCATCCTTGGGGGGAGATTGAGCTCACAGATGGCGGGCTCTGTGCTTCCCCCGAATGAGCGTCCAGCCCTCGAGGTGGAAGTGGAGGGCTGGTCAGCACGGGCAGGGTCTGGGAGGCAAGGGAGGAACAATGGGGGGGCAGGGGAATATCCCCCTGGGGTGAGCCCCTTCCCTCATCCTGTGGCAACCTCACCACCCTCTCCTCCTCAGGCCCTGCCAAATCAGGTTTGTAGCTACACCTGTGGGTGGAATGATAGAATGTGAAGTAGGGCGGGGTCCTTGTAGCCCAACGAGAGAGGGCTGATGGTGGAAATTGGCTTCCCCTCAGAGGAGAGGACAGGTAAAAGGGCCGCCTTGGGGAGGAAGGGCGGGACGGAGTTTAGGACCACCCGTATGCCCAGGTCCTCTAGTGCGAGCATGTCAAACATGTGGCCCGATCGAATTTTTTTGCGGCCCGCGACTACATGTTTATAAAGTATGTAAGCGTGGCCCACCCGGTTACATTGTTTGTAAAGTAGGTAGAGGGCCGTGGGGCCTTCCAAGAAAAAAAATCTCAAGTTGCACATGTGCACAGGACGTGAGATGCTATTAAATTGCACACAGGCAACACTGCCACGGTGCGTGATCTCGTACCAAGCCATACTTGCACGTGTGAGTAGAACGGGTATAGTTTCGGCCCTCCACTCAACGCCACCAGTATGCATGCTGTGCTCTGCCATTTTCTCTGCCACATTCATCAGTTTGTGATTTTTTTTTTTTTTTTTTTTTTTTTTTTTTTCATTCATCGTGGATTGTTGTGCTTTTTGTGCTATAAAAAGTCCTTCGCAATGTCACTATCAAAACCGGAAAGTAGTAAATCTATAAAAAGGAAGATTGAAGACGAGCGCCATGTTTTCCAGGACAAATGGGAACTGTTTTTTATTTCAACTGAAAGGCAAGATTATCTGCTTAATATGCAATCAAATTATCAGTGTTCCAAAGGAGTATAACATCAAGCGGCATTATGAAACCCACCGAGAAAAGTACGATAAATTAGAAGGGAAATTATGGCAAGATAAGTTACTGGAATTAAAGACAGCGTTGAATAGACAGCAAAGTGTGTTTACAAAAATTGAGAGACAGAGAAGCTGCAGTTAAAGCTAGTTATGTTTTGTCAGAATTAATAGCGCGAAGTTCAAAACCATTCACTGAAGGGTGAATTTATAAAAGAGTGCATGGTGAAAACTGCTGAAATTGTATGTCCTGGAAATGTGAAAGCGTTCAAAGATATCTCTTTTTCATGGAACACAGTTGCAGAGAGGATAAATGAAATGGCAAGTGATTTAAGTGAGCAATTAAAGAAATCAACTTTTGAAGTGTTTTCAATTGCTCTCGATGAAAGTAGAGATATTGGCGGTGTTGCGCACCTGGCTGTCTTCTTTCGCGCTTGTGATGGTGATTTCAATTTAATTGAAGAGCTTCTTGAACTCGTACCTATGCATGACACTACAACTGGCCAAGACGTTTTCAATTGCGTGATTGTACTTTTGGAGAAATATAATTTTTGTCAAATTTGGTTTCCATAACAACCGATGATGGTCCTTCGATGACCGGGAAAATAAGCGGTTTTGTGGCTAGATTACAAGAACGCCTAGCACCAAGAGACATAAAATTTAACCATATCCACTGCATAATCCATCAAGAAGTGTTATGCTCAAAGGTGGTTGAGCACATGCTCCATGTTTATAAAGTTGTAAAAAAAATTATAAATTTTATCCGTTCACATGGTTTGAACCAATGTCAATTTTAATCATTATTAAGTGAGTTTGGAATTGAGTGTGAAGGGTTGCCATACTATACTGAGATCTGTTGGCTTTCTTATTCGAGAGTTTTGGAAACTATTATTTTCCATGAAGTGAAAGGACAGGACACAGACTTAACTATAACTGGGTACAAGATTTATCATTTTTAGTTGAAATTACCAAACATCTGAGTGACCTGAATTTAAAACTTCAAGGGAAGTGTCAGGTAGTGACTACTATGTATGGCAGTATAAAAGCTTTTATGACCAAACTTTGTCTTCGGGAAATACAGTTTAAAAAAAACACAACATTTAACTTTCATTACATGCCGAGACCGTGAAAGCAAACACCCCAGTTCGCGTTTTGCAAATTATGCATCAAATAGTGTACAGCTGCGACATGAATTCAAGGAGAGATTCCAGGATTTCAAATAACGTGAAGATAAGTTCTTCTTGTTTACAGCACCATCGTCTTATGATTTTCAAAAGGCTGAAGGAAATATGTAAATATCAAAATTCAGTGTAAGTTCTAACTCTTTCTTAAAAAACAAATATAATGAAGTTGGCATTCTTGATTTTTACAGATATGTGCCCAGGCAATTTGTTGAAGTACGTAAATTTGAGTAAAAAATATTGTCAATGGTTGGTAGTACGTACTTATGTGAACAGCTATTTTCACTTATAAAAGCCAACAAGCCCCCTAAAAGGTCAAGGTTAAGTGATAAACATTGATTAGCGGTAATTAGAGTAGTATCAGCCCAAAATAGCAAGCCAAATATTGAAAAACTGGTATCACAAAAGCAGTGTCAGCTCTCTGGAAAGAATACTCAGGACTGAAATGCTGCAGGTTTTAATTTGAAATTCTCATGCTATTATATTTTATTCTTATGCTACTGTTATATTTGCTTCTCAATGCTGCATAATAAAGAATGTGATTTAATATTTTTTTATTCCCTAATAAAATACGTTTTGTGATTTTATATCAATAAATGTCCATTTTTTGCAATTGCATGAATAATTATATTTATGCAAAATCTCAAACTTACAAAGTATCTCAAATTTTCACAGAAGCCTGTTCTATTTCATTAACCACTCTATACTTGTCTTTATTTCAACAAAACAAGTTATGTATCGTATTAAAAAGTACCTTACATTTTTATTTAAATATAAATTTAATGTATTTGCAAATACAGTAATTTGTCTAAAATTATTATATTCAAATATGACCTAATAAAAAATATGCCTAAAACATAATCTGTAATAATAAATACAACTTCTATCAGTTTTCATTTGTGCAGCTCTCAGTAGGCTTAGAGTTTGTCGGGCATGCCCCCAACCCCCAGGCCCCTCTCCACCACCTCCTGGGCAAGAAAGGACGCCACCTTCCTGTACAGCTTGGAGGGTGCTACCACAGCCGAAGACCCCTCGCCAACGCTTGCACATACGTTTCCATATGGGGCGAGGCAGGGACTGGGAGGCAACGGCTGCTGTGCTTCCTGGTCAGGGTGGGGAAGGGGACAATGCCCCCCCGAGCCAGGGGGGACAATGGCAGGGGAAGGAGGGATTGCGGCAGGGGTCGGGACCCAAGCTCCCTAGGAGGAAGGCCCCGCCATGCTGCCTTCGGTGGGAGGACTGGGTTGGGCGGCTGCCGGCCCCGACGACTGGACAGGGCTGCAGAAATTGCTGCCAGGGCCTGAGGACTTTCCAGGACACCCCCCGGGCACCTTTGCCAGGCCCTGAAGAATGGGCCGGACCACCTGGGCTCTGGGTCTGGCTCAGGCAAAGGGTCCCTGGACACGCTGTTGTCATCTTCGTCCCCGGTGGACTCTGTGGAGCCAGGTCGGACCCCAGGGGAAACCGGGAAGTAGCCCAGGGGTAGCTGACCTAAGGCCGACAGAGGAGATGGAGGTCAGCTGGTTGGTGTGTTGCATTCAGGATCCCCGCCAACCCAGTGGCAGCCCTAGGCTGGGATGCAGTGGAGCGGGTGGGCCTGCATCCACCCCCTGTTGCCACCCCTCACCTTGGGTGGTAGGTTCCCCCTGGAGGAAGAAAACCTTTTCACTTGTTGGCTCTCCGCCTACAAAGAGACCCAACCACTGCTTGGCCTGCAGACAGACCGGAGCTTTAAACTGCTTAACTGTTTGTTCGCTGCCCTGCCCTGACGCAGGGCCTGGGCTCATAAACTGCTGTTCAGTTTACCAGAGTACTGCTTAAATGTTTGTGTGCTGTCCCACCATGAATAAGGGTGTGGCCTCTATAATGACTATTGGGCCTGACTGCAGGCTTAATAGTTGTTATGAGACCCCAGACTTCTGCTGCTTGTAGGGAGACAGTGTGACCTCTCACTGACTGGAACTATTGCAGTATCAAACAATCAGAAGCTGACAATTTTGCACTTAGTTTTTTTAAATAAAAGCTCATTTATAAAAGTACAATGTTCTTTAAGAGTGGTGTTCTTTTATCATTGAACTGGTATTTGGTGACGCTCGTAATTCTGTTCTCCACACTAGTGTGTCTTGATAATGGTGCAGGGAGCAATTGTCATTTTAATGCACAAACATCAGTAATAAAAAATGATTATGTATCCATAACATTCATTTGATAGAAAATCAAGTCATCCTAGCATGTTCTGATTTTAAGAGATGCTTGGTTTAGTTCAGGGGTGGCCAACCCGTTGGAGACGAAGAGCCAAAGTAGCGGTGGAGAGAGTGCGAAGAGCCACATACCTGGGGAGTTATGCGGGGGGGGGGGGGAAGCCACACCAGGGGAAAATAGGTGCCGGTACACTGTCCCGGGGCATACTATCACAAAAAAAGCACTGGGACGGGGTGAGAGGTGCAAGCTCTGGGAGGGAATTTGGGTGCAGGAGGAGGTGGAGAAGAGGATGCTGGCTCAGGGAGGGGGCTCGAGGCTGGGGAGTGTTGGGGTCAGGTGGAGGGTTGGGGTGCTGAGCAAACCGCAGGCTTGTGGCTGTGAGGGTGCAGGAGTTTGGGCTGGGGTGCATGAGGGGCTCAGGACACATTTGCGGCGTGTGGATGGTGCAGGAGTGTTGTGGCAGAAGACTGGGGATGTGGGGGTGCAGGAGTTTGGGGATGTGAGAGGCTCAGGGCAGGGGGTGCAGGAGTGTTATGATGCTGGGGCCAGATGGGGGCTTGGCCCCAATTGGGGGGTTGTTGGCCAGGCTTCATTTTTAAATAAAATATTATGTCAAACACAAAATGTTTCAGTGTTGTCTTTATTTATGAGAGGGGCGGGGAACCTGTTTTGAGTCAGAGTCACTGACCCACAGAAAAGTCAGTCGGGGCCACACAAGTGAGATGCAAAAAACAACCCCTCCAAAACCCCCTAAGCCTCACTAATGTGGCCCCAACTGTGCTGGTGGGGGTAGGGGACAGGGGCAGGGTACTCGTGGGGTCTGGCCAGGGGAAGGGGACAGACACAGCTGGGGCCAGTACCTGGGGATCCCAGGTCTCAGGAAGTGCCCTGGCTGCTCCTCCCCTTCCCAGGCACCCCCCCTCCCCTTCACCAGAGCCAGGCTCTTCTCTCCCCCCCCCCAGCTCTAACCTAATTCTCTGGCCCCGGAGGCGGAGCCGCTGCTGCTGCTGCTACAGCCATGCGCGTCTTTCTCCAGGCGCTGGAGCACATGCACTGAACGGCTGGCCTTGAGACATTCTGGCTGGGACACCATGCACACTCCCCCCGCCCCGCTTCTAACCTAATTTTCGGGTCCCGGAGCCGCGCATCTCCCTCCAGGCACTAGGGCACATGCGCTGGGCCAGGATGCCGTGTGCATGCCTTCCCCCCAACCCAATTCCCCTCTCCCAGAGCCGCCGCTGCTGCTGCCACACGCGTACAGGACACCATGCACGCCCCCCACACACACAATCCCCTCTCCTTCTCCAGAGCTAGGCATCTCTCCCCCCCCACCACCTTATGCCCAGGTCCCGGAGCTGCTGCTGCGCTCAGCTTCCGGCTGCTAGCATGTGCAGGCTGGGCTGCTGTGTGCGACCTGGCCTGCATGTGCAGGATATGATGCAGTGCACTGGGGGCTGTGAGCAGAACGGCGCAGGTCATGGCGGGTCATGAGCATGCATGCAGCTCACAGCGGCCCAGCCATGAGAGTGGCTCCAGGTTCCGTAATTTTTTTCAGCTCGTGAGCTGCGGGTTGAGTCAAACACTTCAAGATTCTAGGTGAAAAGAGCAGCTTATGAATGAATGGAAATGCCTATTTCCTAGAACTGGAAGGGACCTTGAAAGGTCATGAAGTCTAGTCCGCTGCCTTCATAGCAGGACCAAGTACCATACCTGACAGATTTTGCCCCAGATCCCTAAATGGCCTCCTCAAGGATTGAGCTCACAATACTGGGTTTAGCAGGCTAATGCTCAAACCACTGAGCTATCCCTCCCTGTATGTGCTTTGGTATCTCCTGATTTTCTCTTTTAATCTAAAAGGAAAAAAATCTTAAATTTTAAAATATTTTAATCTGCCTATGTAGGGTAGTGATACAGAACGAGATGGAATAGTCCCAGAAAAATCATCTCGAGAGAAGGAAAAGGAACTGACAGATGCATCTAATTCTCCTAGAACCTCGAAATATCATTACTCAAGATCGCGTTCACGATCAAGGGAAAGAAAACGGAGGTCGGGTATGGTCAACTTCTAACTTGCTTTACGTGTATAGATATTAGGGATGTGAAAGTGTAACTTTGTATGTGGTTAACCAAACATACATGGTTACAAGCAGCGCCGCACCGTCCTGCTCCATCCCCCACCCTGTGTGTTGCTGCCTCTATCAGAGGTAGCAGTGTGGGGTGGGGCAGACAGGAGGCACCTTTCCCCCCCGCATGTAATGCATTTTAACATCCCTAATAGATATTTATTATAATACTATAAACTTGATCCTGGCTCAGGAAGTTTTGGAGATGACACATTTTGTGTCCGGGTAATGTACAAATAATTTAATGAAGCAAGTTATAAATTATCTCTTAGAGAGACCAAAATCCTTGATTCCTTGATTACAAAGCATGTAAATTTCATCCTGGCTATGTTACCTTTTGAAGAAAACTGAAACATTATTGGTCTTATCTGCCTGAACTTAATTTCTTATAGTAGAATATACTGTTGGACACCACAGTTTTAAACACATGTGGCTATTTGGCCGGTTGAGTGTGGTTAGTTTGCTTCAGAACTGGTTGGACACCACAGGTTTAAAAATGCTCTAAAATAGAAACATGCACACTTGCAGAACTTGAATCTCTTTTGCTTAAACTTGAATCTCTTTTAAAAAGTTGCTCTCAGTGGTGCCAGTGAAACTGCTTTTGAAATATTTTATACTGAGACTTATTTTTTAAAATGACTCGTGCTGAAAATAAAAATTGAATGCTTTTCCAAAGCCCAGTGGATATTTTTCTTGGTGAGAAGCATTAGACATAGTTAGAAAACCTAATGTGTAAATGTCTTCTGTTTGATATGTTTGGATTAAGACCCTATAGTCCACAGTTTATATCCTAGATGTTACAATTATATTCTAGCCAATCAGGAGGCAATTGAGAAACAAACTAATCAGTTTTCACTGTTAAATGGTGGGAAAGAAACTAACTTTAAAAATTCTCTATTCTAATGTGGTTTCCACCATAGATAAGGAGACTCTAACTTTTGTTAAACCTTTAAAATATAGGAGCTTCAGGGGGTAGCCGAGTTAGTCTGTTACAGAAAAAACAACAAATGGTCTGGTAGCACTTTATAGACTAACGAAACACGTAGATGGTATCCTGAGCTTTCGTGGGCACAGCCCACTTCTTCAGATGACCGGAGTTATGAGTTGGGGATATGAAAACTCAAAATAAATAGGAGAGGGGAAGGGGAGGGGGGAGACAGAACATCATTAAGTATCTGGAGAATGGGTCCTTAAACCTAAGCAGATAAAAATCAAAGTCAATAGATAGATTCCTAAAACAGGAAGGATACCACTCAGGGAGCTGTTAGCACCTTCAGTGGTTAAGTAGGTAGAGTCCCCACCAGCCCATATCACGATTGAGTCCATTAGCATGTGAATTGAATTTGTGGATGAACTGGGATTCCAGGGCTTCTCTGTGTATTTGGCTTGTAGAGCTGGTTTGTGACAAGACAGCTACTTGCAGGTCTGTCAGACTGTGGTTAGGCAAGCTGAAATGCTCACCAACAGGCTTCTGTATATTCCCTTTACGTATATCCGATTTGTGTCCATTGATTCTTTCCCGCAGAGACCGTCCAGTTTGTCCAATATATATATAGCAGTGGGGCACTGCTGGCATTTGATGGCATAGATCAAATTACTGGATGTGCAGTCAAATGACCCTTTGATTTTGTGGCTTATGTTGTTTGCCCAAGTGATGAATTCGCCAGTGTAGATATGTGGGCAGAGTTGGCATCTTTTTTGGTTGCAGGGCTGGGTTCCTGGAGGTTTATGATGTGGTTGTGTGGCATGGTTATCAGAAAGAATACGTTTCAGGTTAGGGGGTTGTCTGTAAGCAAGAATAGGTTTTTCTCCTAAGGCCTCTGAGAGTGAGGGATCATTTTCCAAGATGGGTTGTAGATTGTGTATAATGCGTTGGAGGGGTCTGAGTTGTGGACTGTAGGTAACAACAAGAGGAGTTCTGTTATTTTCTCTTTTGGGTCTGTCTTGAAGTAGTTCATGTCTGGGTATTTTTTTGGCTCTGTCAATTTGTTTTTTCACTTCCCCAGGTGGGTATTTCAGTTTTAGGAATGCTCTGTAAAGATCCTGTAGGTGACTGTGTATGTCTGTAGGGTCGGAGCAAATCCGGTTGTATCGTAGGGCTTGGCTGTATACAATCGACTGAAAAATGTGTCTGGGATGGAAGCTGTAAGCATGAAGGTAAGTGTAGCGGTCAGTAGGTTTCCGATATAGGGTGGTGGAAATTTGTCCATTATTTAACTGTACTGTAGTGTCCAGGAAGTGGATTTCCCTTGTGGACTGGTCCAGGCTGAGGTTGATAGTAGGGTGGAAGTTGTTGAAATCCTTGTGGAATTCTTCAAGAGTCTCTTTTCCGTGGGTCCATATGATGACGATGTCATCGATGTAGCATAAGTAAAGTAGGGGTGTTAGGGGCCGAGAGCTGAGGAAACATTGTTCAAGGTCAGCCATAAGGATGTTGGCATATTGTGGTGCCATGCGAGTGCCCATGGCTGTGCCACTGATTTGGAGATAGAAATTGTTTCTGAATTGGAAGTAGTTGTGGGTGAGGATGAACTCGCAGAGCTCTGTAATCAGGTGTGCAGTGTTGTTATTGGGGATGGTGTTCCTGATGGCCTGTAATCCGTCTTTGTGTGGAATGTTGGTGTAGAGGGCTTCTACATCCATGGTGGCTAGGATGGTATTTTCAGGAAGATTATTGATGTTTTGGAGTTTCCTCAGGAAGTCAGTGGTATCACGGAGGTAGCTAGGAGTGTTGGTAGCATAGGGTCTGAGGAGGGAGTCGATATAGCCAGTTAATTCTGTGGTAAGTGTGCCAATGCTGGGGATGATGGGCTGTCCAGGATTACCCAGTTTGTGTATTTTGGGTAGTAGATAGAAAGTTCCTGGTCGGGGATTGGGGGGGTGTTAGCGTAAATTTGTTCCTGAGTAGCATCAGGGAGTTTCATAAGCAGTTTTTTCATGTTTTTTTGGTATTCCTTAGTGGGGTCACAGGAGAGAGGCCTGTAGAATCTGGTATTGGTGAGTTGTCTGTTCACCTCCTGTTCATAAAATATACTTTATTCTTTAAAATATACTTATTATATTATACTTTATACTTTAAAATATACTTATTCTTCACTCTGTGGTGTAGAAAAGCTTAAGTGTAAGTTAAGTGAGTATTAACTAACAAAATTAGATAAAGTTCATATTTACTTGATAAATAACAGATAAATTTCTTCTTCAGATAACGAAGGAAGAAAACATGGAAGCCGGAGCAGAAGCAAAGAGGTAAACTCTTTGTAGTGCTTAGGTAATTGTACAATACCTCTTTTAAAGTATCTTGTAGTTATGTGTGTATATGTAAAACTATATATAAATGACTTTATGGTAAGTACAAAAAAAAACCCCATTGGAAACTCAAACTTAAATCAGTATGGAGTACCTATCATAGTGAAGAATGGTTAAAGCCATCATTTTGACAAGAAGGTGATTGTTTATAGCAGAATTGCATTCAGAAACTGTTGGTATTAACTTTTTGTGGAAACAGCCAAATTAAAATTGCATATGGAGAAGTAGAATTGGTGTTCTTGGTGACTATCTAACAGAGCTTCCATTAACCAGAAGCCTTAAGTCTTCTCATGCCTGACCACTGCTCAGGGGTTTCAATGTTGAATACCGATCTATCTAAGGATACTTCTTTTAAAAAAAATCCCCACTGACTGAGCTCTGATGATTGCAACTTTGAATTTTAAGGAATGCTGCAGCATTACATATGTAGCCGTGTCAGCAAGAGTCAGCTGGAAGTGTGGCTGTGACAGCAAAGAGCTCACCAGAGGGCTTCTTTAAAAAAATGAAGGCAAGGGGAATGAGAAGAGGCAGCAGCAATTGTACATTGGAGATAACTGGCTTACTCACCAGAAAAGAGGTGAAAGGTGCAAACAAACTGCAGCAGAAGTAGTCAGGCGGGAGGCTGTCACATGGGGCAATAATAGGCTTAGGTAGATGGGGAACTCCTAAAATTTTAATGTGGGACAGGAACTCCCCCCAATCCCAATGGAAGCTCTGTAACAATTAATTTAGGAGTTTTTGTGAAATTGACTATATTGTTTAGATCACATGATAACATTTCTATAATAAATCATACTCAGCGTGCTAATGCGCGAAGAGACTGAACTGAAGACGCTCCAGACTCAGATAGCAAAATTATAAGCCTACTTCATGATAAGGTAACTATTAGTCATTCAAACTCATATTTCCCTTAAAGATATCTTAAATCAGTTATGGGATGTAATGGTGTTTTTATTAGTAAGTGTATGTTTGGAAGACTGAATTTAAAAAAAAAATCATTACACCTAATGTTTAGAAAGTTTTGCTTCTCTTGTAAATATTTCAAGCATTTTACCATACTATTAGACCAGAGTGAACCTTTTACATTACATTTACCTTTTGCAAGTTGATTTAAATGATTAGCAGGTTTTTCATGAATAGGCTACCTTGTTTTAGTGTCTCATGATACTTTTTTGCTGGGAATTGCAAGTTCTTAAAGTATAGGTCAAACTGTCTTTCTAACTTACATTGTATTTGTGGATGTGATTAGCATTAAGTAGCTGACATCTAAAAATAGGCTTCTGTTTATTCAACTATATTTCCATATATTATAGCTGTTGGTTTGAGTTAAAACTATAATAACTGTAAAAATAGCAAAGAGATTTTCAGTTTGTTATAAATGTCTGAAATGAAGGCTCCTAGTACATGTCTAAAATCTGAAACTTGCCAGCAAAAGTTTAGTTTAAAGGATTTTGGAGTGAGTCTCTTAAAAGCTTATTGTTGATATTATCTAATTATGGCAAACCTGTTTCAGGCTTGTCTGTCTTAAGTGGCCAAATAGGTAGTTTGGGGCGGGGGGTGGAAAGGATATTTAAATGCTGAATATTAGGTTAGAGCCGATTTACTTGAACCTGTAAATTACCGTATATTAAAAACATAGGATATATGCTGATACTGCTATATGACGTTTACAGAGTTTGATTTTTAGAATCCTTTTTTAAAACAACTTAAATGTCTACAGTATTTTGTATTAGAAACTGCTAATAAACAAGCTGGATATGTTATGAAGAAAAATTCTTTATCATGGTTTAGTTTCCAAAGAAAACACTGATAAAAATCAGAACTGACCTTGCCAAAGTAGTTTTGGCACTGCAGATATAAAAGGAAGAGGAGACTGCTTTTAAAAAGAGGCACTGCAGAAAAAAATTACAGTGCAGCACTGCAGGATATTTCCATTTTAAACTAAAGTGTGAGGCCTCAATACTAACTTTTATTTTTTTAAATACTTTGTCACCAGTACTTATTTAACCATGGGTAGAATAATTGTTATATGCATGTCTGACACCAGATGTGGGTTTACAGATGTACTTGTGTGCATGGTATGTCTGTACAAATATTAAATGTGTTTTGTTTACAAATATCTATGCCCTTGTGTACATACATGCTCAGACACTGGTAGAGACATAAACATATTTAGGTTTTTAGCATTGCTCCATTATAGATGGAGTAACCAGTAACTGAGGAGGAATGCTGTTTTCATTGTAATGCTCCCAACAGTCATGTCAGGAGACAGTGTAATAATATAGTAGAACCCCTTTTATCCGACCCACCATTATCTGGCTCTACATAGTAACCAAACACCCAGCATGCGCAGGTCCAGACGTGAGCCGTCTCTCTTGTGGCCTGAAGGCAGTGCTGTCTTGCATTTTCCTATTCTTCAGATTATCTGATTTTTGGAATATCTGATTGGCCCTGATCCAAGTTAGATTGGATAAACAGGGTTCTGCTGTACTCTGATGGGTGCTTTAAAAATACCCAAGAGAAATGGTGGGGGGGAAATGATAGTGTATATTTGCAGCATTGACTAGATGATGGTGTTAAGTAAAATAGCCATCACTGTTGACTGAGCCACACTCCTAAGGTTACTAATGTTTCATCACAACATATACTTTTTTCTCTTTTGATACTATACTAACTCTCTTTGTTGCACTATCTTCCTGAAAGAACCAACTTCTTCTTAAAACAGGCAAGAAGACATGAGTCCAAAGAAAAGTCCTCCAAGAAACACAAATCTGAGGACCACAATGACAAAGAACACTCATCTGACAAGGGAAGAGAGAGCTTAAATTCATCTGAAAATGGTGAGGACAGACATAAACGCAAAGAAAGGAAATTATCAAGAGGCAAAAGTCATTCAAGATCCAGGTCTCGTGAAAGGTAAATTGTCTAGTTGTGATTATTGAATAACATTTTTTTTTTTTATCCTTCAAGTGGTTGACAAAAATGGGGTGCTTTGGAGTTTTATTAGGGTTCATATATACAACTGAATTGGGTCTAACACTGGGTTTTTAAAACAGATTTCTTCCGGAACGTTACCGCTAAAGTAGCAAAGTTTCCTGTTTTGTTATGCAATGCATTTAATGCTAGTCCAGATTTTTTTCCCCCCCGGGTGATAGTAAGGTTATTGAGCTTCCTTTAGACAGTGTCTAAAATTAATTCAAATGCATATTGATTTATGCAATGAATGTATATTGTATAAGTATTTAATTCCTTGGCACCAGTGACAGTACATTTTCTCCTAGTGTCAGGGCATTGCTTTTCCTTCTGTGTATTGCTTTTAACATTTCTACCTCATAAATCAGGAGTTTCCTTTAAGGTATTAGAGTTCTGCTGTTTTAGGGTATGTCTACACTATGTAGCTTTTAGCAACATGGTTGCATCAACACAGCCCTGTCGCTAAAGTCAGCATGTGTGAACGGTGTTTGTTGGCACTTTTTGTCGACAAAATACTTCCACTCCCAACGAGGGGGTTTCACTCCTGCTGACAAAGCAGCGTTCACACTTTCACTTGTCGCAGCAAAACTTGGTCATTTATTGGGGGGAGGCCTTTCTAAAGCAACCATGAATGACAAAAGTTTTGTTGAGTGCAAGTGTAGACATAGCCTAAGATGATAAACTCAGGTTAGCTCTGAAAGTCAGGACTTATGCATTGGAATGTTCCTATCATGTTGTTTGGTTACTCCACTAACATATTGTGTGTCAGTATTAATGAGTAAGATTGTTTAATGAACTACGAAATTTGAGTGGGTCTTGTGGCTTACTTATAGTGGTGATCTTTTTGTTTCTTCTTTCATACCCCTCACTTAAATTGTTCAAGATGATAACTTTATTACTAGCAAATGTTCGTTTGCTCTATGTGGATGAATCAGAATTTTTTTTAAATATAGTCTCTTAAGACCTTAAGTAGAAATTCACTTTTCTTTATGCATTGAATTAGAAGGCTTCAGAATATTTCTAAAAACTTGGAATGTTTGTTTTCAGGCGTCATCGTAGTAGAAGCCGTGATAGAAGAAAATCACGGTCCCGAAGCAGAGAGAGAAAACGCCGTGTAAGATCTCATTCTAGATCAAAATCTAGACACAGACATAGAAGTAGAAGCAGAAGTAGGACTAGGAGCAGAAGCCGGTAAGTATGATGTCATTATGTCATTTCTTCAAAATGTCACCACTCAAATGTAGCATGCTTTAAAATCTATTCAGATTCATTGAAATTGCATAACTTATTGGAAATGGCTTTCTATTGCATTAATACCTAGAAGCTCTGTTGTACTAGTCACTGTACAAATGCATAAGATGATGATGTGTTTGCCCCAAAGAACTTACCATTTTAAGATTTGAGTTCTCACCCTTTTTTAGTAGAATGACTCCATGGTATAAATATGAGTCTTGAGACTCCGCCAGTTCCTCCATATCTAGCCATAGAGAATGTCGGGGACCTCATGATCTGAGACAGTACAGACTGTAGGATTTTGCAAAATGGCATCAACCCATAGAATGAGAAGACAGATGGTTTTGTTAAAAAGTGCAGATTTTAATAAGTGGCAGGGCTTTTGTTCACCTCTCTGACACATTCTTCCTATGGGTCTTTGGAGAAATTATGTTCTTCTTCGAGTAGTGTCCCCGTGGGTGCTCCACTCTAGGTGAAGGGTCGCCCTGAGCCGCAGATCGGAGCTTTGTACAGCAGTTTCCCCTGTTGAGCCACGCATGCCCAGGAGGCATCTCGAGCCCTTCCCGCCTCCTGAGGAGCGCAGCTCAACCCCCTCCCTTTCAGTTCCTCTTTAACCGCCCTCGTCAGCGGACGGAGCAAACAGGAGCTCCCTGTCAGACTATCTGACTACTTTCCCTTTAGTTATTTAGCATAGTTATTTTCCCCTGTTCTAATCCAAGTTAGTCTCTCCTTGTTTCTTTCAAAAAAACCAAAAAAAACAAAACTAGAAATAGGAAAAATAGACTTAATTAAAATCCCCCCCACGGGGGCGGGGCTTGAACTCACCTCAAACCGGGACTCCGGTGAACCGGCATTCTCCCGGCTGTCAAAGCAAGAGACACATAAAGACATTAAAAAAAAAAAAAAAAAGGAAACAGAAGGAGGAGAAAAAAAAAAATAAACAAAAAAAACACCACACAAAGACATACTAAAATAAACACAATAAGCTGAAGGACAAGAGAGTTCGTCATGTCTGGCTCCTCAGGCTTTAAAAAATGCAGTCAATGCCGGGACCCGATGCCAGCTTCAGATGGTCACTCAAACTGCATACGCTGTTTGGGGGAGACTCACTCTCCCCACAACTGTACCCATTACAATTCCCTGACGGCGAGAGCCAGAAAAGATCGAGAGCTCCGCCTCAGAATGATTCTATTTGAAAAGGCTTTACAGCCTGCGGGGGAACAACCTACAGCGCGGCAAGAGCCTCCCCCGCCTTCCAGGAATGAACCGAGAGCGAGAGCCTCTCCATCCCGCTCCCTTCCAGCCTCTTCCTCTCCCAAACGTAGAGGAGAGGCACACCAGGCTGGGAAGACCCCTGCCACTACGGCTTCGGGGCGATCCTCCCACTCCGCGCCGGCATCAGGGCGCGCAACAGCTGAGCGGCCCCGGGAGCGCTCTAAGCAGCCGGCACGGCAGGAAAAGCCGACGCCGCTTCAAACCGCGGTGCCGTTTCAAACCGCGGCACCGCTTCCAGCCCTGGCGCCGTTTCAAGCCTCTGCAGCGCCGAAAGCTACAGCACGGCTTAAAGCTGCGGCGCCGATTAAAGTCACGGCACCGCAGCAAAAGGATGGGCAGCCTCCGAAGCCGCTGGCACCAGCTGATGCTCCGCTGGTCCTGCCACAGCCAGACAAGCAGCCAGATGAGGCTGCTAGGGATCAGCCCCAGCGAGAGACTGATCCACACAGCAGGCATCAATATCCCTGCCTGCCCTCTACTTCTTACTCTCCTGGGAGGTCTCCATCAAGGCAATCCTCCCAGGTCGATATCACCGTTATCTCTTCAGGACGCTCCTTCCTGATGATGACCGCCACGCAGTCTATTCCTCGTGACATCCATCACCTGGGAAGTCTCGCTCCCACCATTATAGGGCTCCACCACAACATAGCCCATGGCACCCATACTGGCCTTACCCACCTCCACCTTATCCACCGCAATGGGGACCGTGGGAACACTGGGAGCCATATGGACACCACTCCCCACCTCGCTCCACTGCATCCCGGAGAAGCTTGCCTCGGCCACAGCCCCTACCTCCAGCAAGTCTTTCGGAGGACGAGGCGGAACGAATCTCAGACAATGACTCAGATGCTCAGTCAGTAAACGTCACACACTCTGATGCCCTTGATGCACAACCAGATGATGCCGTAGTACCATCAGACACTGGAACAATTGACGATCTAAAACAGTTCCAAGAACTATTCAAGAGAGTAGCGACAAGCCAGAATGTCTCCCTGCAAGAGGTGCAGAAGAAACAATACCAATTGCTAAAGAATCTACATCCCACACTACATGGCAAGATTGCCCTGCTCATAGACGAGGCAATAATGGAGACCTCAGAAGACCTGTGGAAGACACCTGCATCCATTCAACCAACTAAGAAGAAAATTGACAGAAAGTACTTTGTCCCCTCAAAAGACAACAACTTTCTCTTCACTCACCCACAACCTAACTCACTAGTCGTGGACTCAGCACAACAATGAGCGAAGCTTCCACAATATAGGACGGGCAACGCAGACAAGAACCACAAAAAGTTGGACTCCTTTGGCAAGAAAATATACTCCTCTTCCACTCTACAACTCAGAATATCAAATTACTCTGCTCTCTTAGCAAATCACGACTTTGACAACTACTCAAAACTGGGAGAACTAATGCCACACCTCCCCAACTCCAAAAGACCCATCTTGAAATCAATAGTTCATGAGGGCCATATGATCGCCCGCACCGCTCTCCAAACGGCAATGGATGTAGCTGACACCGCAGCCCGAGTTACAGCTACAGCGGTGGTGATGCGTAGAGCTTCTTGGCTCCAGTCGTCTGGAGTTCCTCATGAACTCCAGCCCAAAGTGGAAGACTTGCCATTTGACAAGCAAAAGTTATTCGCAGCCACTACGGACGAAATGCTCCACAACAGCAAAAATTCTAAGTCCACACTTCGCGTTAGGCATGTACACACCACCCTATAAACGCAGGCGATACACCCCATATAATTCATATAATCGATACCGATATGGGCAATACAATCGACCACAGAGGCCTTATGAAGACACCAGACCAAGACAGCGAGGTCCCAGAAGGCGACCCAACCAAGCCCACCCACCGGCTACTCAACCATCTAAGCAGCAAATTTGAACATTTGGTCGAGGGCCTGCAAGACCTCCCTCACGATCTAGCACCAGCTCAACATGGCCATCTATTCAACCACCGATTGCGCCCCTTCCTCCCACAGTGGGAATCCATAACATCGGACCGCTGGGTCCTAGAGATAATTCGAGTGGGCTATACCATCCCTTTTATTTCTATCCCCCCTACCCTTCTCCCTACCCCGTCCCTTTTCAGGACCACTCTCACGAAACCCTTCTAAAACAAGAGATCGATCGGCTCCTCGTCATCGGAGCGATAGAAAGGGTACCCCGAGAGTTCCACGGGAGAGGGTTTTACTCAAACTATTTCTTGACCGAGAAAAGAACAGGGGGTTGGAGACCTATATTGGATCTCCGCAAACTGAACAAATTCCTCAAGAAACAGCGTTTCAAGATGGTCACTCTCTCCGCAATCATTCCTGCGCTAGATCAAGGGGACTGGTTCGCAGCCCTCGACCTCCAAGATGCCTATTTCCATATAACCATCCACCCCTCCCACAGACGCTACTTACGCTTTGCGCTCGGTCCACACCACTTCCAATACAAGGTTCTTCCCTTTGGCCTCTCATCAGCTCCGAGGGTATTTTCGAAGGTACTAGCAGTCGTAGCTGCATACCTCAGGCGGCAGAATGTTATCATAGTCCCCTACCTGGACGACTGCCTTCTAAAGGGATCCTCATACGCCGAAACCACCTCTGTGATACATACGACCACGGCCCTCCTCAACCGTCTAGGCCTCCTGATCAACAAAGACAAATCAACCCTGCACCACAGCAGTTCCTCAAGGGACTTCAAAATGTGTACCCACCATATAAGGCCCCACCCCCCTTGTGGGACCTAAATCTCATTTTGGACTACCTCACCAGACCTCCTTTTGAACCATTGGCAACAATACCACTGCCCTTCCTTTTTATGACAGTCTGCTTCCTCTTAGCCATCACCTCCATCAGAAGGGTGAGTGAACTTGCAGCACTAATGTCGGAACCTCCTTACACAGTTTTCACGGATAGGGTCATACTTAGACCCCACCCGACGTTCCTGCCTAAGGTCTGTACGGAATTCCACGTCAACGAACCGATCGTATTACCTACCTTTTTCCCGAAACCGCACTCTTCACAGAGAGATGCCACCCTGCATACTCTGGACATCCGGAGGGCTCTGGTCTTCTTCCTAGAAAGAACAAAACCATTTCGTAAATCTGAAAGACTTTTTATTTCCATCGCTGAACGATCCAAAGGGACACCAATATCATCGCAACGAATCTCAAAGTGGATATCGACATGTATAATCAAATGCCACTCTCTGGGCAATAGACCGTTACAGCGCGCACCACGAGCGCATTCCACCCGGGCCACGGCTGCCTCGACAGCCTTTCTGGGCAACGTCCCCTTAAGAGACATTTACCGGGCAGCCACATGGTCTTCAGACCATACTTTTGCTAAACACTACGCTATTCTTCCACAACTCAAGAGTGACTCAGCAGTTGCCACAGCAGTGCTCTCTACCACTGCCAAACAATGACTCGGCTCCTCCAGCCATACATTGAATACTGCTTTGTAGTCACCTAGAGTGGAGCACCCACGGGACACTACTCGAAGAAGAAAAGGAGTTACTCACCTCGTGCAGTAACGAGTGTTCTTCGAGATGTGTGTCCCGTGGGTGCTCCACGACCCTCCCTACCTCCCCTCTGCTCGGAGTAAAATTACTCGGGCGGAGACGAGGAACTGAAAGGGAGGGGGTTGAGCCACGCTCCTCAGGAGGCGGGAAGGGCTCGAGATGCCTCCTGGGCATGCGTGGCTCAACAGGGGAAACTGCTGTACGAAGCTCCGATCTGCGGCTCAGGGCGACCCTTCACCTAGAGTGGAGCACCCACGGGGACACACATCTCGAAGAACACTCGTTACTGCACGAGGTGAGTAACTCCCTTATGTTTTAAGACTTCAGCTTCCTTGGCTATAAAATGGAATTACATAAATACAGAGTTATTGCGGATAACTTGTAAATCACTTTTGAGATTCTTTGGTGGTGGAATGCAAAGTATAATTTGTTACTGATATACAATTCCATTTGAATTACTTTTGTCTGAATTCTTGTCAAGCTCACTTTATATTTCAGTCTAATCTGTTCATGCCACAGTTTAATTTTAATCAGCTTGGAGTATAAAGTTCTCAAAGAACAGTGCAGAATAAGAGGCAACAAAATCTGTTAAGTTTGATGTTACTAGAGTGGTGAGATTGCCAAAGTGCTTGCTAAAAATAACTTGACTGTATCTGCATCTTGTTGTTTCCCGATAGTGCTGCTCTGTAAAACACATTTCAGGAAAGGGGAGCTACCTACCTGAAAATACTAACTATCAAAGATACTGACCCTCAGTATATCTGGTGCATGGCTTTGTTTGACAGATCTGGAGCCTTTTGCAGTTCATGGAGGTTTTTTAGCTTGTATTGACCGAGACAGAGACAGTACGTGTATTCTTAGTAGTGTTTTTTTAATGTGCTAATTTGCCTGTGGAACTTCAAGATAAAACAAGTCTCATCAATGAGTTTATTGCAATTCAAAACTAAGTACGTAGAAAATTTGGTCTTAGTTTTACTACTAGCCGCTGCATAGTGAGACTCTTGCTGCATTAGAGCCAGCTTACCAGCAGAATAAGGCATGAATGTCCAGAATATCACAGAGCCTAGTTGCATTTGCCATCTTTTCCATCTCTAATATGCTGCAGTTTTTGTTCTGAGCAAAAGAATGATATGCTGCAAGCACTGATCCAAAACAGGTGATAATCACTTTTTCTGTTCAACAAACTTAGGTTAAAAAACACACAAATGCTAGATGTGAAATTGACACTCCCTCAGAACCTTCTGAGATCCTCTAAAAGAATTGTCATTCACATTTCAAGTTTAGTTTTGGAAATCTGTAGTGACTATTCAGCATTAAATCAGTTTAGTGTTCCACGACTATTTGATAGTCCCCGGAGGTGGGGCCAGCAGCCAGTGCGCTCCCGGCCCCACTCCCAGGGAGCTCCCTGCCCCGCTCCCAGGGAGCTCCCTGCCACCCCGCACTGATACCTCTGAGAGGCAGCAACGCGGGGTGGCAGGCGGGAGCTGGGCCACGAGGGGAGCCGGTTTAAAAAACAGCTCCCCATGCAAACTGGCTCCCACTTGCAGCCCCTGTCTGCAGGAGGTCCGAGCTCCCCACGGACAGGGGCTGCTTCACAGCAGCCTCCCCCCCGTGCCCGAATGATGGGGCAGGTGGGTCCGGGGAGCCGGCACGCGCGGAGAGCCAGCAAAAGCTGGCTCCCCACACGTATCAGCTCCTGCCTACCCCACCCCACCCCCACCCTCTGCGGTGCCGCCCCTCTATCAGAGGCAGCAGCGTGGGGAGCGGGCGGGGGGGAGGGGGAGGAAGGAACAGATAGATCCAGTGCTTGTGGGGAGCCGGCCAAAGCTGGCTCCCACAGGTATCTGCTCCCGCCTCTCTCCTCCCCCCCCCCCGGCCTCTCATACAGAGGCAGCCAGGGCGGACTGAGGCATGGGCTGGCGGGCAGCTGCCGGGTGCCAGCCAATGGGGCGCCTGATGGCAGCTGTAGGCGCGGCGTCCCTTAGCTGCCATCAGGCGCCGTCGCCAACTCCTGCAGCGCTGGCCAGCAGCGCCCTTCCCCACACAGCCGCGGGGCCCTGCATGGCCCGGCGCGTGCGCCAGCAGCAATGCCGAGCCAGGCTGGGCAGCACATGCGCCGTGCGCCCCGGGGGCGAGCCCCGAGCTGTGCGCCAGCGGCCGTGGCCGGCCCGCGCATGCGCCGTGTGCCCCAGGGGCGGCGCCGCGCGCCTGGGCCCGGGGCGCCAAAAGGGCTCGGGCCGGCCCTGGAGGCAGCAAGGGGGGATGCATGTAGTCAACAGGATGCAGGTTTATTCATGCAGTCATCTACACGTTGACATCCCTACTTCTCAGAAGGTAGCTGAGGGAACGTATGTGACTGAGCATGCTCCTACCAGTATTTAATATAGGGTTTTAAGCTGCTTTTTTGGTGGAATGTGGAGAATGGAGTGTGTCAGTTCCCCTTAAAAACACTATAAACTGTATCTGTTTAATATAAAAATGATTCAGTAGCATTTAAAGTTCTTTTGTATATTTTAATTACCCAGTGTGCACTCCTATGTATGTGTTCTTGCTTCTTCAAGAATTGAATTAAAAATAATTAAAAGTGAGCCGCAAGTGTGTAGGAAAAATAAGGGGCCTTCACAGTTTAGTCATGACTGCGCGTCAAAAATATGCCGTTTAGGGTTGCAAATAGATCATGACAGAAATCTACTTTTTTGGTGATGGCTTTATTCATACGTAATCAAAATCCTGGAAAAATGAATCCCTATTATTTGAAATCAAATAAGAATTGGTGTGACACATACATATATATTTTTTTTCTAGCAGCAGATGGACCTTCGTAGTTACATCTGAGCTCGAGCAAAACCACTGGACTGAACTCTAACAAAAATTTAATTAGCAAAACATGGTTATAACTTACACCACAAAGTGAAGCCCATTTTTTAAATTAAAATGTTGGCAGGGGCATGGGGAGGTGTTGCACCTACTGAGTGCTACCACGAGTCACCTATGGGTGCTGTCTCTTGCAATTTGCTTTTTGTCAAGAACTTAAGAAATTAATTACAGCCACCACATCCTGTTCCTCTTTTTTCAAAAGCCTTGCAATGGAATAAACCTTGATCTCTTGTAATCGAGCAATCAGTGATGTGGGATGAGCGCATTGGTGGTAGTTGGGCTTCATGTCATTGTGTCTGGGCAGCTATTCATTAGCAGCAATATATATATATATTTTTACAGTCAACCAAAAATGACCATGCTTTATATCAGGAATTGCATTGCTGAGGAGGAAGGGGCTTGCCAGATGAGCTGGTGTCCAGTTTCTAACACTTTTCTTTAGTGCTCAAATATTCTATAGTTAAAATTAGCTTCTTATCAGTTTACTAGCCTTCAGGAAATCTATACTTCAGAGTTCCCTGATCTGGATAGAAATTCCAAATGAACAGTGTTACCTTTCAGCGGTATAATTATGAGCTTCTGAATCCCTGGGTGCCAGTTGCTCTTAACTTAATCTTAATTTTATAGTTCTTCGTTTTAGCGGGACCACTTGCCAAAAAATACCTATGCGCTTATTTTCCCTCATTTTGTCTAGACACTCATAAGGAAAGCCTATCAGGGTTCAAAATCATCCAGTCAGAACACAGCATCTGCAAAGCAACAGGTGATAGGTGACTGAACAAGGTTGGGCCTCTATCATAGCAGAATAATAATAAATCTGCAAGATCTCAAAATTGTTTTCTTGTACAAAGACCTGTGTTTTTTCCTATGTGAAACCATTCCTCCTACAGAGGGCCATGGATCTTTCAGAGTGAAACTTGCTTTTTGACCTTTTTATCAAGTTTTTTTTCCGCTTTAAGATGGCCTACATCGATTTGACACAAAGGTGAACTATTCATAATTGTTAGATGATTATGTAAATGACCCCTTCAAACTTTTCCTCATCCCCAACAAAAATAATATTTTTAGGACACACATCCACTGTTAGTGTTGGGTGGGGTATGGAAATCTTCCCTAGTCATTTTATTGAATTTCACACCATACATTTGTCTGTTTCTGGTAATTTTAAGGTATTGGTTCCAAAAGAGACACTTCTGTGGCCTTATGTTATATTTAAAATTTTGGATTTCATAGCTTGCTAGAACTCTCAATTGTAGATTTCAGTCAGATGAATAAGGAGGAACTTTGTTTCTTAGAATGGGGTGTTCTAACATTCCTATTACAGAATTATGGCCTCTGGTATTTTCAGTTATTCATATTTTTTCCCCTTTTTGATTCATTGTTTTATATTTTTAATTGTGCTTCCCTATTTTAACCCTTCACTGTGTCTTTGGAAAGCAATTGATTAATGTTAAATTATTTGTGGAATATTAAAATACACATGGATTTACTTCAGTGACTAATGGATCTTTTTATAAATATGGTCACATACAGAGAAAGAAAGAAGAGAATTGAGAAACCCCGAAAGTTCAGTAGGAGTCATAGCCAAAGTCCAAGTCCACCACCTTTTAGGGGGCGAAACACAGCAATGGATGCACAGGAAGCATTAGCCAGAAGGTACTCAGTTTCATTTGAAATAAACTAACCAATACTATGATCTGAAGTACTTTCTCTATCTAATAAGGACAGTGCAAATAGTGACAGTACAAGATTCTTTACTGTATTTTGCCAAATGTTTATCAGCTAGTTAATGTCAGTTATGGTGGCTTTTGTAATTTGAACAGCAAACCCACTCAGGGCCACTGCATTAAGACCACCAATTCACTACTGGTGGTTGTGTGTGGTGTTGCATTGTACTTAGTTTTCCTTACTGCTAAGCATCTATTTACTACTATCTGTAAGCCTTTTAAAAAAAATATTTAAATATTTACCATTTAGTTTTCTCTTACTGCTTCAAGATTTCTGTGGAAATAGTAAAATTCATGTTCATTCTGGCTTTGCTCAAAGAAATAATAGACATTTATATGGAAGCTGACCAGTATTGCAATTTTTTTGCATATTAATGTGTTTAAATTACTTTTTTATTATGTAAATCACTTGTAGGTTGGAAAGAGCAAAGAAATTGCAAGAACAGAGAGAAAAAGAAATGGTTGAAAAACAGAAACAACAAGAAATCGTTGCTGGTAACTTTCTTTAAACTATTGAAGTATACATACAGAACAGTGATGAAAGGGAAAGTAGGATGTAGCTTTGTTAGATCTGCAGAACCAGTTCAAATACCTGTAGCCTTTTTCCCCTGAAACATGTATCTATTGCATGAAAAGTGTTTGAAAACTCACTCTTGGGGATTTTTATTGTTCTCATCCATGCCCAGCACCACAAACACCATCCTGAAAGTGTGCATCACTCTCTTCTGACTTCTAGTTGTTCATTGCATAAAAGTGATGAAGGATGTACAGTAGTTCTTTTTTAGCTATTAGTTCAGAAACACCTATTTCACAATTTTGTGTCCAGTTTTTTTATTGTTTAAAAATACAAACTGAGTTTTAATGTTAAATTTAACTCATTTTGCTAAAATCCATTCCAAACTTCCCATTTTTAACATAAATGTTGCTACTTTCTAAGGTGCATCCTATGTTTCATCAAGACCTGTTCAATCTATTTTTCTAATAATAAAAGTTAGAAAACAATTGCTAAAATTATATTGGAGTGTTGCTCTAACAGCTTATTCCTCATGTTAAAAGTTTATTCAAAATTTTAACATTCACCTTCATTTCCCTTCCCCTCTTCCCTTACTTTTTGTCTTCAGCTGCTGCTGCCACTGGGGGTTCTATCATCAATGTTGCTGCTCTTCTGGCATCAGGAACCCAAGTAACTCCTCAGATAGCTATGGCAGCTCAAATGGCAGCACTACAAGCAAAAGCACTGGCAGAGACAGGAATAGCAGTACCTAGCTATTACAATCCAGCAGCAGTGAACCCGATGAAGTTTGCTGAACAGGAGAAAAAGCGGAAAATGCTCTGGCAAGGGAAAAAAGAAGGGGTAATTAATTCTTTCTACTTTCCTAGTGTGGATGCATCTTAATTAGGGATGTGAATGAGTAATCTGAGGTTTAACTGATATTTTACATCCCTAAGAAATGACCTAGTTCTTGAATGTCAGATGTTACAGTGGTGGGGACCATATAAGAACCTGGATACCCATACTGCTCATAGGGTATATTAAAATACATTTATTGGGTTGCAACTACATATCAATTGCAAGATGGCCTTTGCTATGCAAGATAACAGCCTGTTCTAAGCCTAAAGAAACTAACTAAAAACTCTTGGTTTCCAAGGAGTAACATCATTCTAAATCTTCAGAGGGGTAGCCGAGTTAGTCTGTAACAGGAAAAACTTAAAAAACAACAAATAGTCTAGTCTACATGTTTTGTTAGTCTTTAAGGTGCTACTAGACTATTTGTTTTTTAAGTTTTGTCATTCTAAATGACAACAAAATTAAAATATATTTATGCAGCCTGTTATCCTGCTTTGACCTCCCCGTAACATTATTTCTGTCATACCATTAATAGTATTAACAGAAATATGCCTTTGAATTAAAACGGGGGGGTTGAGTAGTTGAATTTATGAATAGCAAGTCAGGGTTTGAGTAGAGGTTCAACTTTCCACTTCCCAGTGCCAAGGCTTTGGCATTAGTGCAGGGATGGGCAAGAGGCGTGTAGCGGGCTGGATCTGGCCGCCTTGCCGGCACCCTTACTACACAGCAGCTGCAGCCACTTTAAACAGCAGGCTGTGAATTCCTGTGCAGTCTGGGCAGGGAGGAGAGAGCTTCGTGTGCTGTCCCCACCCCTTAGCAAAATCCCTTAGCTCCCATTGGTCAGTTTCTGGCCAATAGGAGCTGACCAATTTTGCTGAAGGCAGGGGCAGTGAATGAAGCCTCCTCACTCCCTCACCACTGCCACCCAGCACATGGGCAGGGAGTCTGCAGAGCTGCTGGCTGGGAGCTGCCTAGGTAAGCTCTTCCCAGTTAGAGCCTGCCTCTGGCACCCGCCCCTCTCCCCCCCCCCCCCAACTACCAGCCCCAGGCCACCACCCAAACCCTCTGTATCCCCTCTCCCCACCTCCTCCAGGTCACAACTCCCTCCCAGACCCTGCACCCCTTCCCCAGGCCAGAATCCTCTCCTGCACCCATAACCCCTCCTGGACCCTTTACCCCAAGCCCCTGCCCCAGTACATCACCCCCTCCTTCACTCAAACTCCCTCTCAGATCCCACACTTCCTCCTGTACCCCAGTCCTCTATCCCAAGCTCCCTTCTACACCCCACCCGCTGTCCTAGACCCCGTGCCCCCTCCACAGGAGTGCAGCCCTTGACCACTTATCAAAATCTTGGAGTGGCCCCCTATTAAAAAAAAAAAAAAATAAAAACTATTGCCCATGCCTGCATCAGTGTTTAGTGTCTGTAAACACTATATGTTGATATAAAGAATTTGTGGTATATCAGATTCATTGTCACCAAATTGCCTTAATAAACAAGTTCAGGTTCTTTTCTAGATTTGGATTTCTCAAATTTTACTTTCTACTGAATATCTTGTATTCTTCTTCAAGTGATGTCCCCGTGGGTGCTCCACTGTTGGTGTCAGGTCATCCTGGTGCCGCAGATCGGAGTTTTGGGCAGCCGTAGTCAGCCGGACCGCACATGCGCAGCAGGTGCCGCGCAGCAGGTGCCTCGCGGCGTTCACACCGTTTTGCACACGCGTGTGGTCTGGCTCCCACCGGTTGCTTCATTGCTGCCCTCGGTCGCAGACGGAGAAAGCTCTTCTCTTCAACTCTTCTAGTCAGAGGAAAAAGAGTTCTTAGTTGTTGAATGTTTAGTTTAGTTTCTGGTTACAAGATAGTCTTAGGAAGTTTGTCGTTTGTTTTAAAAAAATTTTTTTTTCTTCGTTGTTACTGACAACGAAGGCCTTAAAAAAGCCAACCAAACAAACAAACCCTATCCTGAGGAATCAACATAGGGGAATACTGACTCAGGGTACTCCCTCACAATGCCTGGCTCACCGGGTTTCAAAAAATGCGATACTTGTCGCGAACCCATGCCAGCCTCCAACGGCCATTCTTCTGGTATTTGGTGCCTGGGTGAGACACATGTGCCTCAGAAATGCCCACACTGCTCAAAACTAACAGCAAGAGCACACCACAACAGAGAAATGCGCCTTCTCGCTTGCTGTTGTTTGATAAGGCACTCCAGCCATCGGACTCTGCATCCACGGCTCACTCAGACCCCACTACCGCCCAAAAATGGAGGGCGTCTTTCCCCAGGTCGGGGTCCGCGAAAAAGAAACGGACTTCACCAGCGCGCTCCCTCCCGCTGGTCCGACAAGCAGTCAGCACGGGAGACAAGCCCGGGGTGTCCGGCACAGCCCCTTCACGCTTGAAGGTGGTTCTGGACCTGAAAGCCTGACAAAGGGCACCGTTGGTGCCGACATCGCCTACACCGTCACAACCGGTGCCGAAGTCCACATCGGCACCGGCAGCCCCATTTTCCAGGGCCCTGGCACCTACCTCGGCACTGGCCCCAACGGCACTGACAGCACCCACTGTGCCGGAGCTGATACTGCAGCCTCCCAGTCCAGCACCGGAGATGCACAATAGACCGTCGGCACCGAGAGAGGCTCACACAAAATCTAATAGGCACTGAAGCCCTAGCCCAGTGTCTCCAACCTTCTCGCCGGCACCGGGGTCACTGTTGCCGCACCTTTCCACAACCATCTGTGATGTCCCCTCATAGGAGACAATGGAGATCCCTATCTCCACTACTTGCGGCACCGCAGCGGGAGTTCCATTATCACGCCTAGCTGAGGCATACATCTCTTTTTCCACACCCCTCCTCCAGGGGCTCAGTGATACTCCCTCATTCTCCAACATCATCTTCACATGCAACGTACTGGGAAGGACATAGGATTATGCTTTCTTCAAGACACTCATCACCCAGGTGGTCACACTATCATCATAGCTACTACTATGACCGCCCACCTTATTGATCAACTGGCTACCACCATCACCAGCTGCCACATCCTAGTCACTGGTCACCCTGCTGCTACAGGTCCTCCCCTGCACATAGGTATCCTGCTGCTTCCGTACCTCCTCACAAGCAACACCTTCCACCACCACCACCTCAGAGTTCTTCCCCTCAAACACACCACTCGGAGGCTGAAGAGGGTCAATTATCAGACCCTGAGGAACAGCAGCCCAATACTTCTCCTACAGACCAGTCCTCCTCGTCTCCGGATGAAGCTGTAATCCCAGGGGACACGTCACCTTCAGACAACCTTAAACAGTTCCAGGAATTGTTTAAGAGGGTCGCCACTAGCCAGGAGGTCCAACTTACGGCGGTCCAGGAAAAGCAGTACCGCCTCCTCAAAAACCTTCAACCCTCCCAACGAGCTAAGATCGCGTTGCCAATAGATGAGGCGATTATGGAGGCTTCCGAGGAGATCTGGCAGACCCCAGCTTCTGCCCCGCCAACCAATAAGAGCAGACAAAAAGTACTTTGTCCCGGCTAAGGGAATGGAATTTTTATTTTCTCACCCTCAGCCCAACTCCCTGGTCATAGATGTGGCTCATCAGAGGTCCAAGGCTCCCCAGTACAAGAATGCTGCAGTGGAGAAGGAGAGTAAATGTATGGACCTGTTCAGCAGAAAAGTGTACTCCTCTGCAACACTGCTACTCTGCATTGCCAACTACTCTGCGCTCTTATCATACAGCGACTTGGACAATTACACCAAGCTCACAGCACTCATGGAGCACTTACTGGACTCAGAGACCAATCTTGAAGTCCATAGTTCAAGAAGTCTACGCTTCCGCTAGGACAGGCCTCCGGATCGCATTGGACATGGCGGACATAGCTGCCCGTTCGATGGCTACTGCAATAGTCATGCGAAGAGCTTCGTGGCTACAAACCGCTGGAGTCCCACGGGAGCTGCAGAACAAAGTCAAGGACCTCCCATTTGATAAACAGAAGCTTTTTGCCGGAAAGACAAATGAGGTCCTCCATTCAAGTAATGACTCTCCTGTACCACTCTCCGTACCCTCAGTATATACTCCCCTCCATACCGGCGCAAGCAGTACACACCTTATCAGAGACGCCATGACTACTCCTACGTCAGACAGCAACAATGTGGTTTCAATCAGCCACGAGCAAGACAGAAAGTCCAAAGGAGGCGTAATCAGACCAACCACACCTAACCAATCAGCAAATTTGACTTCTTCCTGGTTGAGAACTTACAAACCCTCCCTGTTGCAAACCCACACAATCATGAAGCTCCCATTTTCCACCACCACCTCAGACCTTTTTACCATCACTGGTTGTAGCCAGACAGAACCGCGCCCCGACATCCTTGGGAGAGAGAATCCTTGGGAGCGAAACTCTGTCTTCAAAGGCTCCAGGGCCTCCAGAGGTGCTGGAATAACAATGGCCCTGGATGCTAGAGAGGAACCAGATAACAGCGACAATTGGGCCAGCAGGCGGTCGGGGCCTTGGGCTACCTTTGGCTGGTACCAGTATTGATACGCCTACACACACGTCCCAGAAGAGGAATCTGCCGCCCCATCAGAAAAAGGATGTCTGGCCCTAATGATTTAGTTACCTCCACCTCACAGGTGCAAATTAAGCTTTGGACCCCTGTGGGAATGGGGCGTCACAAAGACGTTCCAACTTAATTGGCATTTTAATGACAAGAGAAGCGTCACGTGACCACAGGGGTATAAAGTGGGGCCCTGTGCTCACTCTAATTGGAGATCCACCCATATACCTGCTGGTCAGGCGGTCTTGGACTCCTGAGACTTTAGGGACGCCTTCGTCTCGTATCGACTGCTTCCCATTGGGATTGAGAGAAACGCTGGCTTCGCCGGAGTAAGGATTGCAGGGGTGAGATTATACCTGCTAGGTGTCTATTTTTGCGCGCATTCAATAAGAGCTCAGAGAACCAAAAGGGTTTCATGGTACCTTTAAGTGACTTTTCATTGTATTTTCTGTCTTGCCTTTTGTAGTGGCTGTGTTATCTGTAACACAGCAGTAACATTTAACAGCTAAGCTTGCCTTGTAACAATAAAATAGTAACTGTTTAAGCTTTAACCTGACTCCTCCTGTTGCTGTAACAGAACCAAACACAATCAAAAGAACTATAGCCGGTCAGGGGTAAACGCAGTAAGAGCTGAGCGTTGAGTCGTGCCGCCTCCACGGGGCAGACTCTTTGGGGGCACCCGTCAGCCTACCTGGCTGCCCGCTGCGAAGGGACTTTGTCCTAGCAGTCAAAGACTCAGGTGTATCTTTGGGGCACCCGTCAGCCTCCCTGGCTGCCCGCTGCGAAGGGACTCTGTCCTAGCAGCTAAAGACTCGGGTGTGATAGGGCTCACAGACCACTCATTACCCCGGCCACCGGCTAACACTGGTCCACCATCACGTCCGATCGTTGGGTTCTGGAGATCGTCTCACCCGGCTCCCACCATCCCCTTCCTATCTCTACCTCCAGCCACCCCACCTACCCCATCCCTCTTCAGGGACCCTTCTCATGAGGATCTACTAAAACAGGAGGTCCATCAACTCCTCTCCATCGGAGCGGTAGAGAGGGTACCAGGCAAATTCAGAACCAAAGGCTTCTTCTCCCACTATTTCCTCACCCAGAAAAAAACAGGAGGGTGGAGACCTATACTCGATCTCCAGAAGCTCAACCGTTGCCTTCGAAGACAGCAGTCCAAAATGGTAACTCTTCCATCTATAATCCTGGCATTAGACAACAGGGATTGGTTTACAGCCCTAGACCTTCAGGATGCTTATTTTCACATCACCATCCATCCCGCTCACAGGCGGTTTCTTCGATTCATGGTTGGTGTAGAGCACTTCCAGTATAGAGTGCTTCCTTTTGGCCTTTCCTCCGCACCCAGGGTGTTTTAAAAAACACTCCCGGTAGTAGCGGCGCACCTACGTCGATGGGGTGTTATAATCTTCCCCTACCTCTACGACTGCCTCGTAAAGGGCCTGTCCTCAGTGGAGACATGCCATATGATACTTATAGCCAGGCAGACATTCGAATCTCTTGGTCTGATCATCAACTACCAGAAATCCACCCTCGAGCCCTCCCAAACCTTGGAATTCCTAAGGTGCTCGCCTCGATTCCACCACAGCACGCGCTTACTTACCTGTTCAGAGGTTCTAAGCCATCCAGGACCTTGTCGCGGTAGTTACTATGAGTCCTACAGTTCCGATACTTACATGCCTACAACTTATGGGCCATATGGCTGCCACAATGTATGTGGTCCACCATGCACGACTACACTTCCGCTGTCTCCAACTCTGGGTAGTGTCTGTGTATACTCCGACAAGACACCACATCCACAAAAGGGTGACGCCCCCATCCGCTGTTACAACTTCCCTCAGATGGTGGACTGAGCCACGCAATCTCCTTGCAGGAGTCCCATTTCATCGTCCTCAACCTTCTGCTCACATTACTACAGATGCCTCCCTCATGGGCTGGGGTGCTCACATGAACGGCATGTCTGTTTAGGGACGATGGTCACCACGAGAAACAACTTTCCACATAAACATCCTGGAACTCAGGGCAGTCTTCAACGCCTGCAAGCATTTCCAGGTGCATATTCGCGACACTACTGTCAGAATACTCACCGACAACATCTCCATGATGTACTATATAAATTGCCAAGGGGGCACTGGATCCTGATCCCTTTGCGCAGAAGCAGTGTGCCTCTGGAACTGGTGCATTCGCCGCAAGACCACTCTAATTGCATCTTACCTGATGTCAACAATGCTGCCGCGGACTCTGAGCAGACATTTTGCACCAGACCATGAGTGGAAACTCCAACGTATTTTCCACTGTTGGAGCATTCCCCTAATAGACCTCTTTACCGCCTAGAAAAAATACAAAGTGCCGACATTACTGTTCCAGAGCAGGCATCGGTCAAGGATCCCTAGGAGATGCCTTTCTTCTCAACTGGGGGGGCCTTCTCCTATACCCATTTTCCCCCATCACGCTCATTCCCAGGGTCTTCGAGAAGATCAACAGGGATGGAGCCAGGTGATTATCATAGTGCCCTCCTGGGCTCACCAGCCCTGGTTTCCTTTTCTCTACTGAATGTCTCTGCACCCACCATATGCCCTTCCCAAACTCGGCGATCTACTGACCCAGGACCGGGGCACCCTCTTACACACTCAGCCCCAGACCCTGCATCTGACAGCTTGGTTCCTTGTTGGTTCTGCACATCCAAAGATCTCTGCTCCGCACAAGTTAAAGAGGCCTTGATGCATAGCAGAAAGGATACCACTTGCTCTACTTATCTCCACAAGTGGCGTAGGTTCGTCTTCTGGTGTGCTACTACACATGTTGACCCATACGCAGCACACCTTCATCAAATCCTTGAATACATCCTCTCCTTAAAGCAGTCAGGATTAGCTATTGCCTCTCTCAAAGTACACTCTATACAAAGTATAGAGTGTTGGATTACGGCCTTCCAACACTCTATAGATGGCACCTCTGTATTTGCCCACCCAACTACCAAGAGGTTCCTAAAGGGGTTAACCAACCTTAATCCACCTCACAGACCCCTACCTCCATCCTGGAGCTTGGACCTAGTCCTGGACATCCATACTCGACCACCTTTCGAACCTTTAGCTACTTCACCACTCTCAATGATGACACTCAAGGTGGTTTTTCTGCTTGCCATTACATCTGCGCACAGAGTCAGCAAACTTGTGGCTTTGATGGAAGTACCGCCGTATACCACCTTTAACAAAGACAACATTATTCTACACCCTCACCCAGCCTTCATCCCTAAAGTGTGTTCTGAATTCCATGTGAACGAACCAATCATTCTTCCTTCCTTCTAGGCCAAGCCCCATACCTTTTCCCGAGAGGCAACCCTGCATTCCCTCGACGTACACAGAGCACTCGCCTTTTATATAGATAGAACCCAACCCTTTTGAAAGTCTCAACGCTTACTAGTCTCTCTAGTCTAGCGCATTGGTTCCCAAACTGGGGGGGCGTGAAGAAATTCCAAGGGGGGCGGGAGGTGACCCAGCCTCCCAAGAAAGAGCCCGCGTTGGTGCTACCGCCTGCGAAAATGGAGGTAGCACCGGCTTCTTGCGGTGTCGGGGGGGGAGTCCCGCAGTTGCACGCCAGAGCCGGCGTCTCACGAAACGTGCGCTGCTTCCCCTCCCCCAAACAGCCAGCGCGTTTCCTGGAACACTGGGTCTGTCATGCCGTCGGGGACTTCCTTCCCCCTGCTGCCTTCCTGGGTAGGGGGTAAGAGTCCTGGGACCACGCCAGCTCCAACTGCTCAGGCAACGCACGCGCGCGCTCTGCCGTGGGAAGCAGAGGAGCAGGGCGCGCGCTGCCTGAGCAGTTGGAGCTGGCGTGGTCCCGGGACTCCTACTCTCCTCCCCCCGCGCCCCCCCGGCACAGGAAGGCAGCAGGGGGAAGGAAGTTCCTGGCGGCATGACAGAGCCAGTGTTTCAGGAAACGCGCCGGCTATTTGGGAAGGGGGAAAGCAGTGCATGCATTTCCTGAGACCCAGACCTGGCACACAGCTGTAGGACCCCCAGGTACCAGCCGAGCTGTCCCTGTCCCCTCCCCCTGCCCAGACCCCCATGAGTACCTGACGCTCTGCCTTCCCTGCCCCCTGGCCAGACTCCCACCAGAACCCTGCCCAGGGCCCCACTTGCACACTGCTCCTGTCCCCTGGCCCGACCCCATCCAGCACCCTGCCCAGACACCCACCAGCACCCTGCTCCTGCTCCCTCCTTTCTGGCCAGAGAAGGTACCCCCAGTTCCCTCCTTTCAGTGCAAAAGAAGGTACCCCCAGCTTGCTCCTGTACCTTCTTTTGCACCCCATCCCTATCCCACTCACTGGCACACTGGATCCCCTGTCCTGCACACTGGATCCCTCATTTTTGGCCCCACCTCAGAGTGTAGAGGGGCCCACAAATTCCACTAACCCCGGAAGAATTAATCTGGCCTGAGGCCTTGACCCTCAGTCCTACCTACCTTCCCCCCATGGGGCTGGGGTGCCAGGGGAAGGAGGTGTCTCAGTTGGGGCCACATCAGTGAGGCTTGGAGGGGTTGTTTTTTTGCATCTCACTTGTGTGGTCCCTGACAGATTTTTCTGTGGGTCAGTGACCAAAACAGGTTCCCCGCCCCTCCCATAAATAAAGACAATGCTGAAACGTTTGTGTTGGACATAATATTTTATTTAAAAATGAAGACTGGCCAACAAGCCCCCAGTTGGGGCCAAGCCCCCATCTGGCTGCAGCATCATAACACTCCTGCATCCCCGCACACACCCCAACCCTGAGCCTGTCATACACTGGAGCCCCCTGTCCTGAGCCTCTCTCATCCCGTCTTCTGCCACAACACTACTGCACAATCCACACACTGCAAATCTGTGTCCTGTGCGCATCATACTCCCAACCCCCCTACACTGAGCCCCTCATATACCCCAACCTGAACTCCTGCACCCTCATCTCCACAAGCCTGTGGTTTGCTCAGCACCCCAACCCTCCACCTGACCCCAACACTCTCCAGCCTGGAGCCCACTCCCTGAGCTAGCAGCCCCTTCTCCACCTCCTCCTGCATCCAAATTCCCTCCCAGAGCTTGCACCTCTCACCCCTTCCCATACCTAAATCCCTCATTCCCTCATTTCAAACCTAGGATTTCCCAATTTGTGAAGAAAATGCAACATCATCCTTCACATTAAAATCGTTTTGTTTCTGCTATTTCTTATGTTAAATTACCCTTTTTATTAAATTTTTGTGCCAAGAAAAACTATTTGTGCTTATTTTTAAATTTAAATAATTTTTTTATACCAAGTTTTTGTGTTTAATTTTAATTTTAAATTACTAATTGAACTTTTTGTTAAAAGGGGGGTTGGATGACGGTAAAGAAGAGGTGGGGAGGCATGAGGGTTTCTCAATAATCAAAAAGGGGGCGTGATGCCGAAAAGTTTGGGAACCACTGCTCTAGTGGATCGCTCCAAGGGCAAACCACTATCATCTCAGCGCATGTCGAGACTCATAGTTTCATGCATCAGCACGTACTACTCCATACGAAATAAGTCACTGCCAGTAGAACCCAGAGCTCATTACACACGAGCTGTAGCTACATCCACAGCCTTCCTACGAGGAGTCCCCCTCCGAGACCTCTGCCATGCAGCCACATGGTCATCTAATTACACTTTAATGAAGCATTATGCGATTGTGCACCTTTTGGCTGCTGACTCCTCAGCAGTGCTTTCAACAGCAGTCAAACCATGACTCTGGGACCCGCCATCCAGGTGTTCTCGAGTACTGCTACAAAGTCACCAACAGTGGAGCACCTATGGGGACATCACCCAAAGAAGAGGAGGAAGTTACTCACCGTGGTGCGGTAACAACAGTTCTTCGAGATGTGTGTCCCAATGGGTGCCCCACTCCCCGCCCTCCTCCATGTTCTGGAGTCTTTTTCCTTCACTTCCTTTTTTTCAGATACTTGGGCAGACGACAGAAACTGGTGGGAGCCGGACCACACGCGTGTGCCAAATGGCGCTAATGCTGCGAGGCGCCTGCTGCGCATGCGCGGTCCGGCTGACTGCTGCTGCTCAAAACTCCGATCTGCGGCACCGGGACGACTCAGCACCAACAGTGGAGCACCCACGGGGACACACATCTTGAACCGTTGTTACTGCACCAAGGTGAGTAACTTCCTCTTATAGAGTGAAAGATTGAAAGCTTAAAACTATCCTGTTGGACAAAATAGGGGACACTGCCAGCCAAATTAACTCTTCGGTGTCCCTTAAAGTATAATAATAAATATAAACTACATGTGTTAGCATGTCCCACCAGCTTTAATGCAGGAACGAAGTTCAGGGAGACTCCATCTGTCACCACCAATATGTTCAAAGCAGTAAGTGTTATCTGGAAAGGATAATCATTAGGGCTGTCAATTGACCTGCATTAACGCAGGACAGGATTAACGCATTATTTTTTTTAACACGTTAATCGCAGGTGTTAATGCTCCGCTGCCCCTTTGAAATGCTGCTCCGGCGCTTCAAAGCAGCAGCGCAAGCGGAACCGGGGATCAGCTGGAGTCCCCAGCTGATCCCAGGCTCTTAATGCGCTGCCCCTTGGAAACACTGCCACGGCGCTTCCAAGGGGCAGCGCTGCATGGAGCCCGGGGTCAGCTGAGGACTCCAGCTGATCCCGGGCTCCATGCAGCGCATTTCAAAGGGGAGGCGTGCACGATTAATCGTGATTAAATTTTTTAATCGCTTGACAACCCAAATAATCATAAACTCTCAGCCTCCCTTCTGGAGCTCATCAGAACTCCTGCGTAGTTGTCTGAACTGTTGCTTCTGAACAGTTTATAATGAGGGTCTAGTCTTTTAACAGCACTCACACCCTTTGACCCTACAACACCAGATCTGGATGGAAAATTTGAAATGGGAACTTCCATATGGCAATAGAGAATAATACCACCAGTAAGGCTGTTGTCTACCTCTTAATGTTCTTAAGAAATCTTTCTGTCTGTCTGTTACTACTTAAGTTGTAATTTTTTGTGGGGAATGTTCTGAAAAACTCTTAAATTTGTGTACTTGTTTCCTACTCTTGTAGGATAAATCACAGTCTGCAGAAATATGGGAGAAATTAAATTTTGGAAACAAGGACCAAAATGTCAAATTCAGAAAACTAATGGGCATCAAGGTATGGAGTTCTGGGGGGGGTTTTTTGTTTCAGGGTTTTTTTTCTTTTTGTATTTAGGTCTATAATTTATTCATTTTTGGATAATCTTAATCTTCATCTTTCTTCCTTGAAATAGTGTCTTATGTCTAATACCCATTTAAATTGCTTAAAAATAGTTGAAACCACATTTTTGGGTGTTCTAAAATTTAAAGACGAATTAATTTTAAGATGCTGTTTGTGAATTTAAATCAGAAATACTTCCCAATTCAAGTAGATGTTCTTGAACTCGCTTTGTGGTGACTGACTACATTTTCTGTTAGGACCTGGAACAGAAACTCACTATTTACAAGCTAGTTACAGGGGTTGGCAACCTTTTCAAACCAAAGAGCCAAACTACATCAAAACTCAGAACAAGTGTTCAACAAAGAACTTTATAAGAATGCTTATTTGCATGACTGAAAATATACAATTTAATATTATTGATAATTGACATACTGATTAATAATAGCATAAATGAAACATTGTACTCACAGACTTAATTTAATGGGACTTCTGCTGCTGCATCTTTTCATGCATTTCTTTGAAGTTTACATCGTAACTGGTCAAATCCAGCTTCATGCACACATTCAGGCTGTCTTCTGTCAATCTTATGGTGGGGGTTGGTGATGTGGGGGTGCAGGAGTCTGGGTTGGGGTGTATGGGGGCTCAGGGCACAAGGTTGGGGTGTGGGGTGTAGGAGACTGGGGATGTGGGGGTATGAGGGTTTCAAGTGTATGATGGGCTCAGGGTTGGGGTATGTGTGTGTGTGTGTGTGTGCAGGAGTGTTATGATGCTGCAGCCATATGGGGGCTGGGCCCCAACTGGGGGCTTGTTGGCCAGGCTTCATTTTTAAATAAAGTAAAATATGATGTCCAACATAAAAGGTTTCCGCATTGTCTTTCTTTATGGTAGGAGTGGAGAACCTTTCTTGGGTCGGGGGCCACTGACACACAGAAAAATCTGTTGGGGACCACACAACTGAGAAGCAAAAAAAAAAAAAAAAACCCACAACAACCCTCCAAAAAGTCCCCAACTGAAACACCTCACTCCCCTGATGCTCCAGTCCCATAGTGGGGGGAGGGGCAGGGAGGACTGAGGTTCAAGGCAACAGGCCAGATTTACTCTTCTCGGGTTCCAGGGTTAGTGGATTTTGTGCCCCAGGCTCTGGGGTGGGGCCAAAAATGAGGCATTAAGTGTGCAGGACAGGGCTGTCAGTGAATGGGATATGGATGGGAGTGCAGGGTCTTAGTGGGGGAGGTGCGAAGCCTGGCCAGGGGCAGCAGGGGCTGGGGGCAAGGGGATGTTGTCCGGGGTGTGTCTGGCCAGAGAGCCAGAGGGCAGGGGGGATTTTGGGCTGGGGGCAAAAGGGGTGTCTGGCAGGGAGGGTGGGGAAGCAGGTCTGGGCATGAGGGGTTGGGGGGCACTTGTGTTGGCACCACGTGTGACGGACCGGGCCGGGTCTGGGCACAGCTGAGGGCGTCCGCTCAGGGCGAATTGCTCAAATTCGGGGCTCCTTACAGCCCCCCAACTGGAGACCTTCCCAAATAGGCCACAAACCAGTCCCACAGAGCGCTTCAGCTGCCTGCCTGAAGCCTCACGAGCAAAACCCCTCCGACACCCCAGCAATATCTGTGCCCCAGATGGCCCGGGCCTCATACACAGGTGAGGGGTCTTAGAACCCAATCCCACCTACCCCGAACAAGTTCTGTCCGGTTCCAAGAAACCAGCCACAGATCCCAGGTCAATTTACCCTCTGGACCTTACCCACAAATCACGCTGAGCCAATCCTTTAGAATCTACAATCTAAAGGTTTATTACTACAAGAAAGAAAAGCATGAGAGTAAGGTTGCTAAAGTATCATACGTTACATGCATTGAATCTCCCAGTTCTCGATGCAGGCTTGCAGCAGAGATGTTATAGCTGCTGGCTTAAAAGTCCTTGGTGCACATCCTGTGCCAGGATGGGTCTACAGTTCTTCCCAGCTCGTGATTCCCTGCAAGGCCACATCTGGGGTCAGGAGCAGATCTGGAGACCAAGATGGAGTTGACCACATGGCATATTTATACCTCCTTCCTGGTCTCTTCTTGGCTGCAGCAGGTCACCTGGCCCGTGGCCTATCCCTGTGTCTCCTGCTGGTAGCCCTTAGGTATCAGTCACCATTCTTGAGGTGTGTCCTTGGCCTATAGAGGGCTATTGTTCCAGAGCCTTGCTCATTAGCATGTCCATGGGCAAACATTCCTGGCCCATTACTCAACCCCATACAGAGAAACTTCCAGTCTCCATACAGAGTATCTATTCATAACTCCACACACAGACATTATACAGATATATGAAGAGCATATACAGGATCAGTAGAAAGTAAGCTTTGGTTAGACACCTCACATGGCCCCCTTTGTACCACTTTTGGGGCGAACACCCCCCTATGGGTGCAGCAGTGACCCGGCTGCTCCCCTCAAAATCCAATAACGTGACACCATGTGGCAGGCACCGTGTAAGATGCCTCCCACTACTCCCATTCCCTGGAAGCCTCTGGGAAGGGTTGGCAGCAGAGGCCTGCAGGAAGTGTGTCCCGAGGGAAGGAAATGTCAGTACGCAGGGAGCCATCTTTGGTTCCCAGTTCCCCCCACTCTGGGGGGAGGGAAAACGTTGGCATGCCGAGCCATGTTCAGCCTGTTTGTTCCCCCCCGCCCCTCCACGCAGTAAGCTGTGCTGGCATTTGAGTCTTGCAGGGGCCATAAGGTTGTAGCACCAACGCGGGCTCCCTGCTACGGGGGGAGCTGGGGGGTCTGATCTGGGGCTCCAGAAGAGCCATATCTGGCTCCCTAGAGAGCCATATTTGACTTGTGAGCCATAGGTTGCCGATCCCTGGGCTAGTAGTTAGTTACACAGGGTTATTAAATATATTATTTTGTAATTGCAGAAATGCATTTGAATTAATTGAATCTGGATTATTACTCCTTTGTAGTAATAAAAAAATCAATTTAGAAATAAAGGAAGAAACATTTTTATTATTTGGGAGTGAAGTGATGATCAGACTAGTAAATTAGGGGAAAAAATCAATTAAGTTCTTATGAGATTTTACTTCCAACTTTAAATTGTTCTATCTTATTGTTAAATATCCAAATGTTGATTTCAGTCTAGCTTTTTTTAAATCTGAGCAAATGTTTAATGTAATTCAGTATTAATTTTTCATAGGTCAGGGGAACTTAATCATTTTGCTAAGTGTTATTACACTTGAATGCACTCTCTATTGTAGGGATGTTCACATGTAATCGTTTAAATGATTACCCGATAAGCCTGGGCTTGTTGGGTAATCTTAACTACTACACGCCCCCCCCGCTTGCTGCCTCTGTATCAGGCAGCAGGGTCGGGGGGAGGCGGGAGCAGAGGTGGGAGCTGGTGCCTGTGGGGAGCTGGCTTTCAAGCTGGCTCGCTGTGCGTGCCGGTTCCTGTGGAGCTGCCCCACTGTCTCTTTGCAGAGGCGGGGGGGGCAGCTTTTTGAGAGCACTGGCTCCCATTCCCCGCCTCGGTGTAAACATGTAACCGCTTGAAATTTTAGCGGTTACACGTTTACACACAAACACATTAGTTAACATCCCTATTCTATAGCTCATATTATTATCGTTGTCAGCTGTTACAAACAGCCACGTGAAAGGTCTTGTATGAAGCTTTAAAACATTATTGCTTCGACTGTGCAATAAATAATTTAATCTTTTTCTATAAATCGCTTGTCTGATTTCTAGAGTGAGGATGAAGCTGGTTGTAGTTCAGTTGATGAAGAAAGTTACAAAACTCTGAAGCAACAGGAAGAAGTATTCAGAAATCTAGATGCACAATATGAGATGGCACGATCACAGACTCACACACAAAGAGGAATGGGACTCGGGTTTACATCTTCAATGCGAGGAATGGATGCAATTTGAAAAATAATGTGATTTTAAAGTCTGGGACTTTGTGGATGATTCCTGTTCTGAGGTTGGGTCCTTGTTCACCAAAAAGCTAGCATTCTAGCTTGCATGGGTGTTGCATTGACTTTAATGTATTGAAAAAGTACAATTTTTCTGTAAATATGAGATCAGTGATGCTGGTGTTAGTGTTGTAATCAGGTACCCACTTCCATTAAACGTGATAGAACTATAGAAGGACAATATTTTTTAGTTAAAATTCTTCTTTTTCAAACAAAGCAGCAGCTGAGGTAAACTCATAAATGGCTATTTCGTGTCTGCTGTCTTGTGTACTTTAACCTTGTACAGTTATTTTCAACTCTTGAAACATGAAAGAAACCGTGTGTAGATGTTATCTAGCAGATTGGGCCAATTGGTGCATAATCCAGTGCAAAAACCTGGTTAATAAACATGTTTTTTCTCTTAATCTTGACTTGCCAGCTATTACTTTTACCATAGGGAGCGCTGTAGTGGAATAAGAAAAAAGGTAAATGTCAGGGGCCGGGGTATTCAAATAACAGTATCAAGTCAAGAACTGAACATTTGTTTTTTTAACTTGGCAGTTTCTGCTTAGCTGTTACTATGGTGTACATAATCTGTCTCAATCTATTAGCAGGTCTTTAAAACCCTGCACCTACTAAGCATAGGGTTAACCCACTTAATGTGGGTGAAATACACCCACTGCCCTGAACTTCTACTCCTTCCTTAGCCAAATCCCCCTAGTCTCTTGTTGGCTAGGTGCTCGCCAATGCTTGGATTCAAAGATACTACCACTAGCTAAAACTTGTACCCTAATGAATTTCACCCTTACACCAAAATTTTTTTTTAAAAAATCAGTGCTGGAACAGCACCCCATCTAATGAATTCAAGTTATGCTGGACCTACAAGCAGAGCTGTACACTTGGTGGCAAAGAGGCATAAGTTTCCCTCTTTCTCATGGGCCAAAACAGGGAGCAATAAGCTGAGGAACAGGAAGACCTTGATCAGCTGAAGGATGAGGAGCTACAGGCTTCCTGTCTTCTGCCCCCTATCAGAGGGATATGACACTAGAGTCTCTTCTACCATCTCACAGGGGGCTTGGAATGGAGAAATGCAGAACCCTGCTGCCACAACCCCACTCAAGCCTTCTGCAGAAATGATGAGCTCACACATTGCCATGTCAGTTTGTTGTTTCTATAAATTAATAAATTGTACTTGGTATTTCCAGTCCCCATATGTTTTTGTGATTCCCTCTAGGTGGCTAATTACAGGGTCCGCAGCGCAGTACCAATCCAATGCCACCCTAGGAACTACATGTGCACGTGCTTGAATATCACAGAGTAAGTTGAGGGTCTCCCCTACCCGCAATGCTATGTGTATTTCCACTATTCGATTTGGTGCCACTTAGACTTGCTCCATCTTTGGAGTTTCCCTTTTATATTTCTTATTTGGTATGTATGCCTGTTCAGGAGGTGTGTGAAGTTTGGAGGTATTACTGGAACCTGTCTCTAAAATCACAGTAAAAACAATAGACCAATCACAATTACGAACATCGTCAACCATCCAACAGCAAACATATGTTCCCTGTGTCCTTTCCAGTAAAGTTAGTTCTTTTACAATTCTTCGTCTGCTCTCATCAATTTTTTGGACAGGAATTTCATGAACTTGGCTCATATTTGCAACTATACACCCCCAGGCCATCCTAAGATCAGGTGGTGTGGCTCCGTGGATATTGTTTGCTTGTTGCCTTCCTTCTGCTTCACACACCAACTTTAAAACAGTCCCAACTGGATGGGTTTGGCTTGCTGCCTGTATCATAGTGGTAGTTGGTAGGGTCTCAGTCCACAAGTTCCGGACCACTGCATAGGTCTGGTTAATCTGGGTGGTATCAGAGAGTCCCTCTGTGTGGTGGATCATCCACACTGCATTCAACAGCATCCATATCCATGCTGGTATCATACCCTGTGAAAATAAAAAAACAAACGCTTCTCTCTCATATAAAAATATGTAGATACATACAACAAACTTTTTTCTGTTTTTTTTTAAATGTTTAATCATAGTACATAATGTGTTTCTGGGCTTCCCTGATCTACATTTAGGGCTCGTCTAGACTGCATTCCTCTCTCAAAAGAGGAATGCAAATGAAGCAGATTGAAAATTCAAATGAAGCATGGATTTACAAATCTCGCACTTCATTTGCATAATCGCATCTGAGCACTTTTTGGAAAAAGGGTTTTTCAGAAAAAAAAACCCCGTGGTCTAGATGGGGTTCTTTCGGGGGGGGGGAACCCCTTTTTTGAAAGAACCCGTGCTCCTGAAAAAATGAGGTGTACGGGTTCTTTAGAAAAAGGTTTTTTTTCGAAAGAACCCCATCTAGACTGCAGGGTTTTTTTTCGAAAAAACGCTTTTTCAAAAAAGCACTTGGACACGATTATGCAAATGAAGTGTGAGATTTGTAAATCCGCACTTCATTTGAATTTTCCATGTGCTTCATTTGCATTCCTCTTTCAGGAAAGGAATGCAGTCTAGACGAGCCCTATGTTTGTCTGCCTTTTGCGATTTTTGGGTCCATAGTCATCCAGAGTGTCCAGAATGTAATCCCAATTTAGGAGTGCTAGAATTTCCTGATCACTCAGGCTATGTCTACACTGCAGGGTTTTTGCGCAAGAAGTCTTTTGTGGAAGAGTTCTTGGGCAAGAGAGCGTCCACGCTGCATGGACATTCTTGCGCAAGAAACCCCTGCAGAGCGTCCACACATGCCTTTTTGTGCAAGAGCTGTAGCGCAAAAAGGAGTTATGCCTTGTAGAAGGAGGTTTACCTACACCGGAAAAAGCCCTCTGTTCTGTCGATTGACTGTAGATTTTCTTGCGCAAAAACACGCTTGAGGTATGGACGCTCCGTGGGTTTTTGCGCAAAAGCAACTGTTTTTGTTCAGAAACCTTGTAGAGTAGACGTAGCCTCAGTGGGTTCAGGGACAGGAAATGAGCATTCAAGGGAACAACGGGTGTTTTGTTCCTCCATTCGAGTCCTGGTCCCAGCAACCAAAGAGATGGTGCTCCCACTTTCTCCATTTTCCAGATTGAGGTGTTTTTATCATTCCACCAGATAGTAATCACATTGCCAATACCCCATTCAATTCGTCCCCGTGCCCTCAACTGAGTCATGGGGAAAGGTCGGCACACCTCAAATCTTTTTAATTGGCTCCAAGCAACATGAAGTAACACTTGGGGTGCATAGGCAGCTTGGAGGTTTTAAGTTAAGTTGCTTCTGTTATTCATTTGGGATAATTCCATTGTGCTTACCTTGACTGCTTATCTTGTATCGTTACTCTGTAAAAAAGCACAAAACATGTACTATACAGTTTAACCCTTATATTCCTTTAATTGCATGGCATGTTTCCATCAAGGCTGATCCTCTATTTCAATCAAATACAAAGAGGGTCCCAGTTTGTCTAGAATTGGCCAGGGTCCATGCCATTCCCTCTTTGGGAATTTTTTTCTTAGGAATGGGTTCGACTTGAACCATTACCCGGCTCCCAATCTTCCATTGTTTGATATCGCTGTTTTCATCAAATACCTGATTCATTTTTTTCTGTTCTGCAGCTTGCTGTACTGCAGCTGCTCCTTAGACTGTGCCCAACCAATATTTAAGGCTATTCATCTAGGTCCGTGGTCTCCAACCTCTTTACACCCAAGATCACTTTTTAAATGACAGAACAAGCCAAGATCTACCGCCCCGCCCCTTCCTTGAAGCCCCGCCCTCTCTATTCTCCTCCTCTCCATCACTTGCTATCCCCAACCCTTATACTGCTTTTTTCCCCCAATTCTTCTGTAGGAAGAGGTTTTTCCAACATTTGGCCTGTCTAGACCCAAATGTCAGAACAACCCTTCTTTTGAAGCCCCCTTATTCCTCATGGAAAGAGGAATATAGGGGTGACTGAAAGAGCATGTTTGCTCTTCCACTAAAAGAAGCGGAAGAACAAACACATCGCAGGATGCAGAAGAGTTTTTCTGGGATATTTCCGGAATCCTGAAAAACTCCTGCAGTCTAGCCATAACCTCGCTGGGTTGAGACAGGATGTGTAGGCTCTGGGGTGGGAATGAGGGATTTGGGTGTGGGAAGGGGTGAGAGGTGCAAGCTCTGGGAGGAAATCTGGATGCAGGAGGAGGTGGATAAGGGCCTCCAGGCCAGGCAGTATTGGGGTCAGATGGAGGGTTGTGGTACTAAGCAAGCCACAGACTTCTGGATGTGAGGGTTCAGGAATTTGGGCTGGGGTATGTGAGTGGCTCAGGGCAGCGGGTTCCAGTGTATGATAGGCTCAGATGTAGGGTCTGGGGGAAAGGGGAGTGCAGGAGTGTTATGATGCTGTGGCCAGATGGGGGCTTGGCCCCAATTGGGGGTTTGTTGGCCAGGCTTCATTTTTAAATAAAATACTATGTCAAACAAAAAGTTTCTGCATTGTCTTTATTTCTGAGAAGGGCAGGGAACCTGTTTTGAGTCCGGGGTCACTGACCCAAGAAAAGTCAGTTGGGGCCACACAAGTGAGATGCAAAAAAACCCTCCTCCAACCCCTCTCCTAAGCTTCACTAATGTGGCCCCAACTGTGTTGGTAGGAGCAGGGGACATAGTACTGGGGAAGGGTGCTAGTGGGGGCTTCGGCAGGGGACAGGGTGCCACTGGGGACAGAGTTCTGCGGCTGGGGGCAGGGGAGAGGGAACGGGGCAGGGAGGGGAGAGGACAGGGTTCTGCAGCTGGGGATAGGGTACCACTGGGGACAGAGTTATGTGGCTGGGGACGGGAGTGGGGACAGAGTTCTGTGGCTGGGGAGTGGGAAGAGGGCGCAGGGAGGGCGGAGGGCAGGGAACAGGGGGCCGGGGGGGCAGGGAGTCTCTTGCACCCGCCTCCTCCCAGGATTCCCCCCTGCTGAGGGAAGCTGGCGCACGCCTCCTCTGGGCCCGATTCCCCCCTCCCGCGGCGCAGGGAAACCCCCGCGCGCACCTCCCCTGGGGCCAACTCACCCCTCCTGCAGCGCAGGGAAGCTGCTGCGCTCCTCCTCCGGGGCCGACACCCCCTCCCACAGTGCGCCTGGTGCAGCGCGCCCAGCACACCGCAGACCTGTGGGAGGGGAGCAGCCAGCGCACTTCCGGAACCCCCAGAAGTGGTGTGAAGCTGCAGGACTTCCGTCCACCCCGCGGGAAGTGGGCACTACCTCCATTGTCACTGGAGGTAGGTAGTGGGGCTTCTCGGGTTGGGGGGAAAATGGGGGCCGAATGCTTCGCGATTCACTGGTTGAGGCCTTGCAATCGACCAGTCGTTCGCAATCGACCGGTTGGTGACCACGGATCTAGGTGGTTGTTGCCAAGGCTGTTATGGTTTCCCAATTTGGAGGATTCAGTAAGTTTTCCCAGCCCAGCATGGGGCTCCCAAAAAGTATTTCATAAGGGCTGAATCCTGTCAGATGATTTGGACGACTCTGGATCTTCATAAGAACCCATGGGAGTATCATGTCCTAGTTGCACACATTGGACAGCTCAATTTTAAGAGATTTATTCATGCGCTGTACTTGTCCCCCTGCTTGAGGGTGGTAGGGAATGTGCAGTGGTAATGGAATACCAGCCCATGTACCCATGTTCCAGAACACTTGTCCAATAAATGCTGCTCCGTTATCAGAATCGATACTGAGAGGAAGACCCCATTTAGGAAAAAATTCTGTTACCAAGACTTTTGCAGCTGCCCAACTGTTTTCTAGTGGGGAATGCTTCCACCCATTTGCTGAAACTATCTACAATTACAAACAAACACCTATTCTTCCTGGGTGTTGTGAGCAGGGGTCCTACAAAGTCCACCTGTAATCGTTGTAAGGGACCTTTTAACGCTTGATGCACTAGCTCCCCCCTCCTTTTCCTTCTAGCAGGGTCTTGCTGAGCACAGATTAGACAACTATGAATATGTATCTCCAAATCCTCTTTTATTTCTGGCCACCATCCAAGCTTTCTAAGTTTTTTTCCAGTGCCTTTTCCAATTTTGGGTGGCCCCCTACAACAGAACCATGTATCCAGGCTAAAAGGAGGTGTTGCATTTTCTCAGTTATTGCTAAAACCCAGTCAGTGCCTGGTTTCGCCATAATTAAGTCTCCTTTTTTTAAGGGAACTCCTCGCCACTGTGAGGGGCATTCTGCCTTCCATTGCTTTAGTAACTCATCGGTTGCCTGTGTGTCCTGTAATAATAGCACCCCTTCCTGGTTACTTTCTTCAATTTTTTTGTTCATGTTTAGCCTGTGTCCGGGTGGTTACTGCTGCCAGCATAAGTTCCCATAATGTTCCAGTGAGTGCTGCTTCTTCAGCAAGGTGGTCTGCCTCTTCATTTCCATGTAATGGACCTTTCCCTCTATGGGCTTTTATTTTGACCATCCTGACTTTTTTGTAAGTGGCTGCCAGTTTTTCTATTTGCTGCCAGAGGGCTTTGTGTTTGATATCTGATCCATCGGTTCCTGTAAAACCAATGGTATTGCACCATGGGAGGTAAATGGTGGTCCCTCTGTAAGCATAACCTGAATCAGTTCCAATAATAATTTCAGCTTGTTTGCCCTTCATTCTTTCGAAGACCTCCAATATAGCTGATACTTCCACTGCCTGTGTCCCTCCTTTGTGTAATTTATAGTGAAAAGAATCAATTCTCTGCAGGTTTCCCATCAAGCATATTCCTGCAAATCCAGTGACCCTCTTCCCTGCAATGTAGTATGAACTGCCATCCACAAACCAAATTGTTTTTCCTAATACTTGTTCAATAGGGGTTACCTTAAAGGCAGGGTGTGCTCTGGATTCCTCTTGGGGTTCACAAATGTGTTCCTGACCACTTAAGGTCGGGCCCCATACAGATATTTCAGGTTCTTTCAAAGTGACTAACTGAACATTCTCTGTCATGAGAGCAAAGACCCATTGTATGGCCTTATCCACTCTCACATGTCCCTTGGATACATTTTCCTGACTTAGTAACTTTCCTAGGGCATGATGGCTTTTCACAGTCACTTTACTTGCTCCAATAATTGCCTGGGCTTTTTGCAGTGTCCAACAGGCAGCAAGAGCAGTTTGTTCACAGGTTCCCAATTTAGTTTCCGGAGGGGTTAAGGCTCTGCTGTAGTATGCAATGGGTCTTTCCCCAGCACAGGTATCCTGAGTGAGCATAATAACGATACAGAAGTTTTTTCACACTAGGATACAGTACAAAGGGAAATTCATTGTTAGGGGCAGCCAGAGTAGGTGCTTCCATTAACCCCTTTTTCAAACCTTCCCATGCACTAGTTGCTTCCTTAGTCCAGGTCCACTGTGGTCTCTTTAGTACCTCATACAGCAGACCTGCCTTCTCTGAATAGCCCACCATAAATTCTCAGCAAAAGTTAGTTAACCCCAGAAAAGACTGCAGTGATTTAGTATCTACTGGCATAGGAAGGTTAACAATACACTTAACTCTTTCTTTGTCAACAGACCTTCCCCCTTCACTCACTTTGATCCCAAGATACTGCACTTCTCTCTGTTTGATCTGGGATTTAGAGGGGTTAAGTTTCAAACCATACTCTTGGCAGCAGTTCAAAAGCTGCAGCACCAAGATATCATCCACATACTGCACTATTTTCCCTGTTTCCAACAGTCCTTCCTTTTCCAGCATGTTTCTTACAGAAGTGGGGAAGATTGTGGGTGCATCACAGTACCCCATAGGCAAAACATTCCAGCAGTACTGCATGCCCTGGAACACAAAAGCTGTTCAGTACTGAGAGTCTGAATCCAGAGGTAAACTCCAAAATCCACTTGCCACATCAAGCACTGTGAACCTCTTCATTTACACTACCTCTTAACAGCGCAGGGTATGCAGCTACTACAGGAGTTCCCCGCTTCGCAGTTTCATTTAACCCTCTGTAGTCAATAGTTAATCTCCATGTTCCATCGGGTTTTCTGACTGGCCAAATAGATGCCGCATTAGGTGCTGAACACCTCCGGCTTAGTTTTTGTTTTTCCAATTCCTCAATGGCTTGTCTTAGTGACTCTTTAGCTTCCTGGGGTATCATATATATAGTAGCCCAATGTCTGAGACTCTGTAACGCTGAAACGCTGGCTGTTGCCTCTGGGCGGTGCTGTTGCCTCCTGCCGTGGCGCTCGACTGACTTCTGCGCCACTCAGCTGGGCCGCCACGTGGGAGTAAGCACCACAAGCGGCCGTTTGGGTTCCGCGCTCCCCATGCAGCACAGGGGTGCTGCATGGGGAGTGCGGGGCCCAAACAGCCGCTTGTGTCACTTGCTCCCGTGCGGCGGCCTGGCTGAGCGGTGCAGAAGTCAGTCGAGCGCCATGGTGTGAGGCGAAGGGGGGGCAGGGTGGTGACGTACACACCTAGGGGGCAGGGCCTGGATGAGCGTGCATCCCCGACAGAGACAGAGGAGAGCGGAGAGAGAGTGAGAGGCAGGAGGGGGAGAAGAGAAAGAGAGAGACGGAGAGAGAGGCAGAAGGCGGAGTAGAGCTGAGAGAGAGAGGGGGAGGCAGTAGGAGGAGGAGAGAGAGAGATATGGAGCGAGAGACCGGAAGCTCAGGAGAGAAGACCGACGTGGAGGAGAGACCTGAAAAATCCCATCTTATGATGGGCTAATTCGCTAGTTGTTTAATAAATGGAGGCATGTCTCCTTCTAACGTTACGGAGATCTGCACCTTTCCCGTATCCAGGGAGTCTGCTGCCCAGACATTCTGTATCTCAGTCCACCAATCCTCCCAGCCTTCTGGTGCAGGGGGTGGTTGTTTTGATTTTATTGCTTTTACAGTCTGAGTAGCAACCCCCATTGGGATCAGAGTCACATCATCTATTCCCTCTGTTGCAGTGAGAATTTGTCTATACACATATTTGGAAAGTCTAAAATGATTCCCAATCGTTTTATAGTTTCTGCCCCAATTAAGTTTTCTCTCCCTGCAACAGCACACTTCTCCTGAATGGTGCGTGCACCAAGCTGCAGGGGTAGCATTTTAACATCATGGCTGCGTCTACACTGGCATGATTTTGCGCAAATACTTTTAACGGAAAAGTTTTTCCGTTACAAGTATTTGCGCAAAAGCGCGTCTAGATTGGTCCCGGAGTTATCATTACAACGATGCGCTTATGCGCAAAAGCGCGTCTACATTGGTGGGACGCTTTTGCGCAAAAGCAGAAGCCTGGCACCACTTTGGAGACGGCAAAAGGGCACCAGCCCTTTCCGGGGGCGGGGGCTGGAGCTCCTTTGAGACACGTGCTTAAAGGGATCTCCCTGGACAGCCGTTTCTCTCCTGCTGCATGCTTTAGTACCTCTTGCAGGGACTGACAGCCGTAGCAGTTTTTGTGGTTGCCCTCTGCCTTTTTGGACACCACTGCCTTTTGCCTTTTAGTGCCTTTGCCTGTTTTTATTTCATCTGCCTTGTTTTTTGTGCCATGGAGCCAGGGGTGGCCATGTGCCTGCTCTGGCCCCTTCCGGCCATTTTGGAGTGCCTGCAGCTGGTGCTCCAGGCTGCTGCCCTCCTCTTCCAGGACCTGGAGGCGCAGATCGCGCTGGACTCCCTCACCAGGGAGGCCATGGCGTCCCTGTGGCATCCCCACCCCAGCGTGGAGAGGCCACGGTGGAGACTGGACACCAGTACGGACTGGTGGGACTGGCTGGTCCTGGGGCAATGGGACGACCAGCAATGGCTCCGGAACTTCCGCATGCGAAAGCAGACGTTCCTGGAGCTATGTGCCTGGCTCGCCCCTGCGCTCCAGAGAACCACCACCTGGCTGCGGGCACCCATCCTTGTCAACAAGAGGGTCACCATCGCAGTCTGGAAGCTGGCCACCCCAGACAGCTACCGATCGGTGGCACACCAGTTCGGGGTGGGCAGATCGACCGTCGGTGTCGTCGTGATGGAGGTAAGTCCCAAGGGGAGTGGGGTGGGGGGAGGGTGCTGCACTCCATGCCCAGGGGCAGCCAAGACTCCATGCTGGGTCACCCAGGGGTTTGGGCTGTCCCTCCCTTACACAGGCCTGCTGGTGGGGGGGGGGGGGGGTGTGTGCGTCCTGCTCCCGAGAGTCATCCGCCTGCGCGACGTGGACGCTACGGTGGCCGGCTTTGCTGCCCTCGGGTTCCCCAACTGCGGGGGAGCCCTGGATGCAACCCACATCCCCGTCCGTGCCCCGGAGCATCGAGCAGCCCATTTTATGAACAGAAAGGGGTACTTCTCTATCGTACTCCAGGCCCTCGTGGACCACCGTGGCCACTTCCTGGACGTTTATGCGGGCTGGTCCGGCAGGACACACGACTCCCACATCCTACGGAACTCTGACCTGTTTCGCAGGTTGGAGGCGGGCACTTTCTTCCCCCGGCGGGAGTTTACTGTCGGGGATGTGCCTATGCCCATCTGTGTTGTGGGGGACGCGGCCTACCCCCTGCTGCCCTGGCTAATGCGGCCCTACACGGGGCAGCTGGACCAGAAGCGGGCCTGGTTCAACGACCGCCTCAACTGGGCCCACAACCAAGTGGAGTGCGCCTTCGGCCGCTTGAAAGCCCACTTCCGTTGTTTGCTCACCCGTCTCGAGATGGGTGAGCGGAATGTCCCGGAGGTAGTGGCCGCGTGCTGCGTGCTCCACAATCTTGTGGTGAGGAGGGGGGAGGCCTTCCTCCCGGCATGGATGGCAGGCGAGGGCCAGGCCTATGAACAGCCCCGCACAGCTGCCATCCACCAGGCGCACCATGATGGGGTGTGCATCCGGGAGGCCCTGATGGACATGTTCTCCCAGCCCCCATAGTAAGGTTGCATCGGTCTCCCTTTACAATTCCCTCCCATCCCCTACCCTTCCCCCTCCCCTCCCCTTACCTCCCAGTAAACAACAAACACAGGTTTTTTTTTTTTTTTTTTTAAACACAAACTTGTAAGTTTTTATTTACAATGGGGAGAGGGGAGATCTAGGATGGGAGGGGGGAGGAGACCTTGAACTGGGAGGGGGAGGAGCTACTCCTGGGAGGGGTGGCCCCTGCGACTGCTTCTGCGGAGGCAGACCTGCACATGGGGGGCAGGCCGCGTTGGGGCAGGCAGCACAGAAAGGTGGGCAGGAGGGGCAGGGGCAGGAGGGACAGGAGCAGGACGGGCAGGGGCAGGAGCAGGAGGGGCCATTGCAGGAGGGGCCATTGCAGGAGGGGGCAGGGGCAGTGCTAGGGGAGGGATGGCGGGTGCATGGGGCAAGGCCATGCCATAGTGGATGGCATGGCCAATGTATGCGGTGAGCGACGATATGGCATCAGCCATGCGCACGCACTGGGCCTGGAAGGAGCCCCAGGCCTCCTGGCGCCACTGCACGTCCACCTCCACACGCCGTGTGATGGCTGCCTCGACGTGCTTGACAGCCTGCATGTGGCGCCAAAGGAGCTGGACCCGGTGGCGGAGCCACCGCCTTGGTGGTTGGGCAGTTGGGGGTGCTGCTGCTGCCGCAGGGCTGGAGGGTCCCCGGCTTGTGCTTGGTCCCACTGCAGGGAACAGAAGAAAGGATGGGTCGGTCAGGCAGCCCGGCCGCTGTCCCCACACCTCATGCCCTCCACCCCGAGCCCAGGTGACACCACAGTAGTGTGGCTTGGGCCCACTCGGTTACCCCCTTCCCCCCCGTGTTGTATGTTTGCATACAGGACCACCCCTGGAGTAGGGTCCTCCTCCATGTATTGTAACCACCAGTCTGTGTCCTAGCCCCTTGGAGGGTGGGAGGACGCTTGTGTTGTGTTAACCTGTGGAACTCCCTGCCGGTGGAGGCTGTGAGGCTTTGGGCTAATCACTGGTGTTTGACAGGGAGCGAGATGAATCCCCACACAGTGCCTGGGAGCACATATGGCAGACGTGGTCTGGGCTCTCAGATCCCCATCACGTGGGATGTCTCCTGGACGGAACCAGCAGTGACTGGGGAGTGTACCATCCTTGGAGCAAAACTCAGGCGGCCCTAGGGCCGGCCTGAGCGCTTCCCCCCCATCCCCCTCCTGCTAACCCTCACACACGGTAGCCCAGGGACATGTGTGGGCACTTCCCTCAGGGGGCCAGCCAAGGCACCGGGAGCAGGCGAGGGGCTCAGTGGGGGCCACGCTCACAGGCTGCGATGCTGTGGTTTTACCAGGAGCAGCTGGCTGTGCCTCACAGCCAGGCATGGGACAGTGTGCCGTTCTGTGTGCTGCACCCTTGCGGAGGTGCGGGCTCTGGCCTGAGTCCCTGGGGCCCTGGCTGGTTCCAGCCGGCATCCACCCTTCCCCCCTGGTCCCACTGGATGTGTATGAGCAGCACAGTCCCAGGCGTGCCCTGGAGCTGCCTGCCGCAGCCACATGGTTGCACGTGCTGCATACTGCCTAATGCTACACAGCCCATGCAGCTCACGTGGCCTGAGTGATGTGCTCTCCCCTTCCCCCCTCCGGGTGTCTGGCTCCCCCCCCACCCTTGTGAATGCAAGGTGCAACACTCACCGGTGGATCCTTCCCCGGCCTCCAAGGACGCACGGGAGACATCGGAGCTGCCGGAGGGGGCCTGCAGGGTGACAGTGCTGGCCTCGTCCTCCGACCCGCTGCTGGTGTCTCCTTCCCCCGCCTCGGTGGTCCTGGTGACGGGGGGGTGCACGCTGGTGTCCACAGGGACGTCCGGTCCCTGCAGTGCTGGCTGGCCCAGGATGCGGTGGAGCCGTCGGTAGTGGGGGCAGGTGTCGGCTCCTGCACCCTGGCCCTCGCTGGCCCGGACATAGCCCAGGTGCAGTTCTTTAACTTTAGCCCGTACTTGCTCCAGGGTCCGGGCTGGATGTCCCTGCTGGGCGAGCGCCTGGGCCATGTGGTGAAATATGTCCACGTTCTGGTGCCGGGAGTGGGTGCTGTGCAGGGCCTCCTCCTCCTGCCAGAGGTCCAGTAGTGCCTCCAGCTCCCCCCCGAGGACCACGATGGGGCTCGCCGTTTCCGGCCCCTTGGAGCCTCCTGCGCTGGGGGTGCGGGTGGTTGATCCCCCCTGGAGCTGCCATCGTGCTCTGGGTGGCGTTGGGGACGGCAGGGGCCACGTGGCACAGCTCTCAGCAGAGCGTGGCAAAGGTGCTTCTGCCTCATGGCCTCTGCAGGCTGCGTCTGCCTTAAGGGGGCTCAGGTTACCAGGAAGTCCGGGAGCTGCCTCCAGCTATGGAGCCTCCAAACGACCATGTCGGGGGGCTCCCCTCTCTTTTGGGGTTGCCGCCCCTGTCCGGGGCATAATTCAGCCCACTTGGGCCTAGTCCCAAAGTACAGTGCCCCTTTATTAGGGGCAATACGGCCCACTGGCCTAGTCTCAAAGTACACTGCCCCTGTAGTAGGGGAAATACAGCCTCCCGGCCTAGTCCTTAGTACGCAGGCTCTGCGGCCTAGTCTTTTAGCCGAGCCCCCACTCGCTGGGGTTCAGGGCAGGAGGGGTAAGGGGGCCCGGGCTCTCCCTCTCCACCAGGCCCCGACCCAGGGCCCTATCAGTGGCGGGCGGCTCCCACCACTGGCTCGGCGGGGGTTCCTCCCCGCAACGCGCTGAGCCCTCAGGGGCTTTTCCGGCTCCCTGCCCTGGGTCACTTCCTACCCCGTTCCCCCGGCCCGTAGTGGTCCCACCTGTTGGCGCGGGTCGGGTGGCTGTAGCGGCACTTCCCAAGTCAGCGTGGGGGTTGGCAGTGGCCAGTCCGGTGCCTGGGTCACTGGGGCTTGGCCGGCGGCTCCGTCGTTGGGGTCGAGCCCGGCTTGGGCCTGGCAGCAGCGCGTTCAGCGGGCCTGGTGACTCCCTCTCTGGCAGTTGGGCGCTAGCTCCAGCTCTGGCCGTGATCTGCCCCTTCTGAGCAGGCCTGCAGCCTTTTGTACCTTGGCTCCCCTGGGAGCATGCCCAGTAGGGCTGTGTGGGTGGGGCCCTCTGTGCCCCCGGCGCCAGGTGGTTTCCCTGGGCTTGAGTGCGGGGTGGGGCCGCCCCGTCACAGGCCACTAGGGCTTTTTTCCATTTAGCCTGCTTTTGCGCAAAACGTCTTAGCTGCCTGTCTACACTGGCCCTCTTGCACAAAAACATTTGCGCAAGAGGGCTTTTTCCTGAGCGGGAGGGTCAGAGTATTTGCGCAAGAAGCACTGATTTCGGACAGTAGAACGTCAGTGCTCTTGCACAAATTCTCGCGGCCAGTGTAGACAGGCGGCAAGTTTTTGCGCAAAAGCAGTCGCTTTTGCGCAAAATCTTGCCAGTCTAGACGCACCCCATGTGTCTGTTTCCTGATATGCCCTGTATTTGTATGGAATCCACAACTGGATATGCATCAAATGTATCTTTTACCATAGGGATTCCAGCCCCCGTGTCCAATAGAAAATCTATAAGCCCTTCCCCCCTGCGCACCCAGTGGAAGAGCTGGACCCAGGAGAAGCCGAAGGCTGGCCTGGGCTGCTGGGCCCACAACTCCCAGACTGCCTGGACTGACTGATTACACTGCTCTACAGCCAAAATGCTGCTGAAATAAATGTAGTCAAACTTTACTAATTCTGGGTCACTGAGAACAAAAATGATGCTTAAAATTGTTGATTGGCTCTAGTTTTCAAGATATGCTATTGGGTCAGTATATACGACCCTTGACTTGGGAATGGCGGAGGATAAGTGAGTTATAAAGGAAGGGATCTCAATTTAAACCAGAAATGACTAAAATACATCTTTGACTGGATCTATGAATAAATCTATGACTGGGTTTGGACAGTACTTGCTTTTAGGCAAAACAATGAATGATGCAATCTGAAGCTGGTATTGCGTCATACATGATACGAATTGCATCATGTTATTCCTAGAAGTTATGGATGATGCAATCATAACGAAGCTTCCATCACTCTGCTGAACAAATTGCCCTATATCAGCTCTAGAAATCATACAGTGTCGTGCTCTCTTATTTGTCAGTGTTTGCTCACTTTGGCTAAACAGAAATGTGTCCCTTTGCAAAATCAGAGATGGCTCGTACTTATGTGAACAGTGCAGATAACTTCTGCTATGTTTGTGGTGAAGTGACTTTTGCATCACAAAAGCGCAGTATAACCACTATGGTTAAGAAAGCCTATCACCTTTATTTTGGCTGCAAAATTGGAGATCAGGACAAGAGGTGGGCCCCACACATATGCTGCAACACTTGTGCAACAAATCTTCGCCAGTGGTTGAACAGGAAAAGGAAATCTATGCCTTTTGCAGTGCCAATGATTTGGAGAGCCAACAGATCATACCAGCAATTGTTACTTCTGCATGGTGCCTCCAGTTGGGAAAGGTGTGTCAAAGAAGAAAAAGTGGACTGTGCATTATCCAAACATTCCATCAGCTATACGCCCAGTACGGAGAAGGACTGCCGGTTCCTGATGCACCAGAATCATTCTCACTTGAGTCGGACGAGGAAGAGGAAGAGGATGAAACTTCTGGTCCTGAACCATCAATGTCACAGGACCCACATTTTCTCCCATCCTCCTCCTCTGAACCACACCTCATAACACAAGGTGAACTGAATGACCTTGTCAGGGATTTGGAACTACCCAAGAGTAAGGCAGAGCTGTTGGGCTCCAGACTACAGCAGTGGAATCTCCTGGCAGGTGATGTTAGGGTTTCCATGTTCCGTGACCGTCAAAAGGATCTTGTCCCATTCTTCTTCACGGAAGGTGATCTTGTAGCCTGCAACAACATCGATGGTGTGATGGCAGCCTCAACATTGTTCACGATCCAGATGAGTGGAGACTGTTCATTGATTCATCAAGACGAGTCTTAAAGCTGTTTTGCTGCATAATGGCAATGTTTTGCCATCAATTCCAGTTGGTCATGCAGTCCATATGAAGGAAACCTATGACAACATGAAACAACTTTTGAGGTGCATAAACTATGACCAACATCAGTGGCAGCTTTGTGGCAATTTGAAGGTTGTTGCTCTCTTGCTTGGTCTGCAGACTGGATACACAAAGTACTGCTGTTTTCTCTGCGAATGGGATAGTCGTGCAAGAGATTCCCACTACATCAAGATAGATTGGCCACTCCGACAGTCATTGAGCCTGGGAGGAAAAGTGTTCAGCATCCACCACTTGTTGAATCAAGGAAGATTTTGTTACCACCCTTACACATCAAGCTGGGTCTGATGAAGAACTTTGTCAAGGCCATGGACAAAACACAAGCAGCTTTCAAGTACCTCCGTGGAAAATTTCCAAGGTTAAGTGAAGCTAAGATAAAGGAAGGTGTCTTTGTTGGTCCTCAGATTCGTGAACTTCTTCGAGATGATGCATTTGACCGTGCACTGCGTGGCAAGGAAAAGACGGCATGGAAAGCCTTCCAGTTAGTGGCAATAAATTTTCTCGAAACAACAAGGCAGACAACTACAGGTTGTTGGTGGAAAACCTCCTCAAGGCATACAAAAGCCTTGGTTGCAACATGTCACTAAAGATACATTTTTTGCACTCTCATCTAGATTTTTTTCCACCGAACTGCGGAGCAGTGAGCGACGAGCACGGCGAGCGATTTCACCAGGACATTGCAACAATGGAGAAACGCTATCAGGGCAAATGGAGCCCATCAATGCTTGCAGACTATTGCTGACAGTGACAAGAGATGCTCCATTTAATGAATACAAGAGACAAGCCAAGAAGCGCCGAGTAGACACTGAATAGGACTAAACTATGTACATAATAGTTTTTTGCCTTTTGTTTCATAATACATTTTATTTATATAACCCTTTTGCTGATTTTTAAAGTGTTACATAAACAGGACAGGTGAAATATTATCATGTAAAGCAACCATAAACACATGAAAAGACCTAGGTTTACAATTTATGATTAAAACTCTACTATCTACACAATACACATAGACGTAAATGTAAAAACTTAAATATCTTGGAAACAGTAGCCAATCAGTTGTTTTAATTGTCATATTTGAATTCAGCACATCAAAATACATAATAAATAGCACATTTTATCTCTGAAGCAGACGACTTCTAAAAAATTGTAGACCAGTGTTACCTGGTCAGAGCTTCCGGAGCAACAGAGGATTGGCCCTGGACCCAGGTACAGCACGAGGGGAAGTGTGGAACGAGCCCAGGGAAAGCCAACTGCCTTTTGGCCGAGCCAGAGCCAGGGCAGCGCGTTTCGGAGCAGATCCCTGCTGACCCAGCAGCAGACGGCTCTGCTGCTACTAGGGCCCTGGGCTGGGATGCAGTGGAGGGGGTGGGCCTGCATCCCCCCGCCACCCCACCCCCGAGGCCTGGGGCTCTCACCTATCCAGTGGCTCCCTGCTTTCCCCGCACGCTGCTCAGAAAAGCGACTGTGAGGCAGGGTGTGTGTGGGGGGGGTGGGGGTGGGAAGAGACACTTCACGCACTGCCCCTGCCCCCAGCACAGTCCCATTGGCCGGTTTCTGGCCAATGAGAGCTCCCTGTTTGAAGAACAGGCAGTGCGTGAAGCACCCCTCCCCTCAGGCTCTTATTCACAGATACACATGGCCCCTGCAGTCTGTGCGCGGGCGGGCAGGGAGGCTGCCTGAGAAACTTGCTGGGCTGCTGGCTGGGAGTCTCCCAGGTAAGTTTCCCAGTCAGAGTCTGCCTCTGGGTTATGTGGCAGAACCCATACCCCTCCCAGATCCTGCACCCCAGTCCCCTGCCCCAGGTCACAATCGCCTCCTTCACGCAAACTCTCTCCCAGACCCCACACTCTCTCCTGCAACCAACCTCCATCCCAGACCCTGTACCACCTCCATTAATATCATGGAAGAGTGCTGTAGTGTAGATTCCTCCTGCAAGGAGGTTTAACAGGTAGTTCGATTTAGGGGCTTTAATTCGAAATACCAGGTCCCTGCCATGTGTAGCCGCGGGCAGTTAGTCCGGACTTATAAATTTCAAAAATGGCGACCAGCCGGGAAGATGCAAATCAAGCGCGGGATATTTAAATCCCGGGCTTGATTTGCAACTTCGAATGCCTACATTAGCCTCCCTAGTTTGAACTAGGGGGCTAGTGTAGACATACCCTATTTGTCTACACATCCTTGCATTGATAAGGGGTAAAATTTTCAAAAGCTCTTAAGTGACTCCTAAGTCTCATTTTAACAATGAGATTACTTAGTAATCAGGACCCTGTGAATTCTCCAATCCTGCAGCCTACTTTTTGCCACACAAGCCTTCATTCTGAGCTTTCATTTTGTAAAAAAATCTAGCACTCATGGTTGTGAAAACAACTTTGTAAATCTGAACAGAGTGTAAACTGATATAGAGCTGTCCTCCTAAATCTCCAGCAGGCTTACAATCATAAATATGAATGGTATCAAGTCTCACGTTCATCTCATTGTATGAACTATGAAACCTTCAAGATGTGAAATTTTAAATATAAGCTCTAACTGCTTCTTTGCTGATCATTTTAAGAGAAATATCTAGGTTGTGAGCTTATCAAGTCTGAGTTTGACTAAACATTTTAATAGCAGTTTCGGACAGCAGAGGTGCAAGGGGGAAAACCCAGAGTCATGAGAGAGTCACAGATATGGGGGTATTGGAGCGTGAGCTCCCCACTCCCTCCTCTTGCAGTGGCAGCTCCTGTCTTGTGGTCTAGGCCCTGCTTCCCACTCTGGGCATTGTGACCTAGTGCACTAGGTCACAGCACCACTCAGGTTTGGGACACCACCCCCATCTCCATCTAGGACCAGGTGGACTCAGCAAACCAGAGTGGTGCTGTGATCCCATGTGCCACATCACAACACTCAGAGGGGGGAGCCAGGCCCTCAGAGGCCATCACTGCAGGTTTCACACACTTTATTAAAATTCTAGGGCTGTCAATTGACCTACGTTAACGCCTATAATTAAAGCAGCACAGGATTAACATGTTAATTTTTTAATGCGTTAATCGCAGGCTTTAATGCTGCACTGCCCTTTTGAAGTGCCACCCTGGTGCTTCAAAGGGGCAGCGCAAGCAGAGCCTGGGATCACCTGGAGTCCCCAGCTGATCCCCAGCTCCGCTGTTGCAAAGCCCCTTTGAAGCGCCAGAGCGGCACTTCAAAGGGGCTTTATAACGCGAGCCGGGATCAGCTGGAGTCCCCAGCTTATCCCAGGCTCCTAGGCTGTGTCTACACTGGCGGGTTCTTGCGCAAGTAAGGCTGTTCTTGCGCAAGAACCAGCACAGCATCCACACTGCCTGCCTGCTCTTGCGCAAGAAGATTTACAGTACGGCGTGGTAAGAGAGGGCTTCTTGCGCAAGAGCTACGCTCTTTTCTTACAAGTGTAAGCTCTCTTGCACAAGAGCTCTCGCGCAAGAGGGCAGTGTGGACGCGCCGCAGGGGTTTCTTGCACAAGAAAGCCCTATGGCTAAAATGGCCACAAGAACCACTGCTCCTACGGTGCGCTGAGATGGTATCCCCTCAGCACTGGGTGGAACAGGGAAATAGAATTTGTTGGGAGGGATCAGCAATGTGCAGTGGTCAGGATCTGGAGGGTGGAAGATGCATGGAAAGTGTAGGGTTTGGTTTGGGTAATTTCTCCCTGCAATTTGGAAACTCCACCTATTGGATTTATATACTAGCTGTGTGACATCTTAACCTGACCGGACACCTGATGGTGCCAACTAATTGGACTAAAGCAGTACCTCAGCCTACCTGGATGAACTGGGACACCTGTTACAGCAGCTCCAGGCTGAACAACTCCAAGCGCAAACCCTGGAAGCCCCGGGCCATCCAAAAGACTAATTCATTCCAATTAGCAGCTGAACTGCCTGCAGATTGTGCTTGGACTGATATAGCCTGTGCCTTCGGACAGGCCTAACGGACACTCATTCACTCCTCAGTTAAATTATCCATATTGTTGGGATTTTATTCCTACTAATTGTATTGTACATTCTACTGATGGCAAGTTTAAGGCTGTGCACTGCCCTGGCTGCTCCCCCGGAAGCCATACCTGTAGGCCAGTAACCAACCCCATGTGTTACCTTCCTTTCCTATCTCCCTGTAGCATGACCGGTGGAACAAGGTACTGGGCAGTTAGAGCCAGTATACCCCACCAGCCAGTGTGCAGGAAGGAGGGATGCCTGGGCCCTTCCTTGGGATATGTAAAATGATAATGGGATAGTGGTAAGGAGTTCAGCCACAGTAGGCATTACCCTTGAACATGCTCTTTCCCTTCATTTTTGCAGTCTAGAAAACTAGATAAGAATGCAGCTGCTCTACTTTGTTGTGTCTTTTACCTACCCTCACTGGCGCTGTATAAAATATCTTCAGGGTTAAATTTCTTGTAATCTCTGTAAACTACTGATTTAGAAAGTTTGTAGTGTACAATGGGTTGATTTAATTAGAAAGTATGTAAATAGTAATTGGGGCGGGTATAATTGTATTCATCACCTACTTATTAATATTCATTTTATGGGAGTTAACATTACTAAATAAGGTTTTAGGAAAAGTAGTGATAGACGTGTGAATTAACATACTAAAATAGATAAAAGGGTGTGATTGGCACCAGGTTGTTGCCACTCGGACGTTGTGTTGAATGTCCGAGGTAAACGTGCATGGGCAATAAAGTGGTTTAGTTTACCTCATCCGCTCCTGGGTCGTCTGTTTCTTCTCTAACAGTTCCCAGCAGAGAAAGAGCGGGAAATCTTGCGGTTAGGTACCAGGAAACCTGTTCTCTTCAGTTAGCTAAGCTTTCAGTTTTTTTACTTACTTAGGACCACGAGATACTGAGTCATAGTCCATCTGTGTACTGAAGTCCCAACTGAAGATTTTGCCACTGGGGTCTTTCATAATTCTTACAAAATATATGTATTAAAACATTTAATTTAGAAAAATTATTTAACCCTTACTTACCAGTACACTATTGATAAAGCTAATTTACACAGGATAAATCAAGTCCTGCAGGCCTTGCATTACAGGCATTACTGTTAAAATATATAGAGAAAGGGATAGGCTAGGGAAGATAAATCTTGGTCGGCTACACCTTCCACCAGAGTGTGGCAGGCTGCTGGCTTAGGTCTGTCACACATCCTTCCCCCCCCCCGCTCAATACCATGTGGTTGGGCAACCTGGGTTGTTAAACAGTGCATTCTGGACAATTCATGGGCATTGCCATGGCGGCTTCCCCTCTATGCTGCACCCGAAACTGGAATGGCTGGAGGGACAGAAATCACCTAGTCACTCTTGCATTCTTTTGTTTGTTTCGATGCATGCACTGGAGAGGGGCATGATCTGTCATGAGAATAAACTTGCGTCCGAGCAGATAGTAATGTAAGGCTTCCATGGCTCATTTAACGGTGAGGCATTCTCTCTCCAATACTGCATATTTTTGCTCCTTTGGGAGGAACTTCCTGCTAAGGTACAGGATAGGGTGTTCCTCCTCCCCGATCATTTGTGATAAGACAGCCCCTAGGCCCAAGTCGGAGGCATCAGTTTGTAGGATGAATTCCTTGGTGAAGTTTGGGGCTATTAAGACTGGGTTACTGCAGAGAGCTGTCCGAAGGTCCAAGAACACCTTTTCTGCTGCATTCAACCATTTAACTAGATCAGGTCCACAGGCATTTATTAAGTCTGTTAGGGGACTGGGTCATGGGGAATAAACCTCCGGTAGTACCCCACAACTCCTAGGAATGCCCGCACCTTTTTTTTCCATCTTGGTTGGGACCAGCTTTGGATGGCTTCCAACTTATTCAGTTGGGGTCTTACCAGGCCTTTCCCCACTATATAACCAAGGTATTTGGCTTCTGTGAACTCCACAGCACACTTGGCTGGGTTTGCTGTCAGGCCAGCTCACCGAAAAGTATCAAGAACTGCCTCTACCTTTTCCAGGTGCATTTCCCAGTCTGGGTGTGGATAACTATATCATCCAAGTAGGCGGCAGCATAACTAGCATGGGGATGTAGCAGCCTGTCCATGAGGTGCTGAAAAGTAGCAAGGGCCCCATGTAGGCCAAAAGGGAGGAACGTGTATTGGAACAGACCCTCAGGAGTGGAGAACTCTGTCTTCTCTTTCGCGTCCTCAGATAATGGGACCCTTGGTTAAGTCCAGGGTTGTTAGGTATCGGGCACTGCCCAACCCCAACCCATCTACTAGTTCCTCTATGTGGGGAATTGGGTACACATCTGTAATGGACAGGAGGAGTCCTGACCAGCACCTGGTGACTAAGGGGTTAAACTCAGCTAGCTAGCAAAGGTGTTGGCCAGGGGGGCCAGGAGAACCAATCGAGATTGAGTGTTGAAATTTGAATTGGATATAGATTCCTTGCCTGCTTTCTTTGTGTGGGAGAGAAACCAGGAGTTGAGAGACACAGAATGATTTAAACCCAGACAGAACTACTGGCTGTGTCTACATTGGCAAGATTTTGCACAAAAGCGGCCACTTTTGCGCAAAATCTTGCCACCTGTCTACACTGGCCACGAGTACTTGTGCAAGAACACTGACGTTCTAATGTATGAAATCAGTGCTTCTTGCGCAAATACTCTGACGCTCCCGCTCAGGGATAAGCCCTCTTGTGCAACTGTTCTTGCACAAGAGGCCAGTGTAGACAGGCAACGTTAATTTCTTGCGCAAGAAAGCCCGATGGCTAAAATGGCCATCAGAGCTTTCTTGCACAAGAGAGCATCTACACTGGCACAGATGCTCTTGCGCAAAAGCACATCTCTTGCACAAAAGCACATGCCAGTGTAGACGCTCTCTTGTGCAAATACTTTAACGCAAAAACTCTTGCATTAAAAGTATTTGTGCAAAATCTTGCCAATGTAGACGTAGCCACTATGTCTCCAAGGAATTTGGGGCATGGGAGTGGACTGAACTGCTCTGTATGAATCTATGCCTCCCCTCCCCATTTACTACCTTGCATTGTGCCCAGAGCCTTGTCTCAGTGTTTTGTTTTCCTTAGTTACTCTGTAACATCTAGCAACCAAGTATGCTTTATCAAGTTTATGGTGTCTCTAGCCTCTGTTTGTCTGGAAATGAGTAACAGGAGAGGGATCACATTAGGATTACCTATTGTGTTCCCTCCCTCGGGGGCATCTGGCATTGGTCACTGTTGGCAGACAGGATACTGGGCTAGATGGACCCTTGGTCTGACCCAGTATTGCCGTTCTTATGTAAGTTTATCTTTTGTTTTGTAATAAAAATCACTTCTGTAAGCAGGGTCTGAACCACTACTTCCAATGCAACCAGCTGAAAGGGGAAAGGAGTCCTGGGTGTGGTTATGCTCATTTAGTTGTTTAGCCCTGCAAGATAATCAATTGTTGATGTGTAAATACAGCTCATGCTGGAATAGGAGAGAGATCCTAGGCGTGGTTATGTAAATCCAGTTCAGCAAGTGCTATAGGCCTGATGGATGGTCAATTGTTAGAATGGAATGTTGTGTATTGTAACTAATTTGGCTGTTGTGGGGTCACAAACCATGTTAACCCTAAATGTAGGAATTGTAAAATATGACCACCAGTGCTTGCAGGAGAGACACTGTCATTGTAAAGAGTCTCGGATGAACAAGCCTTTCCCTTCCAGACTCAAGTGGACTAAATTGGGGGGAAGGAGCTTGAACCAGCTGGTTACATGCTCTCCAGGTGTGAGCTCTAAGACTGGTTCAACCTATCTCTCTTTCCCCCCTGTTCTAAGGATAGGCTTAAACAGACTCCATAAGGAGCCTCTTTATTATTTTGAAATATTATTCCAGTGGAAGCTGGAATCTTTTGGCCAGCCTAGGTGTGGTGGGCCAAGAGCTGAAATCACTAGGTTAGGCCCAGAGCTAGACCCATCGTGAAAGCAGCAGCAGGTGGGCAGCTGGCAGGAGCAAGCGGCCAGCTGGGGGGAGCAGCGGCAGGCAGTCAGTGGTGTGGCTGGCAGGATCTAGCGGCCAGCAGGGCAGCCGGCGGGTGGTAGGAGCAGTGGTGAGGGGCCAATGGAGTGGGTGAGATGCCTTCTATCCCCACCCCCCTCAAGGGTGGAGAGGGGTTTGGCGGTGGGAGGAGTCCACGTTCCCCTCGAGCCTTTGGAGGACCTGGGCGTACGGGTGTTTTTTTCCTCCGTTCCTCCCTTCCTCCCCAATACCACCCTGCTGCCTTTCCTCTCCACCCTGGGGAGGCCTCTGTTAGTCCTAAGTCCCCTTCCTTTGGGCTGCAGAGACCCTACCCTCCACCACATCCTTTCCTTTCGCCGGCAGGTACAAATCCAACTACTGCCGGCGGGACGTGGCGGAGAAGCCCTAGAAGGGTGATTTCTGGTGCCCCATGCCATGGGGGAGGCCTGGTGTTTTCTCTATTGGGTGAAGGGGCACGTCCAAAGGGACTGCCCCCTGGCCCGGTTTGGAGAGGCACCCGGGACCCCCGATGCCCGGGAGGGCACTGGCCCCACCATCGCCGGTGGCCCTGATGGTCCAGACCCTGGGGTCGCCCCTCCTCCAACCGTGACCATCGTCAGTCCCGCTCGGGCTCCGCAGGGCCCAGACGAGCGCGCGGGTGCTGCTGCCACCGCCAAAAGCGGCAAGGCCGGGCCCGCTGAGGCGAGGGCGGCAGGGTCAGCGACGGGACTCGGGTTGGGCCTACCTCAAGGGGAGGTCTCCCTTTCCCCTGCTGCCCAGCCCCCGTCTTCCCTCGCCCTCCCACCACTGCCCTTGTCCCCTAGCTCTTCCCCGATTCAGGCCCAGCCCGCTTCCTCTGAGGGCTGGGAGATTGCCATAGGGAGGCGCCACAAACGTGCCCGGCGTTGCACCCCACCCACTGAGGGGAAGGGCAACCTCCCTGCACCTATGGGGTTGCACGCTGGAGCCGTCCCTTCCTCTGAGCCCTCGGACGTTTCACAGTGCCGTGAGGCAGTTGAGGTGACCGCGGCAGTTGCGGGAGGGGTAAACACCTCCCTCCCGGGGTCCCCGCAAGAGGGGGTGTCCATGGAGGATGCTCCCACTGTTCCCACCTCCACTGAAGAGGCGGCTGCTGCCGCTGCCGAGGGCTACCACCTGGTGGTGGGCAGCGGGCTCGCCTTCCTCTCTCAGGAGGTGGAGGCTTTGGGGTTGACCCCGGCTGCCTCAGAGGGGGATCACCATGTCCTGGAGGGACAACAACTGTCCTCTCCTTCCCTTTCTGACCCACCGCCTTCCCTTCTCCCTGCCTCTGAGTTGCCCCAGCGCTGGGGTCTCTGGTGCTGCACTCTCTGTGGCGCTAGAACCCAGCGCTGGGGAGACGTCAACTACCCCCACCGCTGTCACCGATTCCCTGCCCTGCGAGGAGGCACCGCATCCTGGTGCCTCCTCTGCTAACGCTTCTCGCCCCGCTCCCACTCCTAACCCCTGCCCCACTCCTGCTCTCTGGATCCTTGCGAGTGCCTGGTCCTGGGCGGGGACTTCAACTGCACCCTCGAGGAGTGGGACCGTACGGGGACCGAGCAGTGCCCGGCCGCCACAGACATCCTCAGGGAGATAATAGATCATCACTCCCTGGTGGATGTCTGGCGAGACCTCCACCTGAGCGGGGACACGGTGTTTACCAGGTGGTGGGTCGACGGCCATTCCACTCCCGGTTGGACCGCATTTATCTTTCTCATCATCATCTCTTCCGGGCCCACTCCTCCAGCATTAGGGCGGCCCTATTCTCAGATCACCACTTGGTGGCCGTGACGGCCTCTCTTTCCTCGGAGAGGCCGGGGCCGGCCTACTGGCATTTCAACAACAGCCTGCTGGGGGACGTGGGCTTCGTAGCATCTTTCCAGGAGTTCTGGCTCGCCTGGCGCGGGCGGCGACGTGCCTTTCCCTCAGTGCGGCAGTGGTGGGATGTGGAGAAGGTGCGCGCATGGCTCTTCTGCCATGACTACACCCGGGGGGGGCCAGCCAGCAGAGGGATGCAGCGATAGAGCAGTTGGAACGGGAGGTCTTAGAGCTAGAGAGGCGGCTAGCCACCGGCCCCAGAGATCCATCCCTCTGCTGAGCGTACCGGGAGAAGTGAGAGGAACTCCAGGCCCTCGAGGACCTTCGGGCCCGGGGTGCCTTTGTTCGTTCTCGCATCCATCTCCTTCGGGACCTCAGCGGTCACCAGGCAGTGAGGACCTCTGGGGCGGCCGGGCATCTCTCGGTCCCCGTACGGTCCTGCTCCTCGAGGGTGCAGTTGAAGTCCCCACCCAGGACCAGGCACTCACGAGGATCCAGAGAGCCAAGGAAGGCAGACGCCTGCTGGTAGAAACAGAGCCTCTCCGGGCCGGATGTCGGGGCGTAGATTTTAATGAGGTTTAGTGTCAGTCCCTCCATCCAAACCCAGAGATGCAGCAGGCGGCCCTGCACAACCTCGGCAGTCCCCAGCACCTTGGGCTGCAGGTTCGGGGAGAACAGGGCTGCCACCCCAGCTTGATGGGCCGACAGGTGGTTGAAATAGGCCCTGTCCCCCCACTCCAGCCACCAGCTAGCCTCGGCGGCCGGAGCCGTGTGGGTCTCCTACAGGAAGATGACAGAGTACCCTGTTGGAACAGAGTCTGGACACCATGTATGAAGCAAGCAGAAGGGTTTATTAACACACAGCGCTGGTGGAGTGTCACTTCGCTTGTTAGGCTTGGTGAACACTGCCAGACAATAGGTTAGAATGGATTATATAAGATGCTGATGGGTGAATGAAGTGATGGGGGGAGGGGGAGATCCTGGACCCAGACCTGGACCCCCTGGATAGGTGCTAATCGTGAGGCAAAATGAAAGCAATAATCTAAAGGTTACATATTGTTTTCCACCCATAGCTTACAGAATACCTTATATCTAGTTAAACAAGTACTTAAATAATGCAGACATCAATTGTCAATTATGTGTTAAGTGGCGATGTGTCTGTTAGCGGCAGGAAGGTATCTTTGCACGGATGTGATCCATTGGTGTTGCACCTGGGGGATTAAAGCAGAGGCAGTAAGGGTACATGACTATTGTGCATTTATTCCTAGCACCATTGAATATGTTATGTCCTGTCTCTCACCCGTAGGGCCTTTCCCTGGGATGTAATTGTCTGGGTATTTATCTTTATGATGACCTTCCTCCGATGGGCTAAGCGGGGGGGGGGGTGGGGGTAGCCTTCATGTACTGTGCCTTTGGTATAGGTGTTTGTGTGCCTGTTCCAGACTTGAAATTTAGAATAGGGGGTTCTTAACAGAATATCAGAGCCTGCCTCAGAAATTTTTACCCTACAGTCCCTCCTCTTAACCTCAGGATTCACAAACCCGCCAGGTTAAATACAATAATTTTCGTGTTTTCAGTTTGTTTCCAGTACAGCACCAATGCCAGTAGGAAGGTCAGGATGGCCACTCCCCACATGACTTGACAGAATATCACCCAAACCCACCCCCATGGTATTCCGTCGCCAGTGAAGGCGCTGCCCATAATCCTTGTCTTGACTTTTACTGCCTGGCTGAGTGCCTCGGAGTATTTGGTTTTGGCTTGGTCCACAGTTTCCCCTATCTGTGTGTACCTCAGACGGCCGATCCCGATGTGTCGTTGGGCCTTGGCCACCAACTCCTCGATTTTCGCCTGTGGGACCACTAGACCCTCCTCTAGGTACTTACTTCCGCTGTGCCATTCAGGATCCCAAGTCAGATTACCCATCATTGCCAGAGTATGGCGGAGCCGTGTCCCGTCAACGGTCAGGGTTGCTCTGTGAGGGACCATCATGCACACGGATGGGTATGCGGAGGGGCAGGGCTTCCCATTCAATTTGATGGGGGTGGTCAGTCTGGGCAGTCAAACACCAGTAGGTACCATTTTTTTGGACCAGCTCTGTATGCATCTGTTTCTCGGCGACAATTACTTCAAACCTAGACAAGTTCGTCAAACTGTTATATGGGCATGTACACAGAATCTCCTTGTCAGAGTGGGTGCAACATTCACTTGAGTACAAAGTATCTCTGGCAATCTCCAAATATGCAATACCCTCTATTTTAGTAATATGGCCCTTCCTCTGCACAGGCAGGGAGGTTACCATTCTAGCCCGTTGTATGTGGGGAATGCCTAAAGGTACTAGGAGGCTGTTGGGCTCTCATTGATTCTCTGTGTCTCCATTCCCATATGGAGGGTATTGGGGAGATGGGGGACTTACCACCTTCATAAGGGCTGGGTGAACTTGGCCATCCAGGAGATCTGTTACAATACCCTGGGTGGTGGATACTGAATTCAACAGATCCTTCAGGCTATTCAAAATTAATCGATTAGCCTGGCTGGTATCTAGTCCTCTCCGGGCATTGGATATTACTGCATCTGCCAGCCTTGATTCAATACGGTCCCTTTCCTCAGCTTGTTGTGCTATGACATAGGTGTTGCTGACAGAGTTTCCAGCACCAAACCAGCCTGCGATGGTATCTGCTAAGCCCCGCCTTTGCCGAATTAGGCGTTCACCAATTTGGTTCGTTAGTCTGGTAAGATTGGCACATTCATAGAATACTAGGACTGGAAGGGACCTCAAGAGGTCATCGAGTCCAGTCCCCTGCCCTCACGGCAGGACCAAATACTGTCTAGACCATCCCTGATAGACATTTATCTAACCTACTCTTAAATATCTCCAGAGATGGGGATTCCACAACCTCCCTGGGCAATGTATTCCAGTGTTTGACTACCCTGACAGTTAGGAACTTTTTCCTAATGTCCAACCTAAGTCTCCCTTACTGCAGTTTAAGCCCATTGCTTCTTGTTCTATCCTCAGGGGCCAAGATGAACAAGTTTTCTCCCTCCTCCTTATGACATCCTTTTAGATACCTGAAAACGGCTATCATGTCCCCCCTCAATCTTCTCTTTTCTAAACTAAACAAACCCAATTCTTTCAGCCTTCCTTCATAGGTCATGTTCTCTAGACCTTTAATCATTCTTGTTGCTCTTCTCTGGACCCTCTCCAATTTCTCCACATCTTTCTTGAAATGCGGGTGCCCAGAACTGGACACAACACTCCAACTGAGGCCTAACCAGCGCAGAGTAGAGCAGAAGAATGACTTCTCGTGTCTTGCTCACAACACACCTGTTAATGTAAATTCATGTCCATAAGTCCATTTCAGAAAGCATGGGGGGGGGGGCCCCGTCACAATGTGGGCATAGCAGAGGAAGGGGAAGAGTAGATTAAGTTTCCTAGATTGACTTGTATGATTGGGAAGATGGTGATGTCAGTAATACTGTGTGACAAAAGATAGTGTTCAGTTTATACAGTCCATGTTGGAGAGAGGGGATGAGACATGGGACTGGACAGTGGGAGATACCTCAGTAGAGTGGTGGACCTGAGTCATCTACATGAAGCTGGTGGCTGAAACTGTGAGCAAATGAGATTGTCTAGACTCTAGAGAAAGTGTGTAGAGGAAAAAAGTGTCAAGGATGGAACTCTGTGGAATCCCTAATGAAAAGAGGAGTTACCCTTGAATGCGATTCTGAAGAAACTGCTAAAGAGGTATAATCTTTCTTTACAACATAGCCATGTTTGCTTATCTGCACCATATGTGGCCTACCCAGGGTGGAATCTGTACATCCTGTGAAAATCTGAGTAGATGTCCCATACTGCTTCAGAAGGCAACAGTATACCTGGAAAAGGTGAACATGGCCACATGCAAGGTAGTGCAGTCTGGGATATATTGCTGCACAGGGAGCTAGGAAGGCAGAGGCAACCCAATTATGCAAATCTTCTCTACATTGCAAAGTAAGTATCTTCAAGACCACAAGCATGTTCCAGCCTATACTGCTGACTAGGTCAACATGCCCAGATGCCATGATCACTAATCATGTTGCATGGCCATAAATCATGTTTATAGCCAACAATAGTACAAACTGGTAACAACCCAGCAACCATAGCATCAACAGGGCTTTACAGCCAACACCATGTCAATGCTGGCCTTAGCTCTTTCTTGTGGGAAGCCTGGTGCAAGAGAGATCTGCATAGGTGCTGGAGCAAGGGGTGCTATTGCACTCCTGGCTTGAAGTGGTTTCTGTTCTATACAGACTTTACAGTTTGGTTCACTGGCTCTCAGCACTACAACTATACAAATTGTTCCAGCACCTCGGGGGATCTGCTGCCCCTGCTCCCAAATATGCTACCTCCTTTCTTGGAACTCTGCTGAGAACAGGGGCAAAGCAGGGGCAAAGGTGGCTGCAGAGCTCTCTGAACAATGTTCCTGATAATCTTTTCCATCCCCATGTGCAGATTTTTTCCATCCATGTGTGGAATAATTGTATGTGCACCAAGCATATGTGAATGTGCACCACCAATATAACCCCCCCCAAAAAAAACCCCCACCCTAGCTTTGGGCTAAACATCTGGGTGGCATTTGAATCTCTCCGGAGTGGCTGCACAAGTGCACAGCTTACATGGAACACTGTCTTTGAGGCAGGGGTGGACTCAGCTCCATGCACAAAACAGGGCAGGTTCACAAGGGGTCAGAGCCACTCAAATGCAGTGGCAGATTAGCCATTGGGCCAACAGGGTTCATGCCCAGCCAATTGGGGGGCCTTTGGAAAAATGGGTGCTACCCTAACCCACTTGATGCTCCTTCTGGGGACTGGGGGAAGCCCCACTTCCTAACCCCACTCCTCAGCAGGAAGTACATGGGGCTGCAGGAGGAAGGGGCAGGAACAGGCCCCCCCCACTTGCTTTGGCCCAGAGCCCCACAAAACGATCATCTGCTTCTGCTCAAATGGCAATACCTGGCAAGCTGCACTGGCATGGGTGGGGGCTTTGTGCAGAATCATAGACTACTAGAATGAGAAGGGATCTTAAGAGGTCATCAAGTCCAGTCCCCTGCCCTCACGGCAGGACAAGGTGTAACCCCAGTCCTACTGGGTGGCTCACTGTCCCAGGTAGTGGCACTGAGACCCCTTACAGAGAGAGAGAGAGAATGAGTGAGGTCTACAGCCTTACCTGAGAGCCAGTGGGCTTTAAGCTCAAGCTCTAGAAGAGGCTCCTACACTAAGCTCCAGAGGTCCCAGGTTTGGTTCTGCCTGTTGTTACACAAGCACCATCTAGATTAGAACATCCCTGACATGTCTAACCTCAACGATCTCCAGTAATGGAGATTCCACAACCTCCCTAGGCTAACAAAGGTGCTGCTGGAAAGCCAAGGGGCAACTAGTGCCTTTCCTCCTCCCCCACAGCCAGAGCCCCCAAGCCTTAGAGCCCCTCCCCCTCAGGCCAGCTTGGACAAAGAGGGGCAGCAAGGGGCACACTTCTGTAGCGCCATAGGCCTGTGAGGAGGATGGGGCGACTTAAATTGGAGGTGACTCCTTTAAGGCCGCGCCCCACTGGGGGTGGGAGCCCTTGAGCGGTGATTTCAGTGCATGCGCATTGGCCCTGCGGAGTAGGTCACAACCCACTCCTCGCTTGCTTCGCTTCAGCAACCAGTATCATTGGCCCTGCTCCTAGTCCCACCACCATGATGAAGATGGCGGTGCTGAGCAAAACCTTCGGACAGAAGACCGTCAAGTTTCAGCTGGAGGAGGATGGCGAGTTCTACATGATCGGGTCTGAGGTATCAGCTGACCCAGGGGGGCTACAGGACAATGGCTCGCCCCATTCCGCCTTGGGCGCCTCTTTGGGAGGCGCTTACGGGAGCTGGGATCCAGCCAGAGGGAGGTGGGGGAATGGGTTGGTTTGGGGGCTGAGGTATTGTGTGGGGGGCCTGGCCGCAGTGGGGGGCAGGTGACAATTTGTGTTGTGACAGATTTCTGTTACCAATCTGCCTGAGGCATCAGGTGATCGGGCTGAGGCCACAGGATCGTTAGGGGAGGAGATGACGGAACACACAATGTGTCTAAATTTTAAAGCTTTATTGATAAAATAATAAAATAACAGCGGAGAGTGATGGGTGCTTCCCACATCACTCAGAGGAAGGAAGGAAGTGTTAGCATCCCGAGCCCTAACCCACTTTCATACTCACACACTCACTACCCAAGGCTGGCCAGGCCTGGGTGTAACGAAAGAAGAGGGGGAAGGGTGGATGGGAGTTCGGTCCTGTGCGCACAGGTCGTCCAGGGTCTGCTGTGATCTCCGAATTGCTCCAGCTCTCAGGAGGGTTTTAAGTCCTGGGCTCCTTTGGGGGTGTTCCATTCCGTGACCTCTGGTCCTGGTGCTCTTTGTGACAGTCCAAACCGGCTTTCTGTGGTCTCTTTGACTTTCCCAAAACACACCGGCTAGACTCTGTTGTTCTCTTTGCTTTCCTCTGTGCTGGCCTTCGCTTGTCTTGCTTATTATGGGCTGGCTCTGCTCAACTGAATTTGTCTTTCTTATGGCTGACCGGTGGATTCCAGGCCCCCCTCTTTCTTGGCTGGCAGCCGAGAGTCAGATGTGTGTTGTGGCCTTGAGCTGGCTGGAACCAACGTCTTATCTTCGGGCCTAGCAGGAGTGGAGTTAACCCGTTCTCTGCTCTCTTCATTCCCCCGGCCCCCCCTTGGCCTCTGGTGACCTGCAAAGGAATCCTTCATTCATTCCACACTCACACCTTTGACCCTTCCCAAAATGCCCTGCGATGCTTGCAACAGCGTTAGAAATATTCAATGCTGACCTGTCTCCCCAGGGGGACCCCTTGAGGGAGGGGACCTTTGGGGTGTGACAGTCCCCCCCCTTGACCCCAAATCAACATTTTATTGGGAGGGGTCACCACTTAGGTTTCCACCTTTCCTCCACTATGGTGGCCAGGGTTACTACTGGTCTTCTACATAAGCAGCAATACAGTATGCACAAAATTATCAGAACAGCAACAATTCCATACACTAGCCAATAATGACTTCTGGCTTCATTAGTAACATAGCATAACACATCCCCCTGTTGGCATAGATGCCCCACTCTAATGGCGGTGGTGAAGGCAGCTTTCTCCAGATTAAATGTGTGTTGTAACACCGTGAGGAGGAGGCATCTGTCTGGAATACGGAAAGTTGCTCTCGGATGTGCACCAACGGGAGAAACACCATCAGGAACCCGGAAGTGCTGGGGCAGCCGGACAGGCTTCCCCCATTCAGCCGCTGCTGAAACTGACCAGCAGCTGAATCGGAGAAGCCGGGAGCAGAGCAGCTGGGGTGCTGCCGGGTTGGTCCCGTAGCGCTGCCCCTGTCTTCACCAGATGGTCCACCGGAGGATGAGGATGAAGTAGTTGCGCTTATTACAAGCACTCTTAATGCAGTTACAAGAGAGCAATTCCAAGCTGCTTGTTCAGCATGTCCAATTCAACAAAAGCTACGGAAATTTCTGACAAAGAGATGCCCAGTAACCCTAAAAACCTTGACCTAGTTTTGCTGCCATATTTTAGAGTTCGGGATGAACTTTCTTTGCTTGATGGCTGTGTGCTACGAGGTATGCACCAGCTACTTATGCCAGAAGAATTACAGTCAAAACTCATACACCTGGCACATGATACTCATCAAGGAATTGTCAGAACCAAACAACGACTACGGGATCTGTATTGGTGGCCAGGGATGGACTCCCAAACTGAAGCAATCATAAAATCCTGTGTCACTTGCCAAATGCATGATAAGACAGCAGTGACATGTACCCCACCATTACAGCCTGTTCCTCTTCCTGATTCTGCATGGGAAAAAGTTGCGATTGACATTGTAGAACCCTTTGATACTGCTCCACTTGACTGTCATTATGCCAGCACTTCAATAGACTATTTCAGTAAATGGCCTGAGGTAGCGTTTACATCGCAAATCTCTTCTGCTACAGTAATTCAGTTCCTCTCTACAGTTTTTAGCAGAGAAGGTAATCCCAAAGAACTGGTTTCAGATAATGGTAGTCAATTTACTTTCCTGGAATTTGAAACTTTTCTAGCAGAGAGGAACATTTTACATAGAAGATCATCCCTGTATTACCCTCAAGTCAATGGGGAAATCGAAAGGTTTAACAGAAGTTTGAAAGAGAGTTTGCAAACGGCTAAACTGGAAGGGCGATCTTGGATAACCTTCACTACTGATTTCTTGCAAGCATACAGGGCTACACGACATGCCACAACTCAAAGATCGCCCACAGAGTTACTGCATGGAAAACAGATGAATACTAAACTGAACATTGCTGGATTGTTAAAGGCAAGACCTGATGCATCAAAAGTGGATGATGTGAGAAAAACAGTTGAACAGAAGCAAGCAAAGTACAGTAAACTTTCGATAATCCGGCACCTTTAGGACCCAGGGGGTGCCGGATTATCAGAGATGCCGGACTATCGGAAGGGGGGCTATGAGGGGTCTGGAGTGGGGTGGGAGGGGAATACAGATCCCGTAGTCGTTTGGTTCTGACAATTCCTTGATGAGTATCATGTACCAGGTGTATGAGTTTTGACGGTAATTCTTCTGGCACAAGTAGCCGGTGTGTACCTCGTAGCACACAGCCATCAAGCAAAGAAAGTTCATCCCGAACTCTAAAATATGGCAGCAAAACTAGGTCAAGGTTTTTAGGGTTACTGGGCCATCTCTTTGTCAGAAATTCCGTAGCTTTTGTTGAATTGGACATGCTGAACAAGCAGCTTGGAATTGCTCTTGTAACTGCATTAAGAGTGCTTGTAATAAGCGCAACTACTTCATCCTCATCCTCCGTGGACCATCTGGTGAAGACAAAGGCAGGCGAGAAAGGCAATCAGCTATCACATTTTGGTTTCAGGCTTATATTCCAGTTCATAATTGAAAGAGAGTAGTCTTGCAGACCATCTAGCAATACGATTTCCTGCTCTTCCCAGTCCTTTTGTGGTTAGCAATGTTGTCAAAGGGCTGTGGTCTGTGCGCAACTTGAACGTGCGGCCCCACAGGTAAGTTCTCCATTTTTCAGTAGCCCAGACACAGGCAAGTGCTTCTTTTTCGACTGTAGAATATTTTCTCCCAGCATCACTCAGTGTCCTTGAAGCAAATGCAACAGTCCTCTCTGTGCTGTCCTCATGAAGTTGTGTTAGGACAGCCCCAAGTCCGTAATCAGAAGCATCAGTAGCCACGATTGTGGGCAATGCAGGACTGAATAGTGCAAGTACTGGACTATGTACAATCAAGTCTTTCACAGTTTCCAAACTAGCTTCTGCATCCGTTGTCCACGCCAAGGTTGAACTTCTCCGTAGTAATTCTCGTAATGGTTCAATGACAGAAGCATAATTGGGAATGAATTTTGCATACCAGGAGGTAAGACCCAAGAAGGAACGTAAGGTTTGCAAATCTGTTGGAGGAGGAGCATTTGAAATTGCTAGGATATGATCTGGACCAGGTTTTAGTCCAGCTGGTGAAATTGTATGCCCCAGAAAGGAGAGTTCTGTTTGTCTAAATTTGCATTTAGACATATTTGAGCTTGAGGCCTGCTGTGCTGATGCAGTTTAGTACAGATTGCAGATTATTGTCATGCTCCTCAGAAGTATTTCCAAACACAGTAATATCATCCAGATAGCACTGAACTCCATGCTGATTCTTCAGAATCAATGACATCATTTTTTGGAAGGCACTTGGGGCAGATGCAAGACCGTATGGAACACGTTTAAAACGAAATAGTCCCTCGTGTAATAAATGCTGTGAGGTCTCTGCTATCTTCATGCAACATAACCTGGTGGTATGCGCTCTGCAAATCAAGAGTAGAAAACATCTTTGCTCCATGGAGTTCTGCAAATACTTCTTCTATGTGAGGAAGAGGGTGGCTGTCAATCACAATAGCTTTATTTGGCTCCCTTAAGTCCACACAAAGGCGAATGCCGCCATCCTTCTTCTGTGTCACTATAGGTGAAACCCATTCCGAGGAGTCAATAATGTCCTTTTGAACAAGTTTTTTTAAGTTCCTCTGAAACAGCTTCCCTGACTGAAAATGGTAAGCGCCGTAACTTCTGTTGTACAGGCATCACCTTATGTCCCATTTTAACATTGTGCACAAACCCATAAGCACAGCTGTGACGGGGCAGGCCATCTCCACCCCGCGGAGACGGGCACGCCCCGTACCGAACCCGCGGTCGCCCTCACGCTCCTGGGCGGGGCCCGGAGCGCGTCGGCGGCTTGCGGCCCCTGCACCGCAGCCGCCGCTCAGCTGGGAGGCAGGGGCGGAGCTGGAGCGGGGCGCGCGCAGGTGTGGCAGCCCAGGATAGGCTGGGGAAGGGGGAAGGGCGTGCGCGGTGGCGGACGTCAGGCAGCGGGAGCCCCGACGCGGGGTTTTTGAGCAGCAGGGGCTGGAACCAAGGGGGCCAGGAAGGAGGAAGGGCAGCGGAGGTGAGAGAAGAGGAGGCACCACTGGGACAGAGACAAGGGGGCCAGCAGCAAGGGGATAGAAGTAGCCCAGGGCGGGGCATGGAGCAGTGAGCCGGTGAGTTTCGGGCGTTACCCCACTGGCTGGGTAGGTCACGGTCGACCTATCCTTAGGGCCCTGGGCTGGGGTCCGGGAGAGAGGGTGGGCCCGGACCCCCCTAACCCCGCAGGTTGGGCATCGCGCGAGCGCCCCACGCCTGTCTCCGGGGTTGGATCGACAGACAGTTATAAACTCTACGCGGGACGAGAGGAACACGAGAAGGGCCCCCTCGTACACGTGGTGGAGAATGTGGGCAGCTGAGACCCCATAGATAGCAGAGCACCAGAAAAAAGGGGGGGGGATATATAGGTATTAAAAAAAAGGGGGGGGGACAGGGAGGGAAACTGGAAAAAGGGAAGAAAAGGAGACTGGCACAGGGCGAGCCAGAGCGGGACAACCCCCCTGTGGAACGTGAGGCGCAAAGGCACCAGGGGATGGAGGCTGCGGAGGTGTTTAAGTGGCTGGCGGAAAATCAGCGACAGCAACAGCAGCAGCAGACAGCCCTCTTGCAGCAACTGGCCGCGCAGCAGCAGGACCAGCAGCGGCAGCTCCTGAAAGACGTGGCGGAACAATACCAGGCCCAACAGGAACGATGGGTGAGACAATGGGGGAACCTGGGACGAGGGCAGCCCCTAATGCATGGCGGGGAAGCGGCGGGGGGGCCCCTGGCTCAGTTGCCAGTAAGGCTGGCCAAGATGGGCCCCTCAGACGATCCTGAGGCGTTCCTGACCACGTTTGAAAGGGTGGCCACCGCCGTCAGGTGGCCAGAGCAACACTGGGCCACGCTTCTGGCTCCGTATCTTACGGGTCCAGCCCAGCTGGCCTATCGGAGCTTAGATCAGCGGGACGCCTACATTACGCCAAAGTAAAGGAGGCTATATTAGATCAACTTGGGATCACCCTGGAGACGTACCGCCAACGGTTTCAGCAGGAAAAATATCCCCCCGCCGGGGCGTGGCCCCAGGTGGTGGCCCAGCGGCTACGAGAGGCCGGGTGGCGCTGGTTGGAACCCGACCAGCAGACAGGGCCCCAGGTGGCAGAGAAAGTGGTGCTGGAACAGTTTGTCCACATCCTGCCCGGGGAAGGGCAGCGATGGGTTCGGCGGCACCACCCCTCCTTGCTTAGCGAAGCAGTGACCCTGATGGAGGACTACTTAGCGGCCGAGGGGGGCGAGGACGGGAGTATTGGCCGGCGGGAGCAGGGGCCCGGAGTAGGAAGGGGGGTCCGCCCGCCCCTAAGTCAGGGGGAGGGACGGGCAGCAGGAGGTCCGCCCAGTCCGGGGAGAGGGGGAGCACGACGGTTGGCTCCCGTTTGGAGCAGACCTGTGAGGGAAGAACCCGCGCTCCAGCAACCACCCCGAGAGGTCCGGAAGGAGAGCCCACCCCCGCCGCAACCCCCGATGGGAGAGTGTTACCAATGCGGCCAGGAGGGACACTTCAAGCGCGACTGCCCGTATATGGACTGCTCATATGGCCAGGTAATGGTCGGGCGATGCGCGCCGAGGTCGCGAGGCGAGGGGAAGATACTGAGGGAAGTGGAGGTGGAAGGGCGGGTGGTCACCGCCTTAGTAGACTCAGGGTGTGGGCAGACGCTGGCGCGGGCCGACCTCGTGAAAGGTGGGGGCCCCCAGGGACCCCCGGTGCTCGTCCAGTGTGTGCACGGACGGGTGGAATCGTACCCCACGACGTGGGTGCGCCTTAGGGACGGATCCCAAGAGGGGTGGGTGTACGTGGCCCTTGTCCCGGGACTGGTGTATCCGGTTCTCCTCGGTCGAGATTGGAGGGGCTTTGCACAGGCCCTCCACGAATGGCCAGGACCAGAGCCAGGGGAGGCGGAGCCCGCCTTGGCCACAGACCCTAGGGAAGCCCGGCGAGGGGGTGGGCCAGCCAGGGAGGTAGGAGGAGACATGGGAGAAGGGGAGTGGTCCACCGACTTCGTGCGAGAACAGAGGGAAGACCCTCTCCTGCAGCAGGCTTGGGAGAGCGCCACCGCGAATATGGAAGCCGAGGGCACCCCAAGAGCGGCCTTGCCATGCCTGCATTTTGAGGTCCACGGGGACCGTCTCTATAGAATCAACGAGGGGAGGGAGGACGGCGAAGTGACCTCCCAGCTGCTGGTGCCGGGCAAGTATCACCGGCAACTGATGGAACTAGCCCATAGTAACCCCTGGGCAGGACACCTAGGGTACGAGAAAACCATACGCCGCCTGCTCCAAAGGTTCTACTGGCCGGGTATTTACCGTGCCATGAAGAATTTCTGCGACTCCTGTCCCGAGTGCCAAAAGACGGGACCCGGGCGGGTGCCCAAGGCTCCATTGGTCCCGCTGCCGGTGGTGGATGTGCCGTTCCAGAGAATAGCGATGGACCTGGTCGCCCCTTGGAACAGACGCGAATCGGTATCAATATATACTTGTAGTAATCGACTACGCCACCCGCTACCCGGAGGCAGTACCCTTGCGAAATACCACCGCCCCCACACTGGCGAGCGAGCTAATCAAGATCTTCTCACGTGTGGGCCTGCCGAAAGAAATCCTCACAGACCAGGGGACAAACTTTACATCAGCATTGATGAAAAAGCTGTGCCGCCTACTCCAGGTGAGGACTATAAGAACCTCGGTTTATCACCCGCAGACCGACGGTCTCGTTGAAAGATTTAACCGCACGCTCAAAGGTATGCTCAGGAAATTCGTGGAGGAGGAGCCTAAAGACTGGGACCAGGCCCTCCCCGCCTTAATGTTTGCAGTACGGGAGGTGCCGCAAGCCTCCACGGGCTTCTCACCTTTCGAGTTGTTGTACGGCAGGCACCCCTGAGGGATCCTGGATGTGGTTAGAGAATCCTGGGAGGAACAGTCGACACGAGTACAGGGGTCGGTGCCGTACATTCTCCAGTTAAGGGAGAAGTTGCAGCGGGTGGGAGAATTTGCCAAGCAGAACTTAGTAGAGGCGCAGGGATGCCAAGCCCAATATTATAACTGAAATGCCCGGATACGTACCTTCCAGCCAGGGGATAGGGTTCTCCTACTGTTACCGGAGCAATCTTCTAAGCTGCTGGCCCGGTGGCAGGGCCCCTTTGAGATAACCCACAGGGTGGGGGAGGTAAATTATGAAATCCAAATGCCTGGGAGGCGGAAGACCACAAATATTTACCACGTTAACCTCCTCAAGGCCTGGCGGGCGCGGGAGGGACTGACCGGGTACACCGGGGGGCAAGAAGAGGTGGAGGTAACCCCGGGTTTGCAGGTGGGACTAGAGTTAATGCCTGAACAGCGCGGGGAGCTTCTGGGCCTCCTGGGCAAGTTTCCGCAGGTTTTGACAGAGGCGCCGGGGCGGACCAACGCAGCCAGCCATCATATCGCGACTGAACCCGGGAGTAAAATTCGTGACCAGGTCAGACCCCTCCCGCAGAGGCTGTGGGACACAGTACGAGCGGAGGTAAGCAGGATGCTGCACTGGGGGGTGATCGAAGAATCACACAGCGCATGGAGGAGCCCCATTGTGTTGGTCCCCAAGGCCGATGGTACGGTGCGGTTTTGTATCGACTTTCGGAAGGTCAACGCGATTTCGCGGTTCGATGCCTACCCCATGCCCCGCATGGATGAGCTATTGGAGAGGTTGGGGGCTGCGCGGTATCTGTCTACGATTGACTTGTCAAAAGGGTATTGGCAAATCCCGCTGACCACTGACTCCCGTGAGAAGACCACCTTCTCTACGCCCTTCGGCCTGTTCCAGTTCGTAAGGATGCCCTTCGGACTCCACGGGGCGGCTGCTACCTTCCAGCGGCTGATGGACCGGGTGCTACGCCCGCACGAATCGTACGCAGCCTCATACATCGACGATATAATCATTTACAGTGCAACGTGGCCCGAGCATCTGCAGCGAGTGGACGCCGTGCTATCCTCACTACGAGAAGCAGGACTGACCGCCAACTCGGCCAAATGCCACTTTGGCCAGAGAGAAGTTTCCTACTTGGGGTACACAGTGGGAGGAGGTAAGATCCGACCCCAAATAGGTAAGATTGAGGCCCTGCGAGATTATCCAGCACCAACTACGAAACGGCAGGTCCAACAATTCCTGGGGCTGGCCAGCTATTATCGACGGTTCGTCCCGGACTTCGCAACCTTAGCCGCCCCGTTGACGGACCTAACACGAAACGCGGCCCCAAGGAAGGTACGATGGGACTTGGGCTGCGAAGGGGCCTTCAGGACCTTAAAACAGCGGTTGACGCAAGCCCCAGTATTGGCCCAGCCCGACTTCAACAAACGGTTCGTCCTACAGACAGACGCCTCTGAGCTAGGACTCGGAGCGGTGCTCTCCCAGGGGGAAGGAGGGGAGGAGCACCCGATTGTGTATATTAGCCGTAAGCTACTGCCTCAGGAACAGAAATACTCAACGATAGAAAAAGAGGCGTTAGCGGTGAAGTGGGCCATTGACATGTTACGATATTATCTCCTAGGCAGCCCCTTCAAGGTGGTGACCGACCACGCCCCCCTACGGTGGCTTCTAGCCATGAAAGACTCCAATGCCCGCATCATGAGGTGGTACCTGGCGCTACAGCCCTACCGTTTTAAGGTCAGCCACCGTGCCGGGAGAGCCCATGGGAATGCGGACTTTTTTTCAAGAATCGCGGACAAGGACCGAGAAATGCAAATAAGGAAAGGGGAGAACCTGAGGGAGGAGGCGTGTGATGGGGCAGGCCGTCTCCACCCCGCGGAGACGGGCACGCCCCGTACCGAACCCGCGGTTGCCCTCACGCTCCTGGGCGGGGCCCGGAGTGCGTCGGCGGCTTGCGGCCCCCTGCACCGCCGCCGCCGCTCAGCTGGGAGGCGGGGGCGGAGCTGGAGCGGGGCGCGCGCAGGCGTGACAGCCCGGGATAGGCTGGGAGGGGAAGGGCGTGCGCAGCGGCGGACGTCAGGCCGCGGGAGCCCCGGCGCGGGGTTTTTGAGCAGCAGGGGCTGGAACCAAGGGGGAGGCCAGGAAGGAGGAAGGGCAGTGGAGGCGAGAGAAGAGGGGAGGCACCACTGGGACAGACAAGGGGGCCAGCAGCAAGGGGGATAGGAAGTAGCCCAGGGCGGGGCATGGAGCCGGTGAGCCGGTGAGTTTTGGGCGTTGCCCCACCGGCTGGGTAGGTCACGGTCGACCTATCCTTAGGGCCCTGGGCTGGGGTCCGGGAGAGAGGGTGGGCCCGGACCCCCCCCCTAACCCCGCAGGTCGGGCATCGCGCACGCGCCCCACGCCTGTTTCCGGGGTTGGATCGACAGACAGTTATAAACTCTACGCGGGACGAGAGGAACACGAGAAGGGGGGGGGGGGGGGGGGGCCCTCTCGTACAACAGCCAAGTTTCGCCTCAACCTGGTCTTGGGTTCCAGCTGACACTGGTGTGTGTACTGCAAGAGTGCTTTGCTGAGGAAGAGCAATTCGTCCATTAACTACCCTGAGGTTTAAAGCAGCCAATAAATCTCTGCCAAGGATAGGAGTGCCTTTGTGGACAATGTAGAACTCTGCAGTTACACAGCAATCACCAAAAGTCACTGTTGCTGGCAGGCAGCCATGTACTGGAATTTGGTTTTTCAAATAGCACACCAAGTGAAGTTTGGGTTCAGTAAGAGGCACATCTTTAAAGTAATGCAAATAGATGGAATCAGGTAGTATAGATACTGCTGAACCAGTGTCCAACATTAGCTGAATAGGATGTGATTTGCCTGACGGTGTGGCAGAAACATTTACACTGCACCTTATCTGTTCTGGAATATATGCAGTAGTGATTTTGTCCACACTCAGCACAGTAACATCTGGTATTATAAATGCATGCACCTGTTGATTGGACTGGTTACTGCATCATACCTTAGCAAAATGCCCAATCTTTTTGCAGTGATTGCACTGAGCTACTTTTGCAGGACATCTTGTGTAGCTTGCAAGGTGTTGTGGGGATCCACAGCGAAAGCATGCTTTTGCTGTGCTTTCCATTTGCTGATTCTGTGGTTTTCCATTAGCTTTCCCCTTGTAATTGTTTGTCTGCAGTGGTAGTGGACTTTTCTGCAAAGGAGTCACAGCCCGGACTGGGCCTCCTGTATCCATGCTCATTATTTTGGCTTTTGCTATAGCTGACTCAATCTGGGTAGCAATGGTTATTGCTTTTTCCAGTGTAAGTTGTGGTTCTAGAAGCAAGCGTTCTCTTACACGAAGCATGGTTGTTTTCTCAATGAGCTGGTCTCTAATCATCTCATCTGCCATATTCCCAAAGTCACAGTTACAATCAGACTCCTCAGAGAAGCAACATACTGCATTATAGTCTCCCCTGGTTTCTGCTCACGCTGGCGAAATCTGTAGCGATTAGCTACTACATTCACTTTTGGCACAAAAAAGTTCTTTAATGCAGTGAGTGCAGTCTCATATTTATCATCTGCAAGGGGAAAATTGTAAAATATACGCTGCCCTTCTGCTCCAAGGCAGTGGATTAGCAGAGCACGCTTTCTTACTTCAGAAATCTCTGTAGCACTGATTGCAAGCAGATAAGTCTCAAACATATGGATCCAGGCAGTAAAAGCAATTGGAGGCTCACCTGGGCTTTGCAGAAAGGGTGCAGGTGGGTTCAGAGACTGAAGCTTCATCCTCATCACCAAAATGTTGTATCATGCAAGCAAGGTAGTAACAAACTTCAACAGGCCTTTATTTACCAAAGGTGAAACCTCTTTACAAAGTTACTGCTGCCCCCTCTGTAGCTCTCACTTAGCCTTAGCTCCTCTCCTCCCCCCTCCTTCCTGTTTCCTGTGCTTCCAGACTCCCAACAGCCAGTGCTTCCAGTTCTAATCATTACAAGCAGCATCTAAAACATCACAGCCATCAGCACATATGGCTTCGCTGTGTCATTTGGGGGAGCCACCACCTCCCACACGTCATGATAGACCACCCAGTCCCAGAGGCAGCTTTCCCAAAGGCCTGGTTGGATTTTTACAGCAGGGGCCCACACTCCTTTCATGGGACCGAAGGCCGTGAAGGAACAGGCTATGCCTATGCACTTCCAATTAGTGAGCCTCCAGAAATGGTGAAAAGGCCATTGCTCCCAGGGAATTCCTGCGTGGGAATGGATTTCCCCAGGCCAGACTCCATGGAGCACATTCTCCTAGATGCTACGGACTTGTTGGGTCAAATATTATTGGAGCTGGGAGCATACAGAATTCCACGTTAGCTGATCCCTGGCCTCAATTATGGTCTCAATGAGTCCCTGCAAGGTATTCCATGTATGGAGGGCCAATTCAGCAGTATGTTTGAGGGGCGGCGGTGGCCACTGTAAGGTGGGTAAGGTCCACACTTGTAACCAGTCTTATGGCCTTTTCCAATTGTCCCAACCGTTTGTCTCTCATGTCCCCTTGTTGAATATTCCAAATACTATCTGCCGTATTGGCCCCGTCTCACAAGGAGCCCGCTAAGGTCTGCCTTTTCCGGGGGGACAAGGACAACGTCTGCCTGAGGAGGGCAAGTTGGAGGGGAGGCCCCCTTGGTGCAATTGGGCAGGAAAGCAGGGACCTGAAAGCGTGTCAGGGGCAGGTAAATATCCAGTGCTCCCAAAATATTATTTCCCGGGATACAACACATACACATTGTCCATTATACATCACATGGGTTACATTTTCTAGTTCATCCCAAACACATGTGCCTAGTGATGTATCCCTACTGCATGGTTCTGTGGTGGCAGGCAGGGAGAGGCATACCCATTTGCGAGGGTCCCACTCTGTACACTGCCGTGTGTCCAATAATTCTTTTTCTTTCCCAGCCCACTGACCCATAATACGGGGTAACCAGAAAGATCCCATGGCCAATTTCGGTAGTGGACTGACTTTCCATAGCTCTGCCTCCACAGATTGTTGATGAGCCATTTTGACAATAATTTCTCATAGGCTGTGTCTACATTGGCATGATTTTGCGCAAAAGCACCCGCTTTTGCGCAAAAACATGCTGCCTGTCTACACTGGCGGGGAATTCTTGCGCAAGAACATTGACGTTCTAATGTGTGAAATCAGTGCTTCTTGCACAAGAACTATGATGCTCCCGCTCAGGAAAAGGCCCTCTTGCGCAACTGTTCTTGCGCAAGAGGTCAGTGTAGACAGGCAACATTAATTTCTTGCGCAAGAAAGCCCGATGGCTAAAATGGCCATCGGAGCGTTCTTGTGCAAGAGAGCGTCTACACTGGCACGGATGCTTTTGCGCAAAGCACATCTCTTGCACAAAAGCACATGCCAGTGTAGGCGGCTCTCTTTAAATACTTTTACGCAAAACCTCTTGCGTTAAAAGTATTTGCGCAAAATCTTGCCAATGTAGACGTAGCCCAAGTAACAATTCAGGTTTAACCCTGCTGGAAACATAGGGGCTGTGTCTAGACTGGCCAGTTTTCCGGAAAATCAGCCGCTTTTCCGGAAAAACTGGCCTATCTACACTGGCGGCTTGAATTTCATAAAGCACTGACTTCCTACTGTAAGAAATCAGTGCTTTTTGCGGAAATACTATGCTGCTCGGCTACGTCTACATTGGCAAGATTTTGCACAAATACTTTTAATGCAAGAGTTTTTGCGTTAGGCTGTGTCTACATTGGCACCCCTTTCCAAAAAAGGGATGCTAATGAGACACTTCGAATGCAAATCGCGAGATTTAAATATCCCCGCGGCATTTGCATTTACATGGCTGCCGCTTTTTCCGGCTCGGGGTTTTTGCCGGAGAAAAGCGCCAGTCTAGACGCGATTTTCCGGAAAATAAGCCCTTTTCCGGAAGATCCCTTATTCCTACTTTCTACGGAGTCATGTAGATGAGTTTACTAGACATAGGAAAATGAAGCGGCGATGTAAATAATCACCGCTTCATTTACATCAAAATGGCCGCCGTGCTGGGCCGATCAGCTGTTTGGCGGCACAGCGGGGCAGGCTGGACGCTCCGGTAAACCTCATTTCACGAGGCATAACAGTCTTTGTTCAGTAGGGGACAGCTTTTTACTTAGAAAGGCAACAGGGTGCTTCTTGTTATCCTCCCCTGTCTGCATAAGCACTGCCCCCAAGCCAGTGTCAGATGTATCAGTGCACAATTCAAATGTCTTATCAAAATCCAGGCTGGCTAGTACAGGCTTTGCTGACAGGAGCGCTTTCACCTGATCAAAGCCCTTCTGGCAGGCCTCTGACCAAACCACCTTAGTAGGTTGATGCTTCTTGCACAGGTCACTGAACCCGCCCACAAACCTCCTGTTGTCCCAACTGTTTGTAATAATTCACCAGGCCTATGAAGGATCGGACCTGTTTCTTAGTCTGGGGTACCGGCCAGTTAACAATGGCTTCCACCTTAAGTGGGTCAGGTGACATTTCTCCCACCCAATGCCCTAGATAAGGGACCTTGGCTGCTCCTATCTTACACTTGGAGGGTTTTATGGTCAGACCTGCCTCTTGAAGTTTCGACAGCACCAGGAGCAGGTGCTCCTTGTGGTCCTCCCAGGTGTTGCTGAACACAGCAATGTCATCTATATAAGCCCTTGCAAAGCTGTGCAAACTGCTCAACACCTTGTTGACCAGTCTCTGGAAAGTTGCCCCAGCATTTACCAAGCCAAAAGGTAACACTGTTGTCAAAGTTAGACTCAGGACTCACAATTTCGTTGACCACTCTGTTTTATTAGCAAAGCGCTTCGCTAATACAACCAGAAAAGTGAGACCCCATCCCAAACCCAAGCCACCTTATTTATACAAATAAAAGGATTGAAAAAGGGCGTGAACTGACAAGGTTACCTGGGGTCAGTCAGTCAAGTATCTCATTTCCTTATTAACTCTTACCAATCTCCTGTTAATGTCTCACTATCACCCTTAAATGGAACCATTGTCCTGTGCCTTAACATCCTCCTTCCTGCTTACACACAAACAACTTTACCTTAACAGCTCTCTTCCTGCTAAAGGAACAAACATTTCTTTAATTCATTCTACTTCTACAATATAATTCAGTCTACTTTCACACTGTGAACTCATAGAGCCCTGAGTCAGTGATGAAGGCAGATTGCTGTTTTGCTTCCTCCTCCAGAGGAATTTGCCAGTATCCCTTGGTTAAATCAAAAGTGCTAAGGTACTTGGCCCGGCTTAGCACGTCTAGCATGTCATCAATTCTGGGCATGGGATACGCATCTGTTATGGTAACCGCATTAAGCTTCCTATAGTCTACGCAAAACCTTATGGTGCCATCCCTCTTGGGGACCAAGACCACTGGGGAGGCCCACGAGCTGCCAGATTCTTTGATTACCCCCAGATCTAACATGCTCAGTATCTCGGCATGGATCTGCTCCTTCACCTTGCTGGTGGCTCTGTACGGCCTGGAAGGAGGTGGTTGCACCCCTTTGGTGAGGATTTTATGGCACAGGATGTGTGTTTTCCCTGGTTTATTGGAGAATATCCCACTAAACCTTTGCAGCACTGCGACACCTATCCCTTCTCAGTGGGAGTCAACTCATTACAGATTTCCACATTTTCTATCGTGGCCCCCACTTGGCATTCAGCCAGCAAATCAGTGAAGGGGTGTGCCTCAGTTTCCCCTTCAACACAGCAGATCATATTAATCAAGGCTTCTCTACTGTGATAGGCTTTCAGGCGGTTCACATGCGCTAGGTGAGTAATGGCATCATCTTGGAGCCTCGTGACTCGATATGTATCCTCATTTGCTATTTCTACCACCTCGAAAGGCCCTTCCCAGGAGTTTTGCATTTTTTAAACCTCTTTGCAGGGTTCAGCATCATGACCCTGTCCCCTATGCCAAAAGTGCGTTTACAAGTATTTTTGTCATACCACGCTTTTTGTCTCGCTTGACTGTCCTGTAGGGTTGGCATGAACAGCTTCCATCATGTCTCTTAACTTTTGTTTTGTACATATTCCTAAACCTTTGTACATATTCAGTCACAGGTTCCTTCTTCACCTCACTGCTCCCCTCCCATGAATCTTTAACCAGATCAAGGGCCCCTCTCACTTTCCTTCCATATAGCAGGTAAAATGGGGAGAATCCTGTGGATTCTTGGGGTACCTCCTGGTAAGCAAACAACAGGAAGGGCAATAATTCATCCCAGTTTCGGCCCCTTTTCTTGGCATACATCCCCAACATGGATTTTAGGGTTCCATTAAACCTTTCCACTAGCCCATTGGCTTGAGGGTGGTAGGGAGCTGTTTTAAGCTGTTTCACCCCACACATCTTCCATAGCTCCTTGAACAACTGTGACATGAAGTTTGCCCCCCTGTCAGACAAAATTTCTTTAGGGAAGCCCACTCTGCTAAATATAATGAACAGGGCCCTTGCCACTGTCTCAGCTTCTATGTTGGATAGAGCCACTGCCTCGGGGTACCTGGTGGCAAAATCCACCACCACTAAGATGTATTTGTTCCCCCTCCGAGTGGGCCGTGGCAGCGGGCCCACGAGGTCCATTGCCACCCTCAAGAAGGGCTCCTTCATGATGGGCAAGGGGTGACAATTTTTCTTCCTCCTCCTTAGATACTTGAAAGCTGCTCTCATGTCCCTTTTCGGTCTTCTCTTTTCCAAGGTAAACAAGGCCAGTTCCTTCAGCCTTGCCTCATATCTCATGTTCTCTAGACCTTTCATCATTTGTGTTGATCTTCTCTGGACTTTCCCCAGTTTCTCCACGTTTCCTGAAATGTGGCGCCCAGAACTGGACATGATACTCCAGCTGGGGCCTAATGTAGATGGCTCATTCCTGCCTAGGGGACGTGAGACTGGGCGGGTTAATTTCCAATCCTCCTGTTTATTCTTTTCCTAAGCCAGGAGGGCACAGTAGTTCTGATGGGGGTTGGAGAGGGGATGGAAGCCAGATCCAAGATCAATGAGACCTGGGAAGTGGGCCCATTGAAAGGAGACTGGACCTGTGGATGCCTTGGTCCAGCTGCGCCACCCCCTCCTCCACCTCCTCCCCCGATGCCCCAGGAAGCCACCCCCGCTCTCACCCTTGGGGTGCCCCTAATATTGCCCATTGGCCCAGCTGCCACACGAGCTACAAAGGGGGGGGGCTACAAAGCAGGTCACCCCCCTCACGGATCTGGAGGAAATGCGTGGAAGGGTCAGGGCCTTCTATGCCAGCTTGTTCTCCCCAGATCTGACCGATGCCCGCAGGGTGCTCTGGAATGAACTCCTGATGGTCAGCACAAGCTGACAACTCCTGATGGTCAGCACAAGTGACTGGCTGGAGCTCCCTCTCACTCTGGCCGAGCTCTCAGAAGCTCTCCGTCTCATGCCCAACAACAAAACCCTCGGGCATGGATGGGCTGACCATGGAGTTCTACCATATGTTCTGGGGCATCCTCGGCACAGACCTTATCACCGTCTGGGACGAATCCTTAGAGCGGGATCCTCCCTCTGTCGTGCAGGTGAGCCGTGCTTGCCTTGCTACCGAAGAGGGGGGAACCTCCATGACCTTCAGAACTTGTGTCCCTTCTCGTTCCTCAGCACGGCCTACAAAGTCGTAGCAAAAGCCATCTCGCTGCGATTGCGGTCCTTGCTGGCGGATGTGGTCCACCCCAACAGGGTGGACCATGGGTATCTCCTGGGCACTCTGCAGGCCTTCGGCTTCGGGCCCTGTTTCATGGGCTTTCTCCGGGTGCTGTATGCTGACACTTCTCCGGAGTGTCAGTACCGGAGTCATGAGAAGAAGGCTTCTGGCACTTCACCCAGAGCTTGAAGCCGTGGGGCCCAGGCATGCCCCACCACACCCACCGGAGACACAAAGCGAGCCCCGTGCCTAACTAGCTACTAATGCTTAACTATTTACAACAAGATAAGAACAATCAACTAGAAAAACACTAACACTACAAAGAACAGGCGAGAACTGCTAAAAGGCACTTGCAGAGAAGGAGCAAAGGCACGTTCCAACGACAGTCATGAGCGGAAAGAAGGAATGGGGGCGGGGTGAGGGCCAGCAGGGGTATATATTAGCCATTATAGCGGCACCACTCCAGGGGGCCCCTATGGAAAAAACTTCCGACGACACATGCACGCAGCACACACACCTACATGGAATGGACATGAGCAATCACTCAAAGAAGCTGAAGTTCTGAATGCTTTTTTGTCTCTGTCTTCACAGACAAGGTCAGCTCCCAGACTACTGCATTAGGCAACGCAGTATGGGAGCCCTCGGTGGAGAAAGAGCAGATTAAGAACTATTTAGAAAAGTTAGACACACACAAATCCATGGGGCTGGATCTAATGCATCCAAGGGTACTGAGGGAGTTGGCAGATGTCATTGCAGAGCCATTGGCCATTATCTTTGAAAATGCGTGGAGATTGGGGGATGATTGGAAAAAGGCAAAATGTAGTGCCCGGCTTTAAAAAAGGGAAGGAGGACAATCCAGGGAACTACAGACCAGTCAGCCTTACCTCAGTCCCTGGAAAAATCATGGAGGGGATCCTCAAGGAAACCATTTTGAAGCACTTGGAAGAGGGGAAGTGATCAGGAATAGTCAACATGGATTCACCAAGGGCAAGTCATGCCTGACCAACCTGATTAGCAAAGCTTTTGATACAGTTAAGATATATCACATCCACCGCCTTCCCCACCTCCACAGAGCCAGTTACCTCATCATAGAAGCGAAAGTCTCCCACAGTACTCTTGCCAGCAAGTTAAGGCAGTATGGATTGGATAAATGGACTGTAAGATGGATAGAACGCTGGCTAGATTGTCAGACCCAACAGGTAGTGATCAACGGCTCGATGTCAGGTTGGTGTCAAGTAGAGTGCCCCAAGGGTCCGTTCTGGGGCCGGTTTTGTTAAACATCTATATTAATGACCTGGATGAGGGGATGGATTGCATCCTCAGCAAGTTTGCAGATTTATTTATTTAAAATATTTTTATCCCACCTCTATTTAAAATTTGAGACAGCTTCCACATTTTTTTATATATACATTTTTACTTTAAAACACAATAAATAATACAAGACCCCAAGGGGGGGGACATAAAACCTGCTTAAACACCTCAAGAGGACGGACACACACCTAAACACCAATAAAAGCTTGGGTAAAAAGGGTGGCCTCGGCCTGGGGGTCGAAACAGTGCCAACGCTGGCACCAGGCCAATGTCATGGGGGAGCAAAGTCCATGGCCTAGGGGCAAAGGCTGAGAGGGCCCTGCTCCACGTAGATGGCAACCTTATCTCCAGAAGTGGAGGAACATGGAGCACAGCCTCTCCAGCCGACCTTAATCCCTGAGCGGGCTCGTATAGGAGGAGACAGTCCTTCAAATACCCCGGTCCCAACCCATTTAGGGCTTTATAACTCATAACCAAGACCTTGAATTGTGCCCGGATACATATCGGAAGCCAGTGCAGCTTCCGGAGCACCAGCATAATGTGCTCCGTATAACGAGTATTAGTTAAAACTCGAGCAGCCACATTCTGGCCCAGTTAAAGCTTCCGAAGACTCTTCAAAAGCAGCCCCACATAGAGCACATTACAATAATCAAGTTGGGATGTGACAAGAGCATGAATCACTGTGGCCAAGTCATGCTTATTCAGGAAGGGTCACAGCTGGTGGCTGAGCCGAAGCTGCGCAAAAGCACTCCTGGCCGCTGAGGAAATCTGGTTCTCAAATGTTAAGAAAGGGTCCAGGAGGACTCCCAAGCTGCGTACCTGTTCTTTCAGGGGGAATGTGACCCCGTCCAGAAGAAGTAACACACCACATTCCCAGACAAATGGCTTCCTGATCCACAGGACCTCAGTCTTATCTGGATTCAGCTTCAGCCTCTTCATAGAATCATAGAACCATAGAGCTGGAAGAGACCTCAGAAGGTCATCAAGTCCAGCCCCCTGCTCTAGCCAGGACCAATCCCAACTAAATCAACCCAGCCAGGGCTTGGTCAAGCTGAGACTTAAACACCTCCAGGGATGGAGACTCCACTACCTCCCTAGGCAACCCATTCCAGTGCTTCACTACCCTCCTAGTGAAATAGTTTTCCTAATATCCAACCTGGACCTCTCCCACCACAACTTGAGACCATTGCTCCTTGTTCTGCCATCTGTCACTACTGAGAACAGCCTCTCTCCATCCTCTTTGGAACTCCCCTGCAGGAAGTTGAAGGCTGCTATCAAATCCCCCCTCACTCTTCGCTTCTGCAGACTAAACAGACCCAACTCCCTCAGCCTCTCCTCATAAGTCATATGCTCCAGCCCCCTAATCATTTTGGTTGCCCTCCGCTGGACCCTCTCCAATGCGTCCACATCCTTTTTGTAGTGGGGGGCCCAGAACTGGACACAATACTCCAGATGTGGCCTCACCAAAGCCAAATAAAGGGAATAATGACATCTCTGGATCTGCTGGCAATGCTCCTCTTAATGCACCTAATATGCCATTAGCCTTCTTGGCTACAAGGGCACACTGTTGACTCATATCCAGCTTCTCATCCACTGTAACCCCAGGTCCTTTTCTGCAGAACTACTACTTAACTGGTTGGTCCCCAGCTTGTAACTGTGCTTGGGATTCTTCCGTCCCAAGTGCAGGACTCTGCACTTGTCCTTGTTGAACTTCATCAGATTTCTTGTGGCCCAATCCTCCAATTTGTCTAAGTCACTCTGGACCCTATCTCTGCCCTCAAGCGTATCTACCTCTCCCCTAGCTTAGTGTCATCCATGAAACTTGCTGAGGTGCAATCCATCCCCTCATCCAGGTCATTAATAAAGATATTGAACAAAACCGGTCCTAGAACCGAACCTTGGGGCACTCTGCTAGAAACTGACCGCCATCCTGACATCGAGCCGTTGATCACTACCCTCTGGGCCCGGCCTTCTAGCCATCTTTCTATCCATCTTACTGTCCATTTATCCAATCCACATTCCCTTAACTTGCTGGGAAGAATATTGTGGGAGACAGTATCAAAAGCCTTGCTAAAGTCAAGGTATATCACATCCACTGACTTTCCCATGTCCACAGAGCCAGTTACCTCATCATAGAAGCTAATCAGATTGGTCAGGCACGACTTGCCCTTTGTGAATCCATGCTGACTATTCCTAATCACTTTCCTCTCTTCCAAGTGCCTCAAAATGGATTCCTTAAGGATCCCTTCCATGATTTTCCAGGAACTGAGGTAAGACTGACCGGCCTATAGTTCCCTGGATCGTCCTTCTTCCCTTTTTGAAGATGGGCACTACATTTGCCTTTTTCCAATCATCCGGGATTTCTCCCGAGCTCCACGACTTTTCAAAGATAATGGCCAAAGGCTCCTCAATGACATTTGCCAACTCCCTCAGTAACCTCGGATGCATTAAGTGTTCATCACCTCATACAGTTCATCACCACTTCCAGACATTTTCCCTGTGCCATCAGATCCAAGTATGGTGGCGATCAATCTGAACCAGAGTTGGTCATCATCTGCATATTGATGGCACCATCCTCTAATATATCTGAAACCGCCGGGAGAGGTTAAACAGCATAGGGGACAAGATGGAATCTTGCGGGACCCCGTAGCACAATCACCAAGCTCCACCTTCTGAAAGCATCCTGACAGGTAGGACCAGAACCATTGCAGAACAGTGCCTCAGACACCCAGCTCCACCAGGCACTCCAGAAGGATATCACGATCAATAGTATCGAAAGCTGCTGAGAGGTCCAAGAGAATCAACAGGGACGCACTCCTCTGTCTATCTCCTGGCGTAGGTCATCTACCAGGGCGACCAAGGCGGTTTCTGTTCCAAAGCCAGGCCTGAAGCCAGACTGAAATGGATCTGTTTCTTCCAAGAAAGCTTAGCGTTGCAACACCACTTGAGTACCTTGCCCAAGAAGGGAATATTAGCAACTGGGCAATAGTTATTCACATCACATGGGTTCAGGGTAGTCTTCTTAAGTAGCGGTTTTATCACTGCCTCTTTCAAAGTGGTGGGAACCGACCCAGATCTAAATGACGCATTAATAATCCCCTGGATCCGACCAGTCATCCCTCCCTGGCTAGATTTAATAAGCCATGAAGGGCAGGGGTCGAGCGAGCACGTGGTCAGTCACTCCTCCAAGCACCATGTCCACATCCTTGGTCTGCAAAAGCTGAAACTGATCCAAAGAAAAGCAATTTTGCAGGGGGCTGCATCCAGGCCAGAGGTTCCCCACCCCAACGGTATGCTGTCCTTGGGCAAATCCTCCAAAGGTAAGCTTGGCCTGGGGCTTATGCTGGCTAGTTGATGGCTGGCCAGATTAAGGATAGCAGCCCTGCTTTCTCTTGAAGGGCTTCAGGCAACAGTGGGCTGTATCCTACTGGGGATAATGGCCCTTTGATTGAGAGGAGTGAGGCTTAAACTTTTTCCTTTCAGTGCCAGGGACATACAAGCCCAGGGTCTTTAAAGTAGTGCAGGAGTCATTAAGCCCATGCAGCTTGTCTCCTCTGCAAACAGGACACCCGTATCGAAGAGCAGGTCTTGGATGGAGTTCTGCGCCTCTGAAGAAAGGCCCAAAAGGAGGAGCCATGCTGCTCATCACCTGGAGATGGCCAATGTCATGGAGCAAGCCGCTGAGTGTGCCGCATCCAAAGCTGCCTGCAGCGCTGCCACGGCCACAGAAGAGCCTTCCTCCATCAGGGCCTTGAACTCTTTACATGGGCCATCCAGGAGGGAGGTCTCAAACTTTGCCCGCTACAAGATGAACAAGTGGCAAGCGTTGGCTAACAAAACCTGGTGGTTCACCACCCTGAGCTGGAAACTAGCCAAAGAATAAAAGCTTTCTACCAAACAAGTCCAAGAGTTTGGAGTCTTTATTTTTGGAGGTGGGGATGGGGTGGCCTTGGTACTCCCTGTGGATTCTGGATTCCACCACTAGGGAATGTGGATGGGTCTACAAGTACTCATGGTCCTTGGCGGGGACAAAGTACTTCCTCTCCACCCGCTTTACTATTGGTGGAATAGAGGAGGGGGTTTACCCCTACATGAGGTGGTAGCCAAGATAGCCAATGCCATCTGGCAAAGATGCTCTGGTGGGGCCCGCTTGCCCTAGGATGCCAAAGAAGTCCGAGGTCTCCTGCACCTCTTCTGCTTGGAGGCCCAAGTAGTTTGCCACCCTCCTCAAGAGGTCTTGGTGGGCTCTCATGTCGTCCGGGGGCACCACCGGAGGAAAAGCTACTATTGCCTCATCCAGCAAGGAGGAAGAGGAGGCTTGAGCTGACTGTCCTTCCTCTTGAGGTGGGGGGGGGTGGTCACCCACCCCATCACCTAACTGAGAGGAGTCTGGTGCCACCACCTCATCTGGCTGCCAACAAGGAGCTGGGGGCACCGAGGGAGCCTGTGACGCTCCAGCCACCGAACGGGTAAGCTGGGGTTGAACTGGAAACCCCAAGGGGGTCCATGGGAACCATCGAGCCTGCCACTGAGATTGAGATCATGGCATGCCCTGTGACAGCACCAGTGGTACTGAATGTGACAGCGCCAAGAGCTGCGCAGAGGTCTGCGCCGGAGAGATGGAGTCTGAGGCCACAGTGCAGGACTGGATGCTGCCTGACGCCAAAGACAAGGACCTCGTGGGGTGACTTGCTTGGTACCGGAACTCCATGACCAACTGAGACCTTAGTGACCGGGAGTGTCGTACATCCCTTCAAAGGCTGCAGCGCTCAGAGGATCTACCCCTCATGCGCGGGGACTGGCGTCATAAAGGTGAGCCCCAGTGCTGTGAGGGGGATCAGGATCGACATCAACAGGAGTAGCATTGGCGTGGCAAGTGGTGCCTTGGGCTTGGAGAACGTCCCTTGGTCGACGCGGCAAGTAAGGGGATCAACTCTCCCTTTGGTGCTGGGGGGCCATGTGCCTCCACAGGTCTGTGCACTGACTCCGGTGATGCAGGAGACCTCGTGTCCTGACCAGGCTTTTCGCTTATGGACCTCTAGGGACTTCAAGGCTCTCTCCAATTGGACAGCAGAGGAGAGTGGGACCTGATGGTACTCGGTGACCATGGGCCAAATGGTAGCTTTCCCTTATGGCAAGGTCCAGTCGGTGTCGGGAGTGACGGTACTGGCATGGCCCATATGTCCTGGGAGGCCTGGAAGGCCTCTGATGTGCAGGAGAGACCCATCTCCAGCACCAGGGACAGCGACTGGGTGGGGGGGAGCTCGGTGCCGCCTGGGCTGCCTCTTACCTATCGGCTGACTGGTCGCCCTTCTTCCCTTTGTCCTTACAAGGGGACTTATCTCTGTCCAACTTTCTCTGGCATCAACTGGTCAGCACCATTCGCCACCACCAGCCCCGGTGAAGCACCAGAGGGGCGTTGTGCACCGACGCACCGGTGCTCTGTGCCGAGTGTGACCGCTGATCTGGCAGAGCTAGTGTGGACTCTATCATAGAATCCTAGGGCTGGAAGAGACCTCGGGAGTCGAGTCCAGGCCCCTGCCCAAAGCAGGACCAACCCCAACTCAATCATCCCAGCCAGGGCTTTGTCAAGCCAGGACTTAAACACCTCTAGGGACGGAGATTTCACCCCCCTCCCTAGGTAACCCATTCCAGTGCTTCACCACACTCCAAGGGTATGTCTACACTGCCACCCTAGTTCGAACAAGGGTGGTTAATGTAGGCATTCGAACTTGCAAATTCCTTGCCTGAGGAATAACGGTAGTTCGAATTAGGAGCTTTAATTCGAACTACCTAGTCCGTGCCGCGTGTAGCCGCGGGCAGGTAGTTCGAACTATGGGGCATTTAAAAATGGCGGCGCCCGGGAACATGCAAATGAAGCCCGGGATATTTAAATCTTCATTTGCAAGTTCGAATGCCTACATTAGCCGCCCTAGTTCGAACTAGGGTGGCAGTGTAGACATACCCCTAGGGAAATAGCTTTCCCTAATATCCAACCTAGACCTGCCACCACTGAGAACAGCCTCTCTCTCCATCCTCTTTGGAACCTCCCTTCAGGAAGTTGAAGGCTGCTATCAAATCCCCCCTCACTCTTCTCTTCTGCAGACTAAATAAGCTCAAATCCCTCAGCCTCTCCTCATAGGTCATGTGCTCCAGCCCCCTAATCATTTTGGTTGCCCTCTGCTGGACCCTCTCCAATACGTCCACATCCTTCCTGTAGTGGGGGGCCCAGAATTGGACACAGTACTCCCATATGTGGCCTCACCAAAGCCGAATAAAGGGGAATAATCACTTCTCTGGATCTGCTGGCAGTGCTCCTCCTAATGCACCCTAATATGTCATTAGCATTCTTGTCTACAAGGGCACACTGTTGACTCATATTCAGCTTCTCATCCACTGTACTCCCCAGGTCCTTTCCTGCTGAACTGCTACCTAGCCAGCTGGTCCCCAGCCTGTAACAAAGCTTGGGATTCTTCCGTCCCAAGTGCAGGACTCTGCACTTGTCCTTATTGAACCCCATCAGATTTCTTTTGGCCCAATCCTCCAATTTGTCTAGGTCACTCTGGACCTTATCCCTACCCTCCAGCATATCTACCTCTCCCCCTAGCTTAGTGTCATCCGCAAACTTGCTGAGGGTGCAATCCATCCCCTCATCCAGGTCATTAATAAAGATGTTGAACAAAACCGGCCCTAGAACCGATCCTTGGGGCACTCTGCTTGAAACCAACCGCCAACCTGACATCGAGCCGTTGATCACTACCTGTTGGGCCTGACAATCTAGCCAGCTTTCTATCCATCTTAGAGTCCATCTATAAAAATCCATATTTCCTTAACGTGCTGGCAAGAAAATTGTTGGAGACCATATCAAAAGCTTTGCTAAAGTCAAGGTATATCACATCCACTGACTTCCCCATGTCCACAGAGCCAGTTACCGCATCACAAAAGCTAATCGGGTTGGTCAGGCATGACTTGCCTTTGGTGAATCCATGTTGACTATTCCTGATGAGTGATGACTTTCCTCTCTTCCAAGTGCTTTCAAATGGATTGCTTGAGGATCGCCTCCATAATTTTTCTGGGGACTGAGGTAAGGCTGACTGATCTGTACTTCCCTGGATTGTCCTTCTTCCATTTTTAAAGCTGGGCACTACATTTTACCTTTTTCCAATCGTCTGGGCCTTCCCCCAATCTCCACGCATTTTCAAAGATAATGGCCAATGGCTCTGCAATGACATTTGCCAACTCCCTCAGTACCCTCAGATGCATTAAATCCGGACGCATGGATTTTGCATATGTCTAGCTTTTCTAAATAGTTCCTAACTTGTTCTTTCCCCACCAAGGGCTGTCCACCTCCTCCCCATACTGCGTTGCCTAGTGCAATAGTCTGGGAGCTGACCTTGTCTGTGAAGATAGAGGCAAAAAAAGCATTGAGTTCTTCAGCTTTTCCCACATCAACTGCCACTAGTTTACTGGATGAGAGGGGTAAGGGCCCCACACCCTCCCTGATCACCCTCCCTGATCACAATGATTCTACATTGCTAACACGCCTGTAGAAACTTTTCTTGTTACCCTTCACATCCCTTGCTAGCTGCAATTCCAATTGTGCTTTCGCCTTCCCGGTTACTCCCCTGCATTCTCGAGCAATATAGTTATACTCCTCCCTGGTTATCTGTCCAAGTTTCCACTTCTTGTAAGCTTCCTTTTTGTGTTTAAGCTCACCAAGGATTTCCCCGGTAAGCCCATCTGGTCGCCTACCATATTTGCTTTTCTTACTGCGCATCGGGATGGTTTGTTCCTGTGCCTTTTAATAACGCTTCTTAAAATACTACCAGCTCTCCTGGACTCCTTTCCCCTTCATGTTAGCATCCCAGGGAATCCTGCCCATCAGTTCTCTGACGGAGTCAAAATCAGTAACACCCGGAGCCAAATTCCTCTATCTTTAATTTTTCAGGGATGGAAGGACCTGCAGATACAACACTTCTCCAAAACGTGTCCCCTCCCTAGGAAACAAAGGCAGTCAGGCCTATGTCAGTCAGTGATCCCCATGCTGTGGCGTAGCACAGCACAAGGCACAAGCTTTGAAGCCAGGGGAGCGGGGCATGTCCCATCTCCCAGGCAAAGTCTCTAAGGGTATGTCTACACTATGGGACAAAGTCGAATTAAGATACGCAACTTCAGCTACGTTAGTTGCATAGCTGAAGTCAGAGTACCTTAACTCGGCTTTTGGAGCTGTCTACACTGCAGGAAGTTAATGGAATAACACTCTTTCTTTGACTTCCCTTACTCCTCATGAAATGAGGGTTACAGAAGTTGGAGTAAGACGTCTGTTATTTCAAAATTATTTTGAAATAGCAGGCTTGTTGTGTAGATGCGCACTCTTATTTCTAAATAACGCTGCTGTGTAGACATGCCCTAAGAATCAAAAGTTCACAAACTATTTACAGGTACTTAACTTTCAACAATCACAATAGGGTTAAAGGGAAATACTAGCTACAGCCATCACTGGTGGCAAGATGCAACTGAGGAGGGAGGGGCCGGGGAGTGTCGTATATAGTGCGGCATGTGCGTGCCACTCTAGGGGGCGCTGGGGAGCCGAGCCCCTATGGGTACTGCTTAGGGAAAAACTTCTGGCACCGGTGCATGTGGCAGGCGCACACACACCTATGTTGAATGGACAGGAGCAAGAAGAACCGCAAGTTCTGTGAGTCTTCAGAAGACTTATTTTTACTTGAAGCATCTTATAGCTATAAAAACAGCTATGTTCTCTCTCTTGTCATAGTTACAAACATTTCCTAACCGCATTGCACTTTCTTTTTTCTGCAACCCTGTCTACAGCGGGTAATGCATATTACGGGTGGTGTGATTTCTAAATACATTAACGTGTTTAAAGTGCACTAACAATGCAGAATGCTGTTCAATGGCGTGTGTGTCAAAAAGCACTAAAATTAAAGTGCACTAGAGTAATGTGCACGAATGTGATTTCTACAGTGTAGACAAGCCCTGCATGTCAGACAACGAAGGTTTTAAAAGGGAATACAAATTTCAAATCTAAAAAGGATCACAAAGTCAGCGAGGCTGATTTTATTTATACAAATGTACAGTAAACAACATACCTGCAGCGCTATCTGGGGGTGCAATTTGCATGGGATAAGGTGGGACATGTGCTGTATCTGGCCCTCCGTCTTTGCATGGGCATGTAAAGGGGATTCGTTCCTGGTTGCAGGCAAACTTTATGAATTTGCAGAGTTCTTCCTGAGTAAACATTTCTAATGCAGTCCATAAAAATTCAATATGTTGGTCTGTTTCCATCAACCCCACCTGGTACATAGTATAGGCCTAAGAGAGGGAAGGGGAAGGACAGTGAAATCAGATACAGATGAAGAACATGATGTGTATTACTCTCCTCTTCAAGTCTTCTATGACTTTGTTTAGGAAACTCTGGTTTGTTTTTTAAAGCATCAGTGAAAATGGAAATCAGTTTTAGCAGGACAAGTACTACTAGAAATCAATTCATTCAAACTGTTGCATTGTGTGCGGTGAGATATTCCTGGAATATTTTATCCTCTCAACTGTTCCTATAACAGACTGGCCTTTATACAGAGTCTTTCTAAACTGCTTCCATGCTGTGTTTTTGTACACTGTTGCTTCTGCTGTTCCAAGGTATGATCACACAATATTTTAATATATTAAAATAATTATATTAAAATATTATAATAGCTTACAGATGTTTGGTAACCCAAGCAAAACAAAAACAAACCCCCCCCCCCCACACCACCTCTTTCTGGTGCATTGCCTATAATATTAAAGTATTTAAATGCCAGTACCATGTAATTCAGAAAAAGTACATATTTGGCTAAGTTAAATTAGCTGGTTAAAATTTAATAACAGGGTAGAGCATGATAATTTCTGCAAAGATATTGAATAGAGTGTGTCCATTTTCTTGAAACAGAAGCAGCTACATAAGAATGGCCATACTGGGGTCAGGCCAAAGGTCCATCTAGCCCAATATCCTGTCTCCCGACCGTGGCCAATGCCAGATGCCACAAAGGGAGTCAACAGAACAGGTAATCACCCTTTCCTGTCATACATTTCCAGCCTCTGACAAACAGAGGCTAGGGACACCATTACAACCCATTCTGGCTAATAAATTCATGGAGGTTAGGTCCATCAATACTTAGCTAGTTTTTTTTTAACCCTGTTAACATCCTGGTCTTCACAACATCTGGCAAGGAGTTCCACAGGTTGACTGTGCGTTGCATGAAGAAATACTTCCTTGTGTTTGTTTTAAATCTGCAGCCTATTAATTTCATCTAGTGACCCCCCCCTAGTTCTTCTGTTATGGGAAGAAGTAAACAACTTTTCCTTGTTTACTTTCTCCACACCAGTCATGATTTTATAGGCCTCTATCATATCCTCCCTTAGTCTCCTCTTCTCTAAGATGAAAAGTTCCAGTGTTTTTAATCTTTCCTCATATGGCAGCTGCTCCAAACCCCTAATCAATTTTGTTGCCCTCTTCCAATGCCAAGATATCGTTTTTGAGATGAGGCGACCACATCTGTACACTGCACATTGAGTGGATGTTTTCAGAGAACTATCCACAATGACTCCAAGATCTCTCTCTTGAGTAGTTGTAGCTAATCTAGTCCCCATCATTTTGTGTGTATTATTGGGATTATTTTTTCCAATGTGCATTACTTTGCATTATCAACATTGTTTCTTGACCCCCCCCAAAGAACTCTAGTAGATTAATAAGGCATGATTTCCCTTTACAGAAACCATGTTGACGTTCCCCCAACAAATTATGTTCATCTGTGTGTCTGACAATTTTATTCTTTACTATAGTTTCAACTACAGTTTCAACTAATTTGCCCGGTACTGACGTTAGACTTACTGGTCTGTAATTGCCGGGATCACCTCTAGAGCCCTTTTTAAATATTGGTGTCACATTAGCTATCTTCCAGTCATTTAGTACAGATGATGATTGAAAGCAGTGTTTCCCAAAGTGGGCTGCAGGCTTCCTGCAGCTCCCCTTGGTTGCAAACAGCAAACTACAGCCAATGGGAGCTTCAAGGCTCTGTGTCTGCGGAGCAGGTAAGTGAACAAACCAGAGCAGCATGTTAGCAGCTCTCTCAAAGTGGGAAACACTGATTTAAAAGATAGGTTACAAACCACAGTTAATAGTTCCACAATTTCCCATTTGAGTTCTTTCAGAACTCTTGGGTGAATGCCATCTGGTCCCGGTGACTTGTTACTGTTAAGTTTATCAATTAATTCCAAAACCTCCTCTAATGACACGTCAGAAGGTACTTACCAATCCATTACCCTAACTTAGGCACATATGTTCCAAAGGGACTGCAGCACAACATACCTTTAGAAACTGCAGGTTAATGTAAATGACCACACGTCCTTAGCTCCATTTCAAGAGGAGTCAGTGCTGTTAGAAGCTGCGGGGGTATAATAGATCCTAGCCCAGCATGCACAGCTGTCATGCAATCAGGATTGTGCAGTTCACGCAGCCTCAGGTTCCGAATTTCTGTTGCGTATATAAGAACATAAGAACGGCCGTACCGGGTCAGACCAAAGGTCCATCTAGCCCAGTAGCCTGTCTGCCGACAGTGGCCAGCACCAGGTGCCCCAGAGGGGGTGGACCGAAGACAATGATCAAGCGCTTTGTCTCCTGCCATCCTCTCCAGCCTCTGACAAACAGAGGCCACGGACACCATTTTATCCCCTGGCTAATAGCCTTTTATGGACCTAACCTCCATGAAATTATCTAGCTTCTCTTTAAACTCTGTTATAGTCCTAGCCTTCACAGCCTCCTCTGGCAAGGAGTTCCACATGCTGACTACACGCTGTGTGAAGAAGAACTTTCTTTTATTAGATTTTAAACCTGCTACCCATTAATTTCATTTGGTGTCCTCTAGTTCTTCTATTTAGGAACTAATAAATAACTTTTCTTTATCGGCCCTCTCCACACCACTCATGATTTTATACACCTCTATCATATCCCCTCAGTCTCCTCTTTTCTAAACTGAAAAGTCCCAGTCGCTTAACCTCTCCTCATATGGGACCCGTTCCAAACCCCTAATCATTTTAGTTGCCCTTTTCTGAACCCTTTCCAAGGCCAAAATATCTTTTTTGAGGTGAGGAGACCACATCTGTACACAGTATTCAAGATGTGGGCGCATAGTTTTATACAGGGGCAGTAAGATATTCCAGGTCTTATTTTCTATCCCTTTCTTAATAATACCTAGCATCCTATTTGCCTTTTGACTGCACACTGTGTGGAAGTTTTCAGAGAACTGTCCACGATAACTCCAAGATCTCTTTCCTGATTTGTCGTAGTTAAATTAGCCCCCATCATCATACTGTACGATAGTTGGGGTTATTTTTCCCGATGTGCATTACTTTACACTTATCCACATTAAATTTCATTTGCCATTTTGTTGCCCAATCACTCAGTTTGGTGAGATCTTCTTGAGTCCCTTACAGTCTGCTTCTGTCTTGACTATCCTAAACAGTTTGGTATCATCCGCAAACTTTACCACCTCACTGCTTACCCCTTTCTCCAGATCATTTATGAATAAGTTGAACAGGATTGGTCCTAGGACTGACCCTTGGGGACACCACTAGTTACCCTCTCCACTCTGAAAATTTACCATTTATTCCTACCCTTTGTTTCCTGTCTTTTAACCAGTTCTCAATCCAAGAAAGGACCTTCCTCTTATCCCATGGCCATGTAATTTACACAAGAGCCTTTGGTGAGGGACCTTGTCAAAGGCTTTCTGGAAATCTAAGTATACTATATCTACTGGATCCCCTTGTCCGCATGTTTGTTAACCCTTCAAAGAACTCTAATAGATTAGTAAGACAGGATTTCCCTTTACAGAACCCATGTTGACTTTTGTCCAACAAATTATGTTCTTCTACATGCTTCACAATTTTATTCTTTACTATTGTTTCGACTAATTTGCCCGGTACTGAAGTTAGACTTACCGGTCTGTAATTGCCCGGATCGCCTCTAGAGCCCTTTTTAAATATTGGTGTCACGCTGGCTACCTTCCAGTCATTAGGTACGGAAGCCGATTTAAGGGATAGGTTACAAACCACAGATAATAGTTCAGCAATTTCCCATTTGAGTTCTTTTAGAACCCTTGATGAATGCCATCCGGTCCCGGAGATTTGTTAACATTAAGTTTTTCTATTTGTTCCAAAACCTCCTCTAATGACACTTCAATCCGGGACAGTTCCTCAGATTCATTACCCACAAAGGACGGTGCAGATTTGGGAATCTCCCAACATCCTCAGCTGTGAAGACTGAAGCAAAGAAATCATTTAGTTTCTCCGCAATGGCTTTATCGTCCCTTGATTGCGCCTTTATAGTTCGACTGCCTAGGGACCCACAGGTTTTTTAGCAGGCTTCCTGCTTCTAATGTACTTAAAAACATTTTGTTATTTCTTTTGAGTTTTTGGCTAGCTGTTCTCAAAATCTTTTTTGCTTTTCTTATTACATTTTACACTTGATTTGACAGTGTTTATGTTCCTTTCTATTTATCTCACTAGGATTGACTTCCACTTCTTAAAAGATGCCTTTTGTCCTCACTGCTTCTTTTACATGGTGGTTAAGCCACGTGACTCTTTTTAGGTCTCTTGCTATGTTTTTTAATTTGGGGTATACATTTAAGTTGGGCCTCTATTATGGTGTCTTTAAAAGTTTCCATGCAGCTTGCAGGATTTGGCTCTAGTCACTGTGCCTTTTAATTTCTGTTTAACTAACCTCCTCATTTTTGTGTAATTCCTTTGAAATTAAATGCCAGGGTGCTGGTCTGCTGAGGTGTTCTTCCCACCACAGGAATGTTGAATGTTATTATATTATGGTCACTATTCCCAAGCGGTCCTGTAACGGTTATTTCCTGACCTGATCCTGTGCTCCACTCAGGACTAAATCGAGAATTGCCTCTCCTTGTGGGTTCCTGCACCAGCTGCTCCAAGAAGCAGTCATTTAAGCCATTGAGAAATTTTATCTCCGCTTCTCTTCCTGAGGTGACATGTATCCAGTCAATATGGGGGTAATTAAAATCCCCATTATTATAGAGTTCTTTGTTTGGTAGCCTCTCTAATCTCCTCAGCATTTCAATGTCAGTATCCCTGTCCTGGTCAGGTGGTCAATATATCCCTACTGCTAATTTCTTATTTTTGGAGCATGGAATTACTATCCATAGCGATTCTATTGAACATGTTGATTCATTTAATATTTTTATTTCATTTGATTCTACATTATCTTTCACATACAGTGCCACTCCGCCACCCACCCGGCCTGCTCTATCCTTTCGATATATTTTATATCCCGCATGATTGTGTCCTACAGATTTTCCTCATTCCACCAGGTTTCAGTGATGCCTATTATGTCAATCTCCTCATTTAATACTAGGTACTCTAGTTCACCCATCTTATTAGTCAGACTCTAGCATTTGTGTAGAAGCACTTTAAAAATTTGCCACTGCTTATTTGTCTGCCCTTCCTGATGCATTGGATTCCTTTGTACGCGGTTGTTTGTCTGCTCTGGCCCATGGTTTGCCCTCTCCTCCTCTCTCTTCTGACTACAGCTTAGAGAATCTCTATCAATGGATTCTCCTCTAAGAGAAGTCCTCCGATTTACGTGCATCTCCACACCAATCGGCTTTCCCCATCTCTCAGTTTAAAAACTGCTCTACGGCCTTTTTAATGTTTAGTGCCAGCAGTCTGGTTCCACCCTGGTTTAGGTGGAGCCCATCCTTCCTGTATATGTCCTTATTCTCCCATCTGACATAAGGGATTCATAAAGAAACGAGTCTGAATCTGCAAAAGCCCATTTCCTGGGTTCCCGAGCATGGCTTCTGGCCAGTTTCATTCTTATGCCATCTGTCCCCAATTTAACTCCACATGCAGCAGCACCTGCAGAGCCAAGTACATGCGCCTCACTTTCAGAGCTAAACATGTGCATGCACACACCATGCAGCTATGACTACTAGGAAGTGGTCATTACAGTACTGCTCAGCCCTCTGTTATTTACGGATGAGCTGGAAACCTCCAGCCTACTGCTGCCAATCAATTGTACCAGTAACCTCAGCGCCCTAGATTTCCCGAAGTTACAGCTACATCACCATTTAGCTGATGGTGGAAAAGCCACCACACAAACTTCTAATCCACTTTCCTTCACAAAACATCCTCCCAGTAATGGATTTACTCATACTACGGGACTGTGCCTGCCTCTGGGACACAGCTCCACCTCTTTGCCGGTCATACTCAGGTAGGGGAACTTGCAGCATGGCTTGTTAGGTCAATCAGGGCTCTCTGCATCCCAGCATCTAGCAACAATTTCAGCACACAAGGCCTCCAGTTCAGTCTCGTCATTTATGTAGGATGACACATGATGGTGATAGCTAGTAACTTGCACTTTGCTGTACCTTGTGCTTGTTAATCTCTTAAACCACCAAGCCAACATAATGAGTAAAAGGGCCCCATTACATTTTACATCATCCAATGGCACAAGTACTGCTCCTGGTTCCTGTAAAAACAAGTCTGTGCTACGCTGTGTCCCTGTCAATGAATAAATCTTCTGTTCCACTTGCTGGCAGAGTCTCACATCGGGCTGGAGATGGGAGTGCAGGGCCCAGTGCCTCCCCCACACTCTGTGACAAGCCAGATCAACAGATAAGCTGGCTAATGAGTAAAACCTGTTGCTACCGAATGTGGAAGCCCTTACACTGCTGATCATGGCACCTACAGAAAAACTGTAAAAGTTACAAGTTCCTAATCTCAGTTTAAGCAGTTCATGGCCACCGGGGGAAGGACAACAATGCACAATTCTGCTGATTTACCATGCCAACAGGATATAAAGTGACTAAAAACTCATCCTGCAATTTCATGCATGATGACAGAGCCTTACACCCATATGGAACCCTACTGGCCTTTAACAGGCCTTTGAAGGCTCAGGCCTGCTATTGGGCACTACAATTACTGCATGGTTTAGCCATAAGTCAGCAGCTATGGCCTAGTGCACAAGGGCTGTGGGTAAAGGAGACCAAGGAACAAGGGAAATTACATTTTCAATTTTTTTGACATAGTTGTAAATAACAAGGATGTCAGCTTCCTGGAGATCAATATCTGGATCTAGTGGTTCTCCTACTGTAGTGGGGCACTATTTGAAAGCCAGGAGTCGGTGGGCGTCAGCCCACCCACTTCTAAAAGCCCCTCCCCCAGCCTTGCGGGAGGGACGACTAGGCCTGGGGATCAACTAATTCTGGGGGACAAATAATGAAAAACACGGTCAGGGGGTGTGGGTCACAGGGGCAAAACATGGGAACCAGATGGGGACACAGAGCAGAGAACCCCAGACAGCGCCCACTGCTCCTCAAAGCTGTCAATGGAGCCCATGGACGCCACCCAGAGGAACTCTGCCCGGATAGGTGAAACCAGGGAGGAATGGAAATAGGCCCCACAGTCGCAGAGAACCCCCTTGTCTGGCATCCTCCTCCTGGTGTTGTAGATAACGGCTTTCACCAGGGCCAGGAGGAGGTTGACGAGGAGGTCTCGTGACTTTGTGGGGCCACAGATGGGGTGCGCATAAATGAAACGGTGTTGGGAAAAGTGCAGCCAGAACCTCAATAAGAGGTTCTAGAAGAGCCGGACTAGGGGCTGCAACATGGCGCATTCTAGATATGCGTGCGCCAGGTTTTCCCTCACGCTGCAGAAGGGGCAGGTGTCCGGGATACGGGTGAACCACGCCAGGTATATGCCCATGCTCACAGCTCTGTGCAGGAGCCGCCAACTGATGTCCCCGATGGGCCGCAGAATTAGGGTGGAATACACGCTGGCCCATCGGGGCTCCCCACCCTCTACAGGTCTTAGGTAGTCCTGCCACTTGGTGTCTGGGCGGGACACGCGGGTGAGGAAATATAACGTGTGACGCACGAGCGTGTACAGGTGGGCGGAAGCAGACCGGCTGCAGATCTTGCAGCCGGCTGGGGGGTCCAGGGATGGGAAGGCCGGGGATCCCGCGGAACAGGGGCCTGATAACAATGGACAGAGGGTTTGCAGGAAGGGAGGGGCGGGCGAACCCTCTCGCAGGGACCGCTGCAGGAAATCGAGAGCGGGCTGCGGCAAGGCCGCCTTCACCTCCTGGAGTAGGCGCAGGGGGGGTTCGAGGGGTGGAGAGCCTCATGCGCTGAGCGAGCACTCGGGGATCCACCCAGTCCCCCCTGTCGTAGTCCAGGAGGTCTCCGACCTTGGTGGTTTCTGCCAGGATCAGCCTCCGGTGCACCAAGGGAGACTCTGCCACCTGCACGCACAAGGCTGGATTGTGGAGCAGGGGCTCCGCGAGGAGGTCTGCCCCCCTCGGTGGGCACAACGGACCTGGTCGCCGAGAACAGCTTCCAGGTCCGGAGGAGTTCCTGGTAGAATTCTGGCAGCTCTGAGAGGTCTCGCGAAAGGCCCCTTGGGTGGATAAAAAAAGAGCTGCCGGTCGCATCGGAGCCCGACCTAACCCTGGCGGGGAAGGGGGCGGCAGAGGGAACAAGGCAGACCCTAACGGACTAGGGACTGGGGACACAAATACCACCCCCCTGAGGGCCGTCCGCGGGGTCGGCAATGGCAGCGGGATGTGGGGACACTGCGGGGGGGGAGGGCATCGTGGCAAGGGCAGGAACAAGGGTGAGCACAGGGCCGGACGGCAGGTCGGTGGCGGAGAGGGGGTAACGGTAATGGTAGGAGAGGGATCGGGAATGGGAGAGGACTCGGGGATGGAAATTGGTTCATAAAGGGTGGGATCGGGACCAAGGGCATGAATGGGGGTGAGGGAAGGATTGTGACAGGGAAGGGGACCAGAGGTTTGGGCTGCGGCGCCTTCTGAATGGGAACTGGGGGGCAGGGACGGGAAGGGGGCCCACGCCAATGCCGGGCTCAGGTGGAGAAGCAGAATGCACATCTGCTGTCTCGGCGTCAGCTACAGAGATGTTCGTTGTCGGGCCCCCACCAGGGAGGGAAAGTGACCGCCCCGCCTCAAGGGTGGAGGCAGGGGCACCCTCAAGCCCGGGACCCGGCCGGTCGGTGCCAGCCGTCCACCCTGAGGGCTTGGCGGCCTCAGTTGCAGGGCCAATGGGCAACACCAGGGGCGCCCCGAGAGTGAGGACGGGGTCAGCCACCTGAGGCATAGGGTTGGGGAGAGGAGGGGGCGGCACAGCAGAGTCGCCGCCCAGACTGAGGCCCGCGGGCAGAGGGTCATCCTCCCCCTGGGTGAGCGGGGTCAGACCCAGGGCTTTGATCTCCTCAAAGATGGCGCTAAGCTCCATTCCCCTGGCCCCAGAGCCCCCACCGCCGGCTGCCGAGGCAACAATTACCTCGGCGGTGGCGGCGGGAGGGGGCGCAGCTGGTACCGGGGGCTGACGCTCGCTGGGGGCGTTTTTGGCAGTGCTGGCCCCCCTTCAGGATTTTTCGGAGGGGGGGGCCTTCCCACCCTCCTCATCGGAGGGGGGAGATTGAGCCCGGGAAAAGTGGGCTCGGTGCTCCCCCCGGACAAGCATCCAGCCCGCCGAGGTGGAGGTGGAGGGCTGGTCATCAGGGGCGAGGCCAGGGGGTGCAGTTGTTGTTTGGGGGGGAACGTTGAGGCAAGGGAGGGAGAGAAAGGGGTAGGGAAACCTCCCCCAGGGGGAGCCGTCTCCCTCGCCCGGCAGCGACTGTGCCACCGTCTCCTCCTCGGGCCCTGCAGAAACTGTTTGAATGGAGGCGGGGCCCGCCTGCTCACCCGGGCATGCCGGAGGGGGTGCCTCCGGCTCCCGAGCAGAGCCATCGGTTGGAGGAGGGGCGGCTGCGGAGGCCAGACTACTAGGGGGGCCAGCGGTGTTAGGGTTGGCATCCTCCCAGGCCCCGGATGCCTCCTCCCACTGAGCCAAAGGGCAGTCCCTCCAGACCTGCCCCATCGCCCAGCAGAGGAAGCACCGGGCCTCCCCCCGAAGAGTAGTGGACCCGGTAAAGGGCCCCTGGTAGGGTACCATAAAGGACCCCTTGAACGTCACCCTGCACCTGCCGGCGGAAGGACAGCACGTGGCGGAGGGCGGGGTCTTCACAGCCCAGCGGGAGAGGGCTGATAGTTGTTATTAGCCTCCCCAGGGTGGAGAGGGCAGGTAGCAGAGCAGCATTGGGGAGGAAAGGTGGGACAGAGGTTAAGACCACCCGTACGCCCAGGTCCTCCAGTGGTTCGAGGGGTACATGCACACCCTCTCACTGCCAGGCCCCTCTCCACTGTCTCTTGGGCGGCGGCCTCTGAGGCAAGGATGAACACCACCTTGCTGTACATTTTGGAGGCCACCACCATGGCCGAGGCTCCCACCACCCTCGCCAACACCCGCATGTATGTTTTGATGTGGGGCAAGGCGGCGACCAGGAGGCAACGGACGCCGTGCCTCCTGGTCAGGGTGGGAAGGGGCTCCGGCCACCAGGGATGGCGCAGGAGGTGTCAGTCGGGACAGATGACACAGCGGCACGTGGGGGGGCAGCAGCGGCCACCTGGGCGTATGCTCTGGGGGCTGCAGAAGGATTGCCCCCAGAGTTGGTGGGGGGAACAGCAGGGGAAGGAGGGGGTGCGGCAGATGGAAGGGCTGCAACAGATGGGGCGGCCTCAGCCACGGGAGAGTTAGCTTTTTTGGCCGGGCCCTTGCCCTTCATCCTCCCCTGGCCCTTTTTGCCAGCCGAGGTGGAGGGCTCACCTGCAACGCGGGGAGCATTGGCCGTGGCAGGTGCGGAACCTGGGTCAGGGGTTGGGAGGTCAGCCGCAGCAGTCTGTGGGGTCGGTGGCAATGGGGGACCTTTGGGATCTACAGGGATAGGGGAGGGGGTGGGGACCTCCTCCATCATAGCGGGTGGGGGGGAGTTGGAGGAGGTGAGGATTTTGGGGAAGGGTTAGGGAATCCGCTTTTCCTCCCCACCAATCAGCCAGCAGGGGAGGGGTGGGGACCAGTGTGGGAGGAGGGACTGGGGAGGGTGAAACAACCACTTCTCCCCATTAGGACCAAGACAGGGGAGGAGGGTGCTCAGTTGGAGGGGACGGGTCAGAGGAGGGTGGTAGCCACTCCTCCCTGCTAGATCGAAGGCTAGGGAGGAGGGCACTGAACTTTTGAGGAGGAGGGGGGGATCGAGGGAAGGGAGGCAGCCTCTCCTCTGCGGGCTAAAGGTAGAGGAGGAGGGCGCAAAGTGAGGGGCAGGGCTGGGGGGGAGGAGGGGTATGGGTGGGGTGCTAGTGGAGAGTGGGGAAGCAACCACACCCTCCTGCTGAGTTGTTGGCAGGGAGGGAGGGCGTTGGTGGATGAAGGGCACTTATAGGGAAACTGAGGAAGGGGAGCTAGCAGCCACTCCTCCCTGCGGGGCTGAGACAGAGGAGGAGGGCGCTGGGGGGGTAGGACCGCGAGGGAAGGGGACATGAGGTAAAGGGGGGGGTCGCTATTGGGGAGGAAGGGAAAAAACGGAAAGCAGCCACTCCCTCCCGCTGGCTCATTGCAGGGAGGGAGGGCGCTAGCACAGGCGGGACGTGAATGGGGAACTGAGGGGCTAGCAACCACTCCTCCCTGCAAGGCAGGAGACAGACGAGGAGGGCGCTGGCAGGGTGGGGAAGGGGACACGGTAACTGGTGCAGGACGGGGCCGGCTCCTCCGGCTGCACTAAGGTACAGGGGGGAACTATGGAGTCACTGAAGGGAGTGCAGTGTACTAGGGGCTAACTAAAAGGGGGATGGGGCACAAGCGCTCGGGGGGGACTAGGCACATGGGACAGCAGCAAGGGACTATTGGGAGACTGGGGAGGATAGAAATATCGGGGGAGACAGGGGCGGGACAAGGCAAGGCTACAGCTGGGAGGGGAGGGGCGGGGCAGGGCGGGGCACACACACAAACAGGTTAGCTGAAGCAAGGGCGTGGCAGACAACAAACTTTGGGGCTGAGCGTGGAGGGCAAGTGGGAAAATGCAGAGTGTGGAGCATGAGCGTGTACAGATGTTCTCTTGGCGCGGTTCGGAAGCAGACCGGCTGCAAATCCCGCAGCCGGCTGGGGGTCCAAGGATGGGGAGGCCGGGGGGGGCCCGTGGAACAGGGGCCCGATAATGATGGACGGAGGGTTTGCGGGAAGGCAAGGGCGGGGTGTACCCTCTCGCAGGGCTCTCTGCAGGAAATCGAGAGCGGGCTGTGGCAAAGCCGCCTTCACCTCCTGGAGTAGGCGCAGGGGGGTTCGGGGGTGGAGAGCCCCATGTGCTGAGCGAGCACTCGGGGATCCACCCAGTCCCCCCATCGTAGTCCAGGAGGTCTCCGACCTTGGTGGTTTCTGCCAGGATCAGCCTCCGGCGCACCGAGGGAGACTCGCCACCTGCACGCACAAGGCTGGATTGTGGAACAGGGGCTCCGCGAGGAGGTCTGCTCCCTCCGTAGCCACAACAGACCTGGTCGCCAAGAACAGCTTCCAGGTCTGGAGGAGTTCCTGGTAGAATTCTGGCAGCTCTGAGAGGTCTCGCGGAAGGCCCCTCGGATGGATAAAAAGAGCTGCCGGTCGAATCGGAGCCCTCAGAGGCGGTGGAGGAAGGCGCGCGCCAAAGTGCTCCATGCCGGACTACCTGTACTAAAGAGGAGTCTCTGCAGGGCCTGGAGGCGGAAGGTCCGGACCTGGCTGCGCACGCAGACCAGGCCCCGGCCCCCCTCCTCCAGGGGAAGAGACAGAACCCCTGCAGAGACCCAGTGCAGTCCTGGCCAAAAGAACTCCAGAGCTGCCCTCTGGAGCTTGGCCAGGACCTCCGGGGCCGGGCTCAGGGTGTTGAGCCGGTGCCAGAGCATGGACAGGACCAGCTGATTTAACACCAGCGCCCTCCCGCAGAGGGAGAGACACCGGAGCAGTCCTGTCCATCTCCGCAGCCATTCACCCACCCTGGCCTCCAAACCCTGCCAGTTCTCCGGCGGAGAAGGATGCGTGGCGGATAAATAAACGCTCAGATAGAGGAGCGGACCCGCGCTCCACCTGGTGGCCTGAAACGCGGGTGGGAGGGAGCCTGCCCGCCACCCATCCCCGACCACCAGGCCAGAGCTCTTGACCCAGTTAACCCGGGCGGAGGAGGCTGCCGAGTAGATGGCTTTGCAGGCCTCTACCCGTGCTAGGTCGCCCGGGTCCTGGACCACGAGGAGCACGTCATCAGCATACGCCGACAGAACCAGCCGCAGCTCTGGCTCTCGGAGCACCAACCCTGTCAACCTCCTACGGAAGAGACAGAGGAAGGGCTCGATCGCTGGAGCGTACAGCTGGCCCGACAGTGGACACCCCAATGTACTCCCTGCCCGAAGCTGATCGGCTCAGTCAGGGTCCAGTTGAGCCTGACCAAACACTCTGCGAGGGCGTACAGTACCCAGAGAAAACCCACAAAACGGGGCCCGAAGCCAAAGGCCTGCAGAGTGCCCAGGAGATACCTGTGGTCCATCCTGTCGAACGCCTTCTCCTGGTCCAGGGACAGGAGGGCTAAGGACAGACCATCCCTACAGCCAAGCTCCAAGAGATACCGGCCCAAGTACAGATTGTCAAAGATGCTACGGCCCGGGACGGTGTAGATCTGGTCGGGCTGGCTCGCATCCGCCAGCAAGGACCGCAGTCGCAGCGAGATGGCTTTTGCTACGACCTTGTAGTCCATGCTCAGGAGCAAGACGGGACGCCAATTCTGAAGGTCGCGGAGGTCCCCCTTCTTCAGTAGCACCGCTTGCCTGCACGACAGAGGGAGGACCCCGCTCTCCAAGGACTCGGCCCAGACGGTGACGAGGTCTGAGCCGAGGACGTCCCAGAACAGGCGGTAGAACTCCACGGTCAGCCCGTCCATGCCCGGGGTTTTATTGTTGGGCATGAGACGGAGGGCTTCCGAGAACTCGGCCAGGGTGAGAGGCAGCTGACCATTGGGAGCTCGGTCCAGAGCACCTTGCAGGCGTCGGCTTTGGTCGGATCCGGGGAGAACAAACTGGTGTAGAAGGCCCTGGCCCTTCCACGCATCTCCTCCGGATCCGTGAGGGAGGTGCCATTCGCTGCCAAAAGGCAGGTGACGTGCTTTTTAGCCCCCCCTCTTTTTCTCCAGGGCATAGAAGAAGCGGGAGCCGCGATCCATCTCCCGAAGGAGACGGATGCGGGATTGAACAAAGGCATCCCGGGCCTGATGGTCCTCGAGGGCCCCGAGTTCCCCCTGCTTCTCCCGGTATGCCTCGTGGAGGGGCGGATCCTCGGGGTCGGATGCCAGGTGCCTCTTAAGATTCAAAACCTCCCGCTGCAACTGCTCTATCGCCGCATCCCTCCGCCGGCTGGTGCCCCAGGAGTAGTCGCGGCAGAAGAACCGGGCACGCACCTTCCCCACGTCCCACCATCGCTGTGCCGAGGGAAAGGCAGGCTGCTGCCCCCGCCAGGCCAGCCAGAACTCCCGGAAGGATGCCATGAAGCCCACTTCCTCCAGCAAGCTATTGTTAAAATGTCAGTAGGCTGGCCCCAGCCTCTCTGAACTAAGAGAGGCTTTCACGGCCACCAAATGGTTGAATGCTGGAGGAGTGGGCTCGCGCCAGATGGAAATGTGATAAATAAATGTGATCCAACCGATTGTCCTCCACCCGGACATAAGTAAAGGTGGTGGTGTCATCCGGGTGGTGGTCTCGCCAGACGTCCACCAGGGCGTGATGGTCCACGATCTCCCTGAGCACGCCTGCTGTGGCCTGGCAGTTCACGAGTCCTGCACCGTCCCGGTCCTCGAGGGTGGTATTGAAATACCCGCCCAGGACCAGACACTCACGAGGATCCAGGGTGTCGAGGAAGGTGGCCGCCTGCCGATAAAAGGTGACCTGGTCTGGGCCCACGTTCGGGGCATAGACATTGACTAAGTTGACCGTCAGCCCCTCCACGTGGGCCCGGACGTGCAGCAGGCGGCCCGGGAGAACCTTGGCAATCCCCAGCACCTCGGGCCGTAGGGCAGGGGAGAACAGGGTGACCACCCCGGCCGAGCGGGCACTGAGGTGGCTAAAATATACCCTGTCCCCCCCACTCCAGCTGCCAGTCAGCCTCGACGGCTGGAGTCGTGTGGGTCTCCTGCAGGAAAACCACCGCGTACCCCCCTCCCGAAGGAAGGAGAGCACCCGGCTCCTGTGGAGACCCGCCCTACAGCCCCAGGCATTTAAGGTGGCGATGACGGTGTCCTTCATGATGAGGGCTGGGGTGGATTCTCGCGGGCAGGGTGATCGTCAGCCCCCCCGCAGGCCCCGCAGCAGACCGCACTCCGACCCAAAGGTAAGGAGAGCGTCCCGGGTCCGGCGGTAGGCCGCGATGTCCTGCCTATTGGTCCCTCTCCCCTCCTGCAAGAGGGCTCTTGTAGCCCGGGGGATCGAGTGAAAAGCCCCCCAGTGCTGGAGGGCGAGCTGCACCTTGCCCTTGGCCCCGCAGTTATCTGCGAGAAACTGGCGCAGCTCAGCCCTCAGCACTGAGGGGATACCGGGGTTCTCCTCCATCCGGGCCCCCAGATGGAGGTCACGGGCCACGGAGACGGGCAAGCAGGGATTCGAGCCCCGGTGCGGCGCCAACAGCGATGCCACCGACACAGACACAGCCACAGCCGCAGACGCCTCAGCAGCCGCACCAGGCACCGCCGCAGCCACAGTGACAATGCCGGGCAAGGGAGTCATCCGACTGGGAGTGACCACCAGAGCCAAACGCAGAGGGCAGCGCAGTGCACCGGTGGGGTAGGAAGTGGCCCAGGGCGGAGGATTGTCCTCCAGGAGCTCGGTGTGTTCCGGCTGCATCCCTGCCGAGCAGGCAGCGAGAACATTTGCTGCCAACAGGGCCCTGGGCCGGGACCCGGTGGAATGGGCGGGCCCGGGTCCCCCTACCTCCCCGTCCCACCATAAACTAGCTACCTAAATTTAGAGGAAGCTTACCCTGGGAAGTAGGCCATAAACCTGCTTTCACTCTGGAGGAGTGAGGCTGTGTTTGTGACTAGGCCCGAGGGGGGCCGTAATTACCCCAGTAGGGGAGCACTAGACTTATGACTAGGCCTGAGGGGCTGTAAGTAGCCTAGTAGGGGCTGTTCTGTGCGGGGGCGTGACGAGGGGTGCCCCGGCATTAGGGCACCCTGTGACAGGCCCTGACTAACTTTTCTGTGGGTCAGTGACCCCTGACTCAAAACAGGTTCCCCGCCCCTCCCATAAATAAAGACAATGCTGAAACATTTTGGCTGCGTCTAGACTGGCATTTGCGGAAAAGAGCGTCTAGATTGGCACGGATGCTTTTGCGCAAAAAGTGCTTTTGCACAAAAGCATCCGTGCCAATCTAGACGCGGTTTTGTGCAAGAAAGCTCCGGTGGCCATTTTTGCCATCGGGCCTTTTTTGCGCAAAACAGTTTTTACCTGTCTACACTGGACTTCTTGTGCAAAAGCATTTGCTCAAGAGGGCTTTTCCCCGAGCGGGAGCGTCAGTGTATTTGCACAAGAACACTGACAATCATACATTAGATCGTCAGTGTTCTTGCGCAAATTCAAGTGGCCAGTGTAGACAGCTGGCAAGTTTTTGTGCAAAAGCGGCTGCTTTTGCGCAAAAACTTGCCAGCTGTCTACACTGGCGGCAATTTCAAACACTGACTTTGTAATGTACAAAATCAGTGCTTCTTGCGCCAAATACTTTCACGCTCCGGCAGGAAAAAGCCCTCTTGCGCAAGAATACTTGCGCCAAAGGGCCAGTGTAAACAGGTAAGAACTGTTTTTGCAAGAAAGCCCCGATGGCGAAAATGGCGATCGGGGCTTTCTTGCACAAAATCGTCTGCAGACGGGCCACGGATGCTTTTGGCGCAAAGCACTTTTTTTGCAAAGGCACCGTGTAATCTAGACGCTCATAAATGCTATTTAACGGAAAAACTTTTCTGTTAAAAGCATTTGCGGAAAATCATGCCGGTCTAGACGCAGCTTTTGTGTTTGACATAATATTTTATTTAAAAATTAAGCCTGGTCAACAAGCCCACAGTTGGGGCCATGCCCCCATCTGGCCGCAGCATCATAACACTCCTGCACACCTCCCCCCAGACCCCAAACCTGAGCCCATCATACACTGGAACCCCCTGTCCTGAGCCCTCACATCCCCAAACTCCTGCACCCCACATCCCCAGTCTTCTGCCACAACACTCCCGCACCATCCACACAGTGAAAACCTGTGTCCTGAGCCCCTCATATACCCCAACCCAAACTCCTGCACCTCACATCCACAAGCCTGCAGCTTGCTCAGCACCCCAACCCTCCACCTGACCCCAACACTCTCCAGCCTGGAGCCCCCTCCCTGAGCCAGCATCCCCTTCTCTACTTCCTCCTGCACTCAGATTCCCTCCCAGAACTTGCATCTCGCACCCCTTCCCACACTCAAATCCTTCATTCCCACCCCAGAGCCCGCACCTCCTGAATCATAGAATACTAGGACTGGAAGGGACCTCGAGAGGTCATCGAGTCCAGTCCCCTGCCCCCATGGCAGGACCCAGTGAGAGTGAGTAAGGGCTGGGGACAGCAAATGATGGAGAGGAAGGGAACAGAGAGGGGAACACATTTTGTTGGTGAGATGTTTAGCAGCGTCCGATATTTTCTTTTTAATTTGCAGCTTGTGGTAATCCTCTTTCAATATGGAAGGAAAATGGAAAAGTAAGCACAAATATGAAGAACACAGAACATTCTTAACGGAAAGTTCATATTTTTTCATTGAACGCAATGGCAAACCACTCTGTCTGATATGCCAGACTTCATTAACACATTTCAAGTGTTCAAATCTCCAGCGCCATTTCATAACACACCATGCTAACATCAATCAGGAATTTCCAAAAGGTACTGAACTACACACTCACAAACTAAAAACTTTGAAAAGTCAAATAAAAAACAGACTGGAGTGTTCCATAAATTTTCCAAGCACTCGCAGGGTATGTCTGCACTGCCACCCTAGTTCAAACTAGGGTGGCTAATGTAAGCATTCAAACTTGCAAATGAAGCCCAGGCTTTAAATATCCCAGGCTTTATTTGCATATTCCCAGGCACTGCTATTTTTAAATTCCTCATAGCTCAAGCTACCTGCCCATGGCATAGACTAAATAATCTGAATTAAAGCTCTTAATTAGAACTACCATTATTCCTCCTGCAAAAGAAAAAAAGGGGGGAGGGGGAGAAGGAGAGAGAGAGAGAGAGAAAGAAAGAAAAAAATACAATTGGTGTGGTCTAGGCTCTCAGACATGGCCCTACCACTAGGTACAAATACCTATCCACAGCCTTTCTCACCTTGACTGGGTTTGGAACCCATGCCCCTTGTCTAGCGAGTGCTACTTAGTTTATGGCGAATCCCTCTGTCATAAAACAGTTCCACTATTCCACTGTCCTTGATTCACATAATCAGGGTAACAACACTTTATCCCCCCTGCCTCAATAACAGAGAGACTGGGGATCCCGCAGTGGCCAAAGTGACCATTTGGGCTGCTGTGAGCACATACTAGGTGGGGTGGGTGTGCCTATGCAAATGAGATCAGCCCCCTGAAGTCTTTTTGCGCCACTCGCCACAATTCACCACCAGATGTCAGGGTAGAGCTTATCCTGACCCTGCTTACACATGCAAGGCAAGAGATAACATTGTGGTTTATCTTTCCTCGCTGATCAAACTGTTAGGAACCCATCTACTGACGTTCTTTTAAGACTGGCCGTGCTTGTGCTGACATTAAATGGCTTCACTTTTAATTCAAACTTCTACTCTCAACTAAGAGGTGTTAGTATGGGCACTAAAATGGGACCTTCTTATGCCTGTCTATTTGTGGGATTTGTAGAGATGTTTTTTCAACAGTTTTCTGACAGCAAACCCAATCTCTTCCTGAGGTATATTGATGACATTTTTGGAGTTGCACCTTGCTCTCATGAAAATCTCAACAAATTTATTTTGTCATGCTCTTATTTTGTCATGTCCACCCAGCCTTGGAACTTTGGAACCCTTTGGAATGAATGTTATGTTTTAAGTATCTTCTGGAACAAATATTTGAAATAAAAACTTGTTTGTAAACACAGTACTCTGTTAACACAGCTGAGGAAGGGCTCCCTCTGCCACTGCCCCTACCATCTTCCCAGCAGGGACTTCAGATTCCCTGCGTCCCCGTGTCGATCGGTCGCGGGGCTCGCAGAGGGGTCTGGCCAAGACGTTCGGGTCTGCGGCTGCCGTGACGCCCTGCTCACGTTTGGGTACGGTCACGATTTGCTACAGGGCTCGATGGGGACTGCCGGCACTCCTGCCAGCGAGGATCTTCCCCAGCCCTCTCAATGCTGCCGTTCATCCTTACCACTCTGAACACCCGAAGCTGTGGGTTGGGTCTCTGCAGGTGTCAGGTACTCTCCTTCCTTCGGGAGAGGGGGTACTCTGTCATATTCCTGCAGGAGACCCATACTGTGTCAGCCGCCGAAGCTAGCTGGCAGCTGGAGTGGGGGGACAGGTTCTATTTCAGCCACCTGTCGGCCCGTCAAGCCGGGGTGGCCACCCTGTTCTCCCCGAACCTGCAGCCCGAGGTGCTTGGGACTGCCGAGGTCATGCAGGGCCGCCTCCTGCATCTCCGCGTTCAGGGGGACGGGCTGACATTAAACCTCATTAACATCTGTGCCCCGACATCCGGCCTGTAGAGGCTCTGCTTCTACCAGCAGGCGTCTGCCTTCCTTGGCTCTCTGGATCCTCACGTGTGCCTGGTCCTGGGCGGGGATTTCAACTGCACCCTCGACAAATGGGACCATACGGGGACCAAGCAGTGCCCGGCTGCCGCAGACGTCCTCAGGGAGATAATAGACCAACACTCCCTGGTGGACGTCTGGCGAGACGTCCCCCTGGGAGAGGACACATTGTTTACCTATGTCCAGGTGGAGATTCAAAGGTCGTTTTATTCCTGGTTGGACTGCATTTCTTTCTCGTCATCGTCTATTTCGGGCCCACTCCTCCAGCATTAGGCTGGCCCCGTTCTCGGACCGCCACTTAGTGGCCGTGACGGACTCTCTTTCCTCGGAGAGGCTGAGGCCGGCCTACTGGCATTTCAACAGCAGCCTGCTGGAGGATGTGGGCTTTGTAGTGTCCTTCCGGGAGTTCTGGCTGGCCTGGCGTGGGCGGCGGCATGCCTTGCCCTCGGCGCGGCAGTGGTGGGATGTGGGGAACATGCGCACGCGGCGCTTCTGCCATGACTTCACCCAGGGGGCCAGCCGGTGGAGGAATGCAGCAATAGAGCAGTTGGAATGGGAGGTCTTACAGCTAGAGAGGCGGTTGGCCACTGGCCCCGGAGATCCACCCCTCTGCGGAGCGTACCGGGAGAAGCGTGAGGAACTCCGGGCCCTTGACGACCTTGGGGACCGGGGTGCCTTTGTCCGTTCTAGCATCCATCTCCTTCTGGAGATGGATCGCGGCTCCCGCTTCTTCTATGCCCTGGAGAAAAAGAGGGGGGGTTAAAAAGCACATCGTCTGCCTTCTGACGGAGGATGGCACTCCAGTCACGGATCCGGTGGAGATGCGCGAGAGAGCTCAAGCCTTCTACGCCTCTCTGTTCTCCCCGGATCTGACCGACACCGTCGCCCACAGAGTTCTCTGGAACGAACCCCCGACAGTCAGCGCCGGTGACCGGGACCGGCTAGAGCTGCCTCTCTCTCTGGCCAAGTTCTTGGATCAGGAGAAGGCGTTCGACCAGATGGACCACGGGTACCTCCTGTGCACTCTGCGGACCTTCGGCTTCGGGCCACCTCTTTGTGGGTTTTCTCTGGGTGCTGTAGGCCTCCGCAGAGTGCTTGGTCAAGCTCAACTGGACCCTGACCACACAGGTTGGCTTCGGGTGGGTAGTACGTCAAGGCTGTCCGCTGTCAGGCCAGCTGTATGCTCTGGCCATAGAGCCCTTCCTCCGTCTCCTTCGCAAGAGGTTGACAGGGTTGGTGCTCCGTGAGCCGGAGATGCGGCTGGTCCTGTCAGCGTACGCTGATGACGTGCTCCTCATGGTCCAGGACCCGGGCGACCTGGCGCGGGTGGAGGCCTGCCAAGCCGTCTACTCGGCGGCCTCCTCCGCCCAGGTCAACTGGGTCAAGAGCTCTGGCCTGGTGGTTGCGGCCGGGTGGCAGGCGGGCTCCCTCCCACCCGCGCTTCAGGCCATCAGGTGGAGCGCGGGTCCGCTGCTCTATCTCGACGTTTTTCTCTCTGCCACGCATCCCTCTCTGCCGGAGAACTGGCAAGGTTTAGAGTCCAGGGTGGCTGAGTGGTTGCGGACATGGACAGGACTGCTTTGGTGCCTCTCCCTGTGTGGGAGGGCACTGGTACTTAACTAACTGGTCCTGTCCATGCTCTGGCATCGTCTCAACACCCTGGTCCTCACCCCGGGTTTCCTGGCTCAGATCCAGCAGCTCATGCTACGATTCTTCTGGCCAGGACTGCACTGGGTCTCCGAAGGGGTTCTCCATCTGCCCCTGGAGGAGGGAGGGTAGGGCCTGACATGTTTGCGCACACAGGTTCATGTCCTCCACCTCCAGGCCCTGCAGAGGCTTCTATTTGATGCAGGTAGCCTGGCGTGGAGCACGCTGGCGCACGCTTTCCTTTGCTGCTTCCGGGGTCTCCGGTATGACCGGCAGCTCCTTTACTTGAGAGGTCTTCTGCGAGACCTCTCCGGGCTGCTGGCCTTCTACCAGGACCTCCTCCAGACCTGGAAGCTGCTTTTGGCGACCAGATCCTTGGGAGCCACCGTTGGGGCAGACCTCCTCGCGGAGCCCCTGTTACACAATCCCCATCTACGTGTGCAGGGGGCAGAGTCCCCCTTGGTGCTCCAGAGGTTGATCCTGGCAGAAGTCACCAGAGTCAGAGACCTCCTGGAGTATGACCGGGGAGACTGGGTGGATCCTCTGGTGCTCACCCAGCACATGGGGCTCTCCACCCTACGTACTCCCCAGCGCGTACTTCAGGAGGTGAAGGACGCTTTGCCGTCCACTGCTCAGGTTTATCTCAACAGGGTCCTGTGAGAGGGTGCACCCCGCCCACCCCTCACCCCCACCCTCGCGATCTTTTCATCGGCCCCCAGCCCCACGTACCTTCCCAACCACCTCCCCCTCGTCACCCGAGCTGGCTGCACACGTTGCAGCTGGTCCCCTTCTGAACCAAGCCAAAGAGTCATCTCTACATGCTTGTGCTTCACATGCTCCACTTCCCCACCCTCGTGTCCCGCCCAGATACCAAAGGGCGGGACCTCCTACCACCAATAGAGGGTGGGGAGCCCTGGTGGGCCAGCCTCTATTCGACCTTGGTTCCACAGCCCACCGGGGACATCACTTGGAGAATCCTCCATGGCGCTGTAAGCACGGGCATGTACTTGACGCGGTTCACCCCTGTTCCCGACACTTGCCCCTTCTGTGGCATGAGGGAGACCCTGGTGCACGTTTACCTCATGTGCGCCAGGTTACAGCCCCCTTTCTGGCTCCTCCAGAACCTCTTGTTGAGGTTCTGGCTGCACTTCTCCCCTCACCTGATTTTCTACGCACACCCCATCCATGGTTCCACAAAGTTGCGGGACCTCCTGGTCAACCTCCTCCTGGCTGTCACCAAACTGGCAATTTAGAAAACCAGGGAGCAGAGGTTGGCCAAGGAAGGGGCCTGCGACTGTGGGGCCTATTTCCGTTCCTGCATCCGCTCACGTATCCGGGCAAAGTTCCACTGGGCGGTGTCCGCTGGCTCTCTCAAGACCTTCGAGGAGCAGTGGGCACTGTCCGGGGTTCTCTGCTCGGTGTCCCCATCTGGTTCCCTCATTTTAGCCCTTTGACCCTCACACCCGTTCCTGTTTTCTTATTATTAGTCCCAAGTAATTAGTTGGTTTTCTGGGCTCTGTGGGCCCTCCCTGTATGCTGCGGGGAGGTCCTTTAGATGTGGGCGGGCTAACGCCCCCACACCTCCCTGACACCAAATAGGACTAGGCTTCTGCAGCCCTCTGCTCTCAGGCTGCCGCAATATATAAAAATAAATATATGTCATGTGGTTTGGTTTTTAGATACAAGAGGAGCCAGTAAAAACACCTCAGATAAACTCTTGTTAACTTTATTGTGCACAGAATAGTAAAGGAAAGCAATGCAAAGTTACACAGATCTATTTCAATACACGGGATAGTAAGCACAGACAATATAATAACGCCTTTACCTAGGTCAATACACGAGCTACTCAATTATAAGAATACGAGCCCCACAGGAAACCATTCGCTGTGTATAAAGACACAGAACCAGCCACAAAAACATTAACACTGCTATAAGTATACATAATAATACTATAGAGTGAGTTAAAACACATAAAAGCGCACTAGCTGTGGGTGAATAGCTTGCAAATATATCATACCAATGTCGCCCTGCTACCTGCTTTATATCTGCTGCCAATTTAAGCGGTTGTTTCTTATGGTGTATGATGGTAACAGATGCCTGCCTTTCCTTAAGCAAGGCTGCACCATATGTGCTAATGGCCTGCTGCAATTGCTGTATTTCATTGTAAATAGCATCCCACTTAGGGCCTAGGGTGGTGGTCCAATTTACGGGGTAAACATCAATAGTTCTGGACACTGCTTGAACTTGAGGCTTAGCATACACCACTCCTTGGGCAGTAAGGGCAGCAGGATTGCAACGACACTCACGCACAGGGGAGGAAGAATTGCTTCCATCATTCCAAACAACCATTGTGGTGGAAACTGCACACAAGCATCCTCGGGAATTATACGTAACTATGGTGTTTTCTTGATAAGACAAATTTAATACACAAGCACTAACTTCAATATTATTTAAACTGCAGGGGTCTGAGAATAGGTGCGTAGTTTTACAATTCCACTCATTAGACCACCGCGGTTGCCAACAGTGGGGAAAACATAAGTCACCTGATGGTAGAAGCCACTTGGCTGTCACTCTGGGTGCCCAGATACGACCCATTACAATAATGGGAACAGGAACATACTGATAAAAAGGAACTACTTTAGTTTTCATAGGCACTGATTGAGCATGAATATAGCCTGATAACCCTTGGGCACTTGAGGAAATAATATTAATAAACAAGGGCTTGCATTGTGTACACCATGTGGATAGTGACTGTGACAGGATCACATTGTGCCCACTCTGCACCCACCCAGCCTGTCTCATATTGGTTATTGCAAAGTCTGCATACTAACACAGGCAATAGCCATCCCGCCTCTGTAGGTATGCCTTTAAAGGTTTGCAGGAGCATCTGGAATACTTCCACCACTTTAGGCAGAGGCTGAGGGTGACATGGAGGGTGTCAATATGTGCAGAATGAAATTCAGCCCTGTTTTGTACCACACCTTTCCATAACTTGATGATTTAGCTGCCCCAATTTAGCCAATTTGTTTTGCACTGTTTCCAGGGCTACCAAATTTACTATTCCAGTACCCAATCCAGCACCTCCCAAAACCGCTCCCAAGTCTCTTTTGGCCCGCTGAATACCCTCCTTATTTTTTATTCAAGTGTTAAGTATGGGATTAGCCCACTTACTGCAATTAGAATGCATTCGGGAAATATTAATGTTCCATTTCAGTCACAAAATATTCAACACCTCCCAGTGAAAATACTACTAAATCCTCAGGCATAGCATAACCCAGGAGAGTGGGTACTTCTGCTGGGTTCTGGGTTCAGTAGAGAGATAATGCTCACTGTGTCCCCCCATGCCAAACCTCATTTGTGTCCCCATGTATATCCAATTTGCTGTGCCTGGTCAATGTTTACAGGTCCCCCACAGGCTTGTTCCCAAATACTTAGACTATCAGGTCGTGTGGCACAATCAAGCGAACCATTCACCCCAGCAATTATAACCATGAACATAAATTGTAATCCATTTATCACAGAATGATTATAAGTCCCATACACAGTTCCAGTCTGATTGCACACCACTTCAATAACATAGTCTGCATCCTCTGCCCATAATGTCCAGTACAAATTATTTGGGACTGAGATGTTAAATTCAAAGGTGAGGTTGCCAGTTCCATGTGGGACATGGATGCCCTCATGTTGTGTTCTCCAAATTGAAGCTGGTGATCGTTGATCCAGGTGGACCCAAATACATCCGGCAACTCCAAAAGGGGAATTAGTGGTGAAATCAGTAGTCCAGGTAACTTGATTGGTGGGCTGCTGATGGTAATTAACCAAGGTTTTGGCCCTATGAAGGTGCTGAGCCGTGGGAGGACAGGTTAAGTTGACAGGTATCAGGTGTGGAGCAGGAAACATTTTTCCAGTCGTCTGTATCCAGAAGGGAATACACTGACCAACAGCCACAGCCACCAACCAGAGATAGAGACTTAGCCACATCTGGAAAAGAGCACAGCACTATTCTCGGGGTTTCAGCCTTACCCCGGTACAGAGATTAAGTTATTTTCAGGGGTTAGGACCCAGTAGGTGCGCCCTGAACCCATTGCAATAATAACTCCAGGCTTCGATGTAGCAGCTTTGACATCTAAATACATAACCTGCTTACCAGCCCATCCAGGTGTTACAGCTGGAAGCGCATGTGTTGTTTCCCATTGCTGTCCTTGGGTGCATTTTAGAAATGGGGACCCTCCTTTGGTCCACCTATTATTCATTTGCCACATGACTTCGGGCAGGTGGTCGTCCCACCCCTTCCATTGGTCCTTACAGGCAAGTGCAGCATAGTTTTTAAAATTCCATTGCTGCGTTCCACCTTTCCAGCAGCTTGGGGGTAGTAAGGTATGTGGAAAACCCACTTGATTCCTGTCTGTGCAGCCCATTCTTGCACAGCTCCAGCAGTAAAATGTGAACCATTATCACTCTGAATTTCCTAAGAGTTCTGTGCTGGTATAAAATTTTCTTGGCAGTCCCAGCAGGGTACTGTGGGCGTTAGCTTTGCCGGTAGGCCACACCTCCACCCACCCTGAATAAACACCCACCGTTACCAGCACATAGCGGGATCTCTGGGCTGTAGTTGGGAGGGGCCCAATGTAGTCAATTTGCCAGGCAAAATTAAATTTACTTGCAGATATTTTTCCCATAGGAGTCTGAGCTCGCTGCTGCCATTCTTTTACAGCTGCATCACAGCTCCGATACCTTAATCCCCTTGTCTTTTAGCCACTGGGCATTTGGGAGTGCAGTCCACCTGGCAATCTTCTCATGCCCCCACTTAATTAATATGTCCTGGGTTTGAGTGCCAATTATAATGTCATGGATCTGAGCAGCCTCGTCAGCTTGATTATTAAACTTCCAAGCCTCAGTGCCTGTGCTGTGGGCATCCACATGCCCAATTTCAATGGATATGTTCCCAGCATGCTGTGCTAGGCATTCCCATATTTCTGCCCCCCAAACTGGCCAATTGTGCTTGCTCCACCCACCAGCTTGCCATTCTGGAGCCCAGACTACCAGCCCATTTGCTACAGCCCATGAGTCAGTGTACACTATCACTCGGGGCCACTGTCTACAAATAGCTTCCTCAGTTGCTAACTGTACCCCTTTCCGTTCTGCATACTGGCTTGACTGGCCCTCCCCCTCTTCCCATACCTGGTTCCCGGACTCAGCGTGAAGGGCTACGGCTCACCACCGCTGCCCTCCTCCCACCAGCCTGCATGAGCCGTCTGTGAAAAAGGCAAACTGCTTCTCCTCGCTGCTTAACTCATCAAATGCCTTTGCCCACGCTGCCAGTGGAGGCAGATCCATCCTGAGGGGCCTGGGAGTGACTAATTGTTCTGGGGCAGGGGCCATGTCGCCATTAATTCTACTAACTGTGGGGTACTTCCCTTACCCCATTTGGCCCGATCCTGTAAAAAGGCCTTCCACTTAATCCATGTTGAAGCTACTGCTCTTCCTTGGGGCTTCTCATTGCCAAATAGGGTTCTCAATATTGGGTACTGGGGTACAAGCTGTAGCAGCACTGCCCCCACCATTCCCTCCACTGTGCTGACTGCCTCAGGCAGCTAGTGCCTGTTTTTCCAGAGGTATAGTTTTCCTCACTACCTTTCCAGACCCGACTCCAAAATCCCAAGGGGATCCCTTGAGACTCCCCAGGAATTTTCTGCCATAAACTCCAATATGGGCCTGCTTCAGTGTAACCATACACCATAGCATTAGCCTGATCCTCCAGGGTCCTAAAGCAATTGTTTGGCAATAGCTTGTTTCAGGCTATTACAAGCTTCCTGTTGCTTACTTTTCCATTCAAATTCATTTTTTTTTAATCACCTGGCACAAGGGTCCAGTTACACGAGCTTCATTTGGGATGTGATTTTTTCAAAACCCAATGGCTCCCAAAACTTCTGCAATTTCTGCTTGCTGGAAGGTGCCTGCCAGCTCAAAATGTTCTCAGCGACAGCATTTGGGATGACATGTCTGCTGCTGGACCAGAGAATGCCCAAAAATGTAACTTCCTGTGCAGGTCCCTGAATTTTACTGACCTTAAACTTACATTCATGCTGCAGCAGGTGTAACAAAATAGCCTGGCCCGTTGCATATACTTGCTCCAGGGTGTCCCCTCCCCACATCATAATGTCATTTACATAATGCTAGACTTTTACCCCATCAGGAGAGCTGCACCCACTAGCAAGGAAATGAAAAAATGCATTGGCAATGTCTATCACCGCCATGCATTGGGCATTAGCACACTTTACCTGTCAATAATCTCTTTAATGTGTAGAACTGCACCGTTTAGTGGCTGGGTCTGCTCATTAAGACTTTTAAAATCCACTGTCAATCTTCAGGTACCGTCTGGCTTTTGCACCGGCCAGATAGGGCTGTTACATTCAGCTGGCTACTCATCTTTCTAGCTCATTGAGAATAGCTTGAATTCCTCCCTTAGCATCGGGGGCCACTTGATACTGTTTCACTTGCACTTTTTTTGAGGAGGAGAAACAAAGAGAAGGCTTCTTTTTACATGCCCATGCACATTCCCTTTTCCTGGTACACCCTCCAACTGATTTAGTTGTGGGACTGCAGTAGTACTGGCAATAGCTTTTTCAAAAGCCCAAGTTTTCCCTTAAAGGGTCCACTCTTTCCCTGACAGCACATCAATTCCTAGTATGTTCCCAAGGCCAGGGGCTACTACCACCCCTTTGGCAACCTCCTCTCTGTTCTCCAATTTTAATTTTACTGCCCACAGGGTTCCAGTCACTCCTCCTCTGTGACTCCTTTCAGGTTTAATTGTTTGGCATCCCGGGATAGGTGTCCCTCTCCAGTCTTGTAATTTCTGCACCTGTGTCCACAAGCATATCCCTAAATTCCCCAGTTATTGTCATCCTAATTTATTTTAACCTGCATGGTGGGCGTGCACTTATGGTGTCTAGATTTGGGCACCCCACCGCCGTAGCTGCCAATACAGCCGGCGTGTGGGCCCTCTCCTAATCTTGTGGCTGTGTTTTCCAGGCTCCAGGTCAGGGTACAGTCAGGTATTTTCCTGGCCCCCTTTTCCACACACTTTTGTGGTGGTTCCTGGTTAGGATCTGGAGGGGCGGAGGGCTCAGTTACCATGTTCCCAGTGTCCTTATTTCTCTGCCGCCACCATTTTAGCATGGTTGTATAGGGGGCTCCATCCCAGTTGCTCATATTTTCCCCTGACTCATTAACCATTTCCATAGGGTGTTCGAGAGTGGGCACTCTGGTTTTATCTGTCCCAATCGCTGCTATATCTTGGTCCTTTCCTTGGCTGTTCTTTCTGCCAGCCCCAAACCTTCCATGTTAGGCCATAGTACCAACAGCTGTGGCAGCAACAGGGCTCCCACCATCGATGAGCGCAAACCTGTTAGAAAACTATGGGCCCAAGGAGGACTCCCTTTACAAGTTTATGGAACATCAAGGGCGTGACCTCTACCTCATCAGGATCTTAAGGTTGTCATTATCACTAAACAGGATTACCCCTACCGCTAGCTCAGAGAGCTTCTCCTCTGTGGCCCATGAATCCCACTTGGGGCTGGGCTCATCCATATCCTCTAGCCCGCACAGCTTTTTGTAGCATGGCCCACAGCTCCCCATGGGACCCCTGAACACCTGATGTATTACAGGGTCGGAGGGAAAGTTTACCCAGGGCCCTCGCCTCAACCTTCCCCAGTGCTATGCTATCTGCCCCGATCATACACAGGAGTAACCATTTGAAATGAGTTACTGTCTCCTTTGGTTTCCAGCTCATTCGCTGCTGCAAATCCTGTAATTCAGGGGCAGTGAAATTCTAGTCTTGGTAGTTTTGTACCTTCATCTGTCTCCTGTTCTTTCATTATACTAACCAGAGCAAGGGAGCGTGAGGTGTTACAGTAGCTCCTGACTCATCCATGTTCGGGAGGCATGATCTACTTCATCTGCCTCCTCCTCATCACTCCAGATGTTCCCATCCCAGTCCTCTGGGTCCCACTAATCTTGTCTGCATAGTGCTGCCACTTTAGCACTACTCACTTTATTTTTCTTAAAGGCAGCAACATGTCTTCCAGTAGTCTGTTTCCCTACTGATACTAGGAGTTTACTTAACTTCCGCCCCTGCCTGTCTGCAAAAGTTTGTGCTTCTCTCATACCCTGCCTGAGCAGCTGAATGGTGTTTTCTGCTTGTTCTAATCGCAGGTGCAATTTATTTCTCTCACTAACCACCTGATCCATGTGCTGGTCTCCTGCCTCCTTTTCCCCCTTTTTCACTCCCTTCAGCATGTCTGCCATCTCCCCAGGTTTTTGCCAAATTGCCTGCACTTCATCCCTATTCCAGCCGATTGGTAGCTGGTTTTGAGCAAGGAGTCGGGCAAGAGCAGTCCAGGGGTTGCCAGGTGGCCAGCCTGGCAATAGCTCCTGATCCTGGTCTTTTGACCCCGTGTCCATTTAAACAAGGGCATGATTCCTTTACCCTCTGGGTGCTCTGAGTCCCCTCGTATCCTGTTCGTGATGCCAATTGCCGTGTGGTTCAGTTTTTAGATACGAGAGGAGCCAGTAAAAACACCTCAGATAAACTCTTGTTAACTTTATTGTGCACAGAATAGTAAAGGAAAGCAGTGCAAGGTTACACAGATCCATTTCAATACACAGGATTATATTGTCTGTGCTAACTATAACACCTTTACCTAGGATAATACACAAGCTACTCAATTATAAGAATATGAATATACATATACTTATCCCTATGAATCACATACACACTGTCAATGCTGTTACCCTTATGATTGTCAGACAGGAGGTCATGGCCTCTTTCTTTCCCCACACGCAGAGGTGTCCACAATGCATTGGGCAGTAGGAACTGGTTCATCTTGTTGCAGTCAGTAAGGTAGTGGGGACACCTTACTCAATCCCTCTGTCGGGGGGCACGCCCCTGATGTGGGGTGCGCCCCCCCCCTCTAGGGTCCCGTGTCCTGGTCCCGGTCCCGGTCCCAGCCCCTCTATCAGGGCATATACAGTACTAGGAGTCCCTGTACAAAGTCCCGGCCCCTCTATCAGGGCATATATGGTAGTTGAGGCCTAGCTCCGGGAAAAGCCTCTCGCGGCCGGGGTGATTGGCCAGGGTGCGGGAAGGGGTGGTAGGGGGACCCGGGCCCTCCCTCTCCACCAGGTCCCAGCCCAGGGCCCTGTAGGCAGGGACTCTTGCTCCTGCCTGCTCGGTGGGGAATCCAGCCAATACACACCAAGCTGTGATAGCAATCCCTTGCCCTGGGCTGCTTTCTACCACCCTGGCACCCCTGTAGTCTGTCCGCCTCGGCGGCTGTCCTTACCGGGGCCAGGGCTGGCAGTGTAGGTGGTCCGGTCCCTCAGACAGGGTGGTCTGCCGGCCTCCCTTCCGCATCCGTCCGATGCTGGCCCTTGCTCTGGCCTCAGCTGCTGCAGGAACACCAGGGTTGCGGCCTGGGCCCTTCTACCCTCCAGCTGCCCTCCTCCCTGCCGGGCTCCCTCTGCCTTTATATGCTGGCTCTGCTGGGCGCATGCCCAGCAGGGCTGGAGGGATGGGGCTCTTTCAGCCAGCTGGGCCTGGGCTACTCCCAGCCTTTCAGTGTGGGGCCTGTTCGCCCCGTCACACCCTCCCACTGATTAGATCTTCTACCCCTATATTTATACAAGACTTGGTCAGTCTAGTAATATCTACCAATCAACTACATTTTGTGTAAAATACCTATTATGCCAATATCTAGGATATATTTTGCTGTGCCAAAATATTGCAAAAGCGCTTAATTAATAGTTTTTCGTCTGTCTCTGGAAATTTCTTATAAAAAAATGGGATGTACTAGTACCAGGTTGTTTCTGGTCTTTTTGGCCTGGTCTCGCTGTCCTGTACAAGATACGCATAATTGCCCAATGTAGTGGGGCACTATTTGAACCCAGGGAGGGATGACTGGACCCAGGGTCCAACTAACTGTGGGGGACAAATAAAGACAAAACACGGTCAAGGGGTTTGGATCAAAGGTTTAAAACAAGGGATACTGAGCAGAGAACCCTGGACAGCGCCCACTGCTCTTCAAGCTGTCGATGGAGCCACCGCCCAGAGGAACTCTGCTCGGATACATGAGACCAGGGAGGAACGGAAGTAGGCCCCACAGTCGCAGAGAACCCCCTCGTCCAGAATCCTCCTCCTGGTGCTCTATATATGGCAGCTTTCGCCAGGGCCAGGAGGAGGTTGACGAGGAGGTCCCGCGACTTTGTGGGGCCACGGATTGGGTGTGCATAGATAAAAAGGTGAGGGAGTGCAGCCAGAACCTCAATAAGAGGTTCTGGAGGAGCCGAATAGGGGCTGCAACCTGGCGCACTCCAGGTATGCGGCGCCAGGTTTTCCTCACGCCGCAGAAAGGACAGGCTTCCGGATGGGGTGAACCGCCAGGTACACGCCGTGCTCACGGCTCCATGAAGGAGCCGCCAACTAATGTCCCCGATGGGCCGTGGAATTAAGGTGGAATACACACTGGCCCATCGGGTTCCCCACCCTCTATGGGATCTTAGATAGTCCCGCCACTTAGTGTCGGGCGGGACACGAGGGTGGGGAAATGCAGAGTGTGGAGCACGAGCATGTACAGATGTTCCCTAGGCGTTCGAACAGACCGGCTGCAGATTTTGCAGCCGGCTGGGAGTCCAAGGATGGGGGCCGGGGCCCATGGAACAGGGGCCCAATAAAAGGGACGGAGGGTTTGCAGGAAGGAGGGGCGGGGATTACCCTCTCGCAGGGCTCTCTGCAGGAAGTCGAGAGCGGGCCGCGACAAAGCCGCCTTCACCTCCTGGAGTAGGCGCAGGGGTTCGGGGGTGGAAAGCCCCATGCGCTGAGCGAGCGCACGGGATCCACCCAGTCCCCGCTGTCGTAGTCCAGGAGGTCTCCGACCTCAGTGGTTTCTGCCAGGATCAGCCTCCGGCGCACCGAGGGAGATTCTGCCACTGCAAGCACAACGGACCTGGTCGCCGAGAGCAGCTTCCATGTCTGGAGGAGTTCCTGGTAGAATTCCAGCAGCTCTGAGAGGTCTCATGAAGGCCCTCGGATGGATAAAAAGAGCTGCCGGTCGTATCGGAGCCCTCGAGGCGGCGGAGGAAGGCGCACCCCAAAGTGCTCCATGCCGGACTACCTGCACTAAAGAGGAGTCTCTGCAGGGCCTGGAGGCGAAGGTCCTGGACCTGGCTGCGACGCAGACCAGGCCCTGGCCCCCTCCTCCAGGGGAGAGACAGGACCCCTGCAGAGACCCAGTGCAGTCCTGGCCAAAAGAACTCCAAAGCTGTCCTCTGGAGCTTGGCCAGGACCTCCGGGGCCGGGCGCAGGGTGTTGAGCCGGTGCCAGAGCATGGACAGGACCAGCTGATTTAGCACCAGTGCCCTCCCTCGAAGGGAGAGACACCGGAGCAGTCCTGTCCATCTCCGCAGCCGCTCACCCACCCTGGCCTCCAAACCGTGCCAGTTCTCCGGCGGAGAAGGATGCGTGGCGGATAAATAGACGCCCAGATAGAGCAGCGGACCCGCGCTCCACCTGATGGCCTGAAGCGCGGGTGGAGGGAGCCGGCCCGCCACCCGTCCCCGACCACCAGGCCAGAGCTCTTGACCCAGTTGACCCGGGCGGAGGAGGCCACCGAGTAAACGGCTTGGCAGGCCTCCACCCGCGCCAGGTCGCCCGGGTCCTGACCACGAGGAGCACGCCATCGGCGCGACGACAGGACCAGCCGCAGCCCGGCCCCGCAGCACCAACCCCGCCAACCTCCCACGGAGGAGACAGGAGGAAGGGCTCGATCGCCAGAGCGCATACAGCTGGCCCGACAGCGACACCCCTGACGCACTCCGCCCGGCTGACCGGCCCGGTCAGGGTCCAGTTGAGCCTGACCAGACACTCGCGAGAGCGCACAGCACCCGGAGAAAACCCACAAAACGGGCCCGGCCAAGGCCTGCAGGGTGCCCAGGAGATACCGTGGTCCATCCTGTCAACGCCTTCTCCTGGTCCAGGGACAGGAGGGCTTAACGGCTGCCGCCCCTACACCAAGCTCCAAGAGATCCCGGACCAAATACAGATTGTCAAAGATGCTACGGCCCGGACGGTGTAGGTCTGGTCGGCATGGATCACGTCTGCCAGCACGGACTGCAGCCGCAGCGAGATGGCTTTTGCTACGACCTTGTAGTCCGTGCTGAGGAGCGAGATGGGACGCCTGCTTTGCCCTGCCCCACCTTGCTCACCCAGTGCCCCCCCCCCAGCCTCCCAGTAGTCCTCTGGCCATGCCCAGAGTACCAGTCCCCGCCTCCCTTTAGTTAGCCCCCTGCACATTGCACTCCCGACGGCCCCATAGTCCCCCTTTGTACCCCAGTGCAGCGGAGGAGCTGGCCCCGCCACCTGTTACCTTGCCCCTGCCTGCTCTGCCAGCGCCTCCTCCTCTGCTTCCAGCCTCGCAGGGAGGAGCGGTTGCTGGCTCCAGACCCTCGGTTCCCCACTTCCGACCTATCCCTGTTGGCGCCCCTCCCGCAGAACAATCCAGCGGAGGGAGTGGTGCCTTTTTCCCATCCCCTCCTTCCTCCCCAATAGCACGCCCTTTCCTCGGCAGACCCTTCCTCCCTCCCCCACGGTAGCGCCCTCCTCCTTGTCACAGCCTCACGAGGAGGAGTGGCTGCTAACCGCCCCCTTCCCAGTTGTCCCCGGAACCAGTACCCTCCTTTTCTCCACTCCCTACCCTCTCATTGACACCCTTCCCCTGCCTGCCGTTTGGTGGGGAGGAGTGGTTAACCCTTGCCCTCCCTCCTTGCCATCTGTGCCTCCTTCCACCCTCTCCCTATGATGGAGGAGGCCCCTCCCCCTGTCGGCCCCATGGTCCCCCTATTGCCACCAGCCCCAAAAAACGCTGCAGCTGACCTCCCGACTCCCAACCCGAACGCCGCCACTGCCACGGCCGACGCTCCCTCAAATTCGGGGGCTGCCTCCACCTTGGCCAGAAGAAAGGGCCAGGGGAAGAAGAGGGGCAAAGATCCGGCCCGGAAGGCCAAACCCTACGTGGCCGAGGCTGCCTGCCCATCCCCTCCTTTCCCTGCTGTTCCCCCCCACCAGCTCTGGGGGTGATCCACCCACGGCCCCCAGAGCGTACGCCCAGGTGGCCGCTGCCGCCCCCCCACGTGCCGTGTCATCTGCCCCGACTGCCACCTCCAGTTCCATCCTGGGTGGCCAGGGCCCCTTTCCCACCCTGACCAGGAAGCATGGCGTCTGCTGCCTCCTGGTCGCCGCCTCACCCCCACATTGAAACTTACGTGCAGGCGTTGGCCTCGGCCGTGGTGGCGGCCTCCAAAATGTACGGCAAGGTCGTGTTTTTCCTTGCCTTGGAGGCCACCGCCCAGGGAGGCGGTGGAGAGGCCTGGCGGGGTGGGCATGCACGTACCCCTCAAACTGTTGGAGGACCTGGGCATACGGGGTGCGTTCTCACCGTCCTGCCCTTCCTCCCAATGCCGCCCTGCTGCCTGCCCTCTCCACCTTGGGAGGCCCATTTCAACCATCAGCCCTCTCCCGTTGGGCTGTAAGGACCCGGCCCTCCGCCACATCCTGTCCTTCTGCCGGCAGGTACAGCTGCAACTGCTGCCGGCAGCGCGTGGCGGGGTGGCACTAGAGGGGTCCTTCATGGTGCCCTACCAGGGGGCCCTCTACCGGGTCCACTATTCAACGGGAGAGGCCCGGTGCTTCCTCAGCTGGGCGATGGGGCACGTCCAGAGGGACTGTCCCTTGGCCCTGTCGGAGGAGGCGTCCGGGCCCCACGGGAGGGTGCCAGCCCTAACACCCCGGCCCCCCTGGTAGTCCGGCCCCTCCTCCGATGGATGGCTCTGCTCAGGAGCCGGAGGCGCCCCCTCCAGCATGCCCGAGGAGGCAGGCGGGCCCCGCCTCTACTCCATCCGTCTCTGCGGGGCCCGAGGAGGAGAGGGTGGCGCGGTCACTGCCGGGCGAGGGAGAGGGCTCCCTCCAGGTGGAGGTTTCCCCGCCCTCCTCTCTCCTTCCCCTGCCTCAACGTGTTCCCCCCCCCGCCCCGAAGAGCAACTGCGCCCCCTGGCCTTGCCCCTGCTGACCAGCCCTCCACCTGCACCTCAGAGGGCTGGACGCTCGCTCGGGGGAAGCGCAGAGCCTGCCATTCGCGGGCTCAATCTCCCCCCACCGATGAAGAGGGGGAGAAGGCCCCCCTTCCAAAAATCTCGATGGGGGCCAGCACTGCTGAGAGCGCCCCCGGTAAGCGTCAGCAGGAGGCGCCGTCGGAGGAAGCCGTGGCAGCGAGGGGGGACGATGGCATCCCCCCTGTGGAGCCCATGCAGGAGGAGGCCTCGGGTGGAGCTCCCCCAGCCCTGGTATCAACTGCACCCGCCGCTGTCACCGCCGAGTCAATTGTTGCCTCGGCGGCCGGCGGAAGGCCTCGAGGCCGAGGGGATGGAACTTAGCTCCATCTTCGTGGAGACTGAGGCCCTGGGTCTGACCCTGCTCACTCAGGGGGAGGACGACCCTCCGCCAGCGGGCCTCGGTCTGGGCGGCGACTCTGTGGTGCCACCCCCTCCTCTCTCTAACCCTATGCCCCAGGTGGCCGACCCCGTCCTCACACTCGGGGCGCCCCTGGTGTTAACTATTGGCACGGCCAACTCGAGCGTTGGAGCTGAAGCCGCCGCAACCTCAGGGGTGATGGCCGGCACCGAGCGGCCAGGTCTCGAGCTTGAGGGTGCCCCCTCTTCCGCAAGTGAGGCGGGGCGGTCATCTCCCCTTCCCGTTGGGGGCGCAGCAGAGAACACAACTCAGGCCGACGCTGTGGTAGTAACTCCTGACTCTCCATCTGAGCCCGGCGTCGGTGTGGGCCCCCTCCCTGCTCCTGCCCCCCCCCCAGTTACCATTCGGGAGGTGCCACAGCCCAGTGGTATAAACTTGGGGGAATCTTCCCCCAGACCCCGCCCCAAATTCTGGTCCCCTCCCCTTTCCCGATTCTCCCTTCACCCCTGTTCCTGCTCTTGGCCCTGATCCCACCCTCTATGAACCCATTTCCAGCCCGAGTCCTCCCCTGTCCCTTATCCCTCTCCTACCCTTACTGTTCCTCCTCTCTCTACCCCGACCCACCGTCCAGCCCTGAGCCCGCCTCCTTCTGCCCTTACCATAATGCCTGCCCCCACCACCGTCCCCATTCTTCCCCACTCCGCCCCTGCCAGATACCCGCCCTGCCTCCGCCGTCCCCCCGAAGCACTGTTATTGCCACCCCCACAAGGGCTGTCTCATTCCCGCTAGCTGTGGACAGCCCTCAGGGGGTGGTATTAGTATCCCCGGTCACCAATCCATTAGGGGCTGCCATGTTCCCTCCGCCGCCCCCTGCTTGTGGGGGACTCAGTCCTGGCCCGCTGCTGCAGCGGAACAGTCCCAGCTGATTAAAAAAGTGAGGGTATGTCTACACTACGAAGTTAATTCGAACTAACAGCCGTTAGTTCGAATTAACTTTAATAAACTATACATGCAAACCGCTAGTTCGAATTTAAATTCGAACTAGCAGGCGCTTAATTCGAACTAGGTAAACCTCATTCTACGAGGACTAACACCTAGTTCGAATTAAGTAGTTCAATTAAGGGCTGTGTAGCCACTTAATTCGAACTAGCTGGAGGCTAGCCCTTCCCAGGTTGCCTGGTGGCCACTCTGGGCCAAACCAGGAAAACTCTTCTGCCCCCTCCCAGCCCCGGGCCCTTAAAGGGGCACGGTCTGCTACAGTGCCTTGTGCCAGTTGCAAGCCTGACAGCATCCAGCCAGCAGACCCTGCACCTGGCACAGGATGAGCCAGCCACCCGCTGCCACCCAGCCCTCCACCTCTTCCCAGGACCAGGCTGGCGGCTCCCAGGAGCCTGCCCGGGGCCGCAAAAGGCGGGCGCCCGCCTGGTCTAGTGCGGAGATCGTGGACCTCATCGAGGTTTGGGGGAGGCCTCCAATGTCCACGATCTCCGCACTAGGCACAGGAATGCGGCCGTCTACAGCCGCATGGCTGCCAGCCTGGCCACCAGAGGCCACATGCGGACCCAGGAGCAGGTCCGCTGCAAAATTAAGGACCTGCGGCAGGCCTACTCCAGGGCCTCCCAACCAGGGGCCGACCCAGAGGCCTGCCCTCACTTTGAGGCCCTGGACCGCATCCTGGGGGCTCACGCAGTCCATGCCCCCCGGGTGGTGGTCGACCCCAGGGCAGAAACAGAGGAAGAGGAGGACGCCGAGAGCCAGGAGACACAGGAGCCTGCAGGAAGCCTGCCCAGGACCCAGGGCCCCCGAGTCATCCCACAGAGCACATCTGCTGTGCCATCTGAGGCCGGGGAGGTCTCCACATGTGAGTGCCATCATGGTCCCCTTATGTGTATGGGGGGGGTGAGAGGGCCCAGGGCCGTGTGCCTGGGCCTTGCCCACCATGGAGCAGCAGCTGGGTGTCATGCAGGGGCCCTGGCCCGTTCCCCACACGCTGACCTCGCCTTGCAGAGGGGGGCTGGGTTTCACCCACTGTGTCCCCAGGGAGAACTGACCACTGCTCTTGTTTCACCACAGCCGCAGCACCTGGGACTGCAGGGCGCACCACCCGCCTGCAACAGCCACCTGCACCGGGCCAGCAGGTGCACACCGCAACCAGGAGGAGTACCGGCAGCACCTGTGGCTACTGGGGCAGCAGCTCCGCACCCAGGAGCACTGGATCACGAGGACCTGCGGCTGCGGCAGCGGAGCTTGGAGGCGCTGGAGGATCAGGGCCATGCCCTCAGAGGTCACCTCCTGACCCTTGGTGGACAGGTTCCTGCCTCCTCCTGCTCCAGCCCCTGCGGCCGCCCAGCTCTCGCTCCTCCTCCCACCCCTGCTCCCCTTCCACTTCCTCTGCACCCTCCGTCCCTCCTGCCCCACCCTCCACACCCACTCCCGCACTCCCGCACCCGCAGTGCTGCAAGACTGGAGAGCCAGCAAGACCCCCAACCCTGAGCTTTCCCTTCCTCCTCCCTTCCTCCCCTTCCAGCTCCCTCCTCCCAGGTTTCCCCCTCCTCTCCCACCCACATTCCTCCCTCCCCCACCCCAGTTATGTACAATAAAAGAGGTTTTTGGCAAAACAGGTGTCTTTATTTGACATTAGGAAGGGGGTTAGGGAGGAAAGGAAGGAGGAAGAAGGCCCCAGTGGGGCATGCAGGGAGAGTTCAGTCCTCCTCCTCCACCTGGAAGTTCTCCCGCAGGGCTTCCCCGGATCTGGACGGCTCCCCTGGGCCTGGACGGTGCGGGGGCTGCACATACTGGCCAGCCATGCGCTCAGTCTCAGCCATCCAGGCTGGCAGGAAAGCCTCCCGCCTTCGCTCACATAAATGGTGCAGCACACAACATGCTGCCACCACGGGAGGGATATTGTGCTCGGCGAGGTGTGTGAGGAGGCATCAGAATCGGGCTTTCAGGCGTCCAAGGCCCCCTCAACCACAATGCGGGCCCTGGTGAGCCTGGCATTGAAGGCCTGCCGGGAGGTTGAGGTGTGCCCGTGTCATGGGCTTCATTAGCCAGGGCTGTAGGGGGTAGGCCGCATCCCCCACCAGGCAGATGGGCATGTCCACGTCCCCGACCTTGATGTGGCGGTCGGGGAAGAAGGTCCCGGCGTGCAGCCTCCGGCACACGGAGGAGTTCCGGAATACCCTGGCATCGTGTGCCTTGCCGGACCAGCCCACATTAATGTCCATGAACTGGCCCCGGTGGTCAGACACAGCCTGCAGGAGGACGGAGAAGTACCCTTGCGGCTGATGTACTAGGAGGCCTGGTGTTCCAGGGCAGGGATGGGGATGTGCGTCCCGTCGATGGCCCCCGCAGTTGGGGAAGCCGAGGCGCCAAACCCTGGATGACGCGTCCGGGTCAGCGGGCGGTTCACCTGCAGAGCAGCACCCGGTTGATGGCCTTGACCACCTGCAGAGAGACACACCAAACCGCGCGAATCACTGGTGGCACCCGGGTGGCTGGGAGTGTTCGTTCCCTGGCACTGCCCCGCCCCACTCCCAGAAGCAACCCCGCTGCGATCCTGGCACGCAGGCGCGTGCAGTGCAACCGGGACAGACCGAGCCCCTCCCGTGCAGGGCACTTTTGCCTCCGCCCCCATTTTCCTGGGCGGCCCATCCCCTCCTTGCAGCCCCCTCCCCTGGCCCGTGAGTGCTGTACCTGCATGAGCACTGCTCTGATGGTGGATTTCCCCATGCCAAACTGGTTCCCGATGGATCGGTAGCTGTCCGGCATGGAGAGCTCCAGAGGCGATGGCCACACGCCTTCTGGAGGGGGATGGCGGGCCTCATGCGAGTGTCCCATTGCCACAGAGCAGGGGCGAGCCACTGCAGAGCTCCAGGAAGGTGTCCTTCTTCATCCTGAAGTTCTGGGTCCACTGTTGGTCTCCCCAGCACTCCAGGACGATGTGGTCCCACCAGTCGCTGCTGGTGTCCAGACTCCAGATGCGCGGGGCACGCTGGCGTCCAGCCACTGCTGCGGCTCCTCCACGGCCCCCAGGAGGCCAGGGGAGAGGCAGGGGCTGGACATGCACCAGATGGTGCCATGCAGCCTCCAGCCATTGCTGGCAGGCTTGCAGCAGCAAGTCCAAAAACTGACCAGAATGCCCAGAGCTCTGGCTCCATGGTGCCAACTGCGGCCAGTGGCCCCCAGTGAGAACCACCGACACAGGCAGGCAGAGAGGAAAACGCTTTGCTGTCCCTCGGCGAGGTAGGCAAGCAAGTGAAAAAGCTGAGAACAGGCTGTCCAGGGGGGTCCCGTTAAGCACGAGCCTCACATAGCCTCAGACAGCAGCCACACAAAGCAACTACTGACCTGATGCCCTGCTGGAACTGGTTTCAGCTGCCCTTAAATGCGACCCAGCGTCTAATCAGTGTGGGCGCTAGTTCGAATTAGCAAAACGCTAATTCGAATTAGTTTTGGGTCTAGATGCATTAGTTCGAATTAGCACTGTAGTGTAGACATACCCTGTGTCACAGCAAATTTTGGTGTTCTTTTTCAGTTGAATTGCCAACACTTGCTGAGCAAAACCCCTTTTTGTTTTTACCTCTCACCTGACAAATGAAATATTAATTTCAACATTCTGCTTCAGAATGGGGGGCAGATTTACCAGGGGAGGGCATTTGTTTAATTTGTTTTTATAATCTTATCCACCACCACCCCAAGAGCAGGTTTAAACTAAACCCAAACTGGAGGTTCCTCCAGAGAAATAAAGCACAAGAATTTCTAGAACTGCCATGTTCTTTCAGAAGTCTTCTTCTTCAGTAATACAGAAGCAGCTTGCTGTAAGTGATATTCTTGATATCTGTATTCATGGCCCTATCTTTGGATGTGAAAGCAGAGTTTACTTGAGTTTCAAAGTGATTATGTGTTATCCATTTATGGGGCAAGTGATTATTTCTCCTATTTTACCTAGAAATTGACTCTTGATTGACTGAGGCTAAAATCCACTTTGCATCACAAAATCTCTCTCACTTGAATCATGATCATACAGATATTGAAGTGTAACTTTTATTCTTGGTCTAGGGTAGAAAAATATGCTGAAAATGGCTGATTTCACATAGAAATAAAATATATTCCCTTTATCATTTGAATGTCCAATCAAGCTGTTCACTGGTTCAGAAATAGTCTATTAAATGCTTTCAGAAATGTGACAAAATCCAAATTTCACTACAGAGTGACTTGCTATTCAGAAAAAAAAAAAAAAGTGAAAAATGGAGAGGCAACAGCAGGATTCTAAGCCAGTTGAACAGAACAGAAATCAGTGTTGGAACCATGATGAGATAAGACAGAACTGAACCAATGTGGGAGCAGGGGCAGAGATGAGGTCATGATGGGTGGCAGACTTGGTAACTAAGAGGAGCAGGAAGAGGAAAGGATCCTGAAATTGGAGAAAGATTTTGAGGAATGAGTCAGGGTAGTGAACAAGAGACAGAAGACAGTGTCCTAGAACAGTGAGGGCAAGGGCTGGCTAATAAATGAGGAGAGGTCCGACTCCTCTGATTATAAGACCCTTGTCAACGTGATTCACATTCTTACATCTCTAAAGTGTTGCAGAAGGATCAGATTTCTGCTGTATTTTTCCCTATTCAGTAAGAAGTATGTAAGGCTAGATGCCATCTGAGCACATTGTCTCCTAGTGTTTAATTAAATTTGTAATGAAGCGGTAAAGGTGAACAAAGAAAATAGTAAGAGTGATCATTTTATAGAAAGCAAGCTCCATTGTGGAAATGTTGTTGTAATACGTGACAACCTTAAAAAAAAAAAGCAGAGCTTCACTATCCTGTCACCCCTGATAACAATTCTAATCTAGTTTTCCAATAGCATCATGACAGAAGCTTTATTGTACTGCATTAATTTTAAATGAACTTGTGATTACAATTACTAAGTTCATGTACATGAAAAGAAACTCAAGTCATCTCAACAATAAAACAGGCATCAAATTTATAAATTTATTTTATATAAATTGATTATCTTTTTGTCTTTAAGATGCTTCTCTATTGATTTTTTTAAATTAATTCATCATTATCTTTTTCATTGGGAAAAACAAGTACCTGTGAAAATGCAGCAAATAGCATAATTAGACGACCTTAATTTCACTACCTATTGTGATTGAGATACAATATTTATAATAAATGATGGGGGAGGATGGCAGGGAAAGCTAATATTGCATAAGGGTATGCAATTTCAGTTTAATATTCTACATGCTGTAATGGAATTATGTAATGAGGTTTGCCCTGGCAATTGCAAAATTTGTAAACCCTAATTTCTAGGATCTAAACCATAGCAGAGTTATCATCCATAACGTTTTCCAGGAGTCATGGAAGTTTTAATATAAGAAAATGTTGCATGATCTCCAAGTTATATTTAAGATTTCCTCTAGTCCAGCCTCCAAATACACTGGTACACCATTCCTGACATAGAATGGCTTGTTCAATCTAATTCTTTAAATCTCTAATGGCAGGGATTCTACAACCTCTCTTGGGCCTGTACAGAGTTTAACTAAACTGTTACAGTTAGAAAGTTTTTTCCCCTTAATATTTAATCTAAATCTCTTTTGCTACAGATTAATACTGTTACTTCTAGTCCTACCTTCAGTGGACTTGGAGAACAATTGGTCACCGTCCACTTTATAACAGCTCTGAGAAATATTTGAAGACTTATCAGATCACACCCCTCTTCTTCTTTACTAATAACTAAACATGTCTCCTTTAATCTTTCATCATAGATCAGATTTTCTAAAACTTTTATTATTTTGTTGATCTACTTTTGTTGATCTTACTTTTCTAGTCTGCATCTTTCCTAAACTGTAGGTACCCAGAGCTGGACACATCCTCCAGCTGAGGCTTCACCAGTGCCAAAATCAATGGTACAATTACCTCCTATGACTTACATGACACTCCTTAGAAACAGACCCATTCTCTGGCTGACTGAAGCATGTAAAACACATAAAACACAGCAGGGGCTGTATCTAATGGAAAATGAATATACCAGATACAAGCACAGCTGGAGCTCAGCATTTAATGTATTTATTTTCCGCTGATCTATGAGAAGTAGTCAGTTCTTAGGCAGCTGGAAGTCCATGGGATTTAAATGTCTTTCTATTTTCTGTTTATATTCTGATATTCTAAAATAATAGCAGTGCCATGGACATGGATATAATTATATATACAGACTATATATAGTTGAATTTTAATATATTTGATACAAATGTTCAGTAGCTGACAGTCTTCAGAAATAAATAATGGGTCAGAAGCATATTAATTTGTTCTCAATACTGTTTTATTCAAGAGTAAGATTTTCAGCAGTTGCTATATATGGCTATGGAGGAGAATCAGAAAGATTTCCAAAGTGACTTTAGCTACCTTCATCACCTTTGAAAATCCCCACCCAAACAGAATACAAATGAGAAAGCCTTTATGCAGCCTATATCACCTCCTTCTGAGGTAAAACACACTGGATGTTGCTTTGGGATAAGGAATCCCTCTGAGGTTGAGATCTACTAAATCACCACAGCCAGGCACTGGGATTTGCCTTCAGTGAGAGAAAAGGCCAGGAGCTCATTGACACACCTGGAAGATTTCAATATAGCTATACAGGAGTTCAGTGGGCAACCTGTGAGGAACATGGTGATAATACTGACTCCTGTTCTTATCAGCCCCTTTTGTTCCCTGGAAGGATGGCTCCCTTGGCAATGCTATCGGGATCCTCCACTGATCAAAGGCTGACCATGTGAACCTCAGGGTCAGGAGAAAAGTGACCCATAAAAGGATGATACACTGTCACTCCTGGGACTCTGGGGATGACCGTGTCCTGGGGGCAGGTGGCCCAGCACAGCCTATGTACTTGCCCCTGCCCTGGTCCTTCCCGTCAGGAATCTCTAATTTCCCCCAGAGTCTGTTTCAGCAACCTTTGGCCTTCAAGCTGCCCAGCTTGACCACACGTCTTACCCCTTTTGACAGGATGGCCCTGCCCAATAGTCCCCCAAAGTGACCCAGAGTTGAAGTCAGCTTGCCCCTTTTTATTCAGGTAGCCCAGCTCAATAGTCCCCCTCCTGGAAACCCAGGGTCAAAGTATATAGTTTGACACTCCGTGGTCAGGGCTAGCACAGTTCAATAGTCCCGCCCGTAACCTAAGGTAGTAGTCTGTTCAAGAACAAGTAAGTAAGAGGAAGGTTTGTATCCCCCAGCAGGGAGTCAGGCCCTCCACTCAACTGGACCCCTAGCCAGGGGCCTGTCAGTGGCTTGCTCACGCCACCAAGTCAGCGGGGAATCCTGACCAGCATGCAGACTCCTCAACAATGGCTCCTCACTACTCACCTGGTAGCCGTTGTCGCTCTGAACAGCTGCTTCCTGTTTCTCAACTCACTGGTGGGTCTCAGTTTCACCATGCCTCTCTGTGTTTTGGGTACTGCTCCTTTCCCCCCAGACCCAATGAGGTCTCAAGAGGCGTCCGTCTCAGTCTGTGTGGTAGAGTCCTGGCCTTTAGGTAGGCACTGGGGCTTGCAGGGGCTGGCTCAGCACATGCTCTCCCTCTGGCTGCCAGCCCCAACTGAGCTGAGCTGCTCTCTTTTATATTAGTGCAGACTGAGCATGCCCAGTAAGCTAAAGCAGCGAGTGGGCCTCCACCCTCCGGGCTGGAGTTAACCCCTTCCTGACCAATGCTGGGTCGTATGCCTGTCAGACACTCAACTATCATCTTTATGGCTAAGTGCTACAGGGCTGGAGAGGAAGAGAAGGTGATTTCTGCTCCAACCTGCTTGCTCCTGAATCTGTGCTCCTGAAACCTTGGACACAGTTCCTGGGGATGCAAGTGCATGGAAGTGGCTGAGTCTGTCTGGGCAGAAGAGCGGAAGACAGTCACCTGGAGCCAATGGAGCCACCTGACAGGAGCCAGAAGAGGTTCTGATGACTGGCTGGCCCAACTTCCTATAGATCTCTGGGGATCTATGCATGTTTGAGGTCCACCCTGACCCCATTTTCTGTAAGAGGTGTGAAAAATTCCCTTCCCACCAATAATATAACCATCTCCACATATCTTGGGACCTTCTTTCTGTGAGATCTGTCCTGTGGGCTTTCCATGAGATGGAATAATCCCCAGATCCTTGTCACACAAAACTCCCATTTACATCAGTGAGAGTTTGCCTCAATAAGTAGAGTCAGGATTTAAGATATGACAGAGACATAAATGGAGGTTATTGGAGAGATGATTAGTCATCCATACATGTTTCAGACATTCATTTTTTCTTATGACAAAAAGGCATCCCTATTTTCTCAATGTTCCCTGAGATTTGATTTCCCCCCCTTCTCCTATTTGTCCTTTCAGACAGGAATCATTTGAGTGTAAAACCTAATGCTCATAAAATGCAGCCCATTACCCTGAAATGCTGGGAGATGCTGAGTAATCAGTTAATATGCTGTGACAAAATATGACCACAAATAGCTGTATCAAGTGCGTATTTCAACTTGTATTCCAAAACTGTGATTTATGAGTTTAACCTCTAAAAGGGATGAGGTCATTTCAACACACACCTATGGTAAGAAGAAAGGCAGGCCTCTTTAATGGCGAAGGTTTTCAAGTTAGACTGATATAATAATGGTGAAGCCCCTATTAAAATGAAAGTTATTTACTGTAACCAGAGTAGACAGGCAGCCAAGACATTTTGCGCAAAAGCAGTCTAAACGGAAAAAAGCCCTTGTGGCCGCTGGGACGCTCCATACCTGCAGGCAGCTCCCGGACTTCCTGGTAACCCGAGCCCCCTTAAAGGCAGACGCAGCCTGCAGAGGCCACGAGGCAGAAGCAGCTTTGCCACCTCTGCCCAGAGCTCTGCCACGCGGCTCTGCTCCCTGCAACAGCCACCAGACCACCCAGAATGGCTGTTCCGGAGGGGGGGACCAACCCGCACCCCCAGCACAGGAGGCCCCAAGGGCACAGAAAGCGGGCCCCATCCTGGTCCTCAGGAGCTGGAGGCCCTCCTGGACCTCTGGGCCAGGAGGAAGAGGCCCTCCACGACCCACGGTCCGTCGGCGCCACGGACATTTTCCGCCGCATGGCCCAGGCGCTCTGACCAGGGTCATCAGCCCGGACCCTGGAACAGGGCTAAAGAGCTGCGCCTGGGCTATGTCCGGGCCAGGGGCAGGCAGAGCGACACCTGCCCCACTACCAGCTCCACGCCATCCTGGGCCAGGCACCACCACCCCACGGAACCTCGGTGCGGTGGACACCTGCAGCGCCCCATCACCAGGCCCAGTGAGGTGGAGGAGGCAGCAGCTGCCCAGTGGGTCAGAGGACGGGGCGGACCAGCACTGCCACCCTCCAGGCAGGCCCCTCCGGCAGCCCGGCGTCTCCCGTGTGTCCTCGGAGGCTGAGGAAGGATCCACTGGTGAGTGTTGCACTTTGCACTCACAAGGGCGGGGGGGAGCCAGGCGCCTGGAGGGGGGGGGAGAGAGCGTCACTCAGGCCGCATGAGCTGCACGCTGTGTAACATTAGCAGTATGCAGCACGTGCAACCACGTGCAGCCTGGTGACCGAACGGCACGTGGCCACGGCAGGCAGCTCCAGGGCACGCCTGGGACCGTGCTGCTCACACACATTCGGCAGGACCAGGGGGAAGGGTGGATGCCGGCTGGAACCAGCCAGGGCCCCAGGGGCTCAGGCCAGAGCCCACAGCTCCGCAAGGGTGCAGCACACAGAATGGCACACTGTCCCATGCCTGGCTGTGAGGCACAGCCAGCTGCTCCTGGGAAAACCGCAGCGTCACAGCCCTGTGAGCGTGGCCCCACTGAGCCCCCCCTCACCTGCTCCCGGTGCCTTGGCTGGCCCCTGAGGAAGTCCCCACTGCGGCCACACATGTCCCTGGGCTACGTGTGTGTGTGGGAGGGCTCGGGGAGGGACCTGAGTTTTGCTGCAAGGATGGTACACTCCCAGTCACTCTCCTGGTTCCGTCCAGGAGACATCCACGTGATGGGGATCTGAGCCCAGACCACGTCTGCCAGATGTGCTCCCAGGCACTGTGTGGGATTCATCTCGCTCCTGTCAAACACCATTGATTAGCCCAAAGCCTCACAGCCTCCACCGGCAGGAGTTCCACAGGTTAACACAACACAAGCGCCCTCCCACCCCCAAGGGGCCAGGACACAGACCGGTGGTTACAATACATGGAGAGGACCCTACTCCAGGGGCGGTCCTGTATGCAAACATACAACACGGGGAGGGGGTAACCGAGTGGGCCCAAGCCACACTACTGTGGTGTCACCTGGGCTCAGGGGTGGAGGGCATGGGGTGTGGGGACAGTGGCCGGGCTGCCTGACTGACCCATCCTTTCTTCTGTTCCCTGCAGTGGGACCAAGCAGGAGCAGGGGACCCTCCAGCCCTGCAGCAGCGGCAGCACCCCCAGCTGCCCAAGCACCAAGCTGGCGGGTCCGGCAGTGGGACCAACTGCTTCGGCGGCACGTGCAGGCCATCGAACAGGTGGAGGCAGCCATCACACGCTGGGTGGAGGCGGACCTGGAGTGACGCCAGCAGGCCTGGGGCCCCTTCCAGGCCCAGTGTGTGCGCATGGCCGATGCCATCTCCGCCCTCACCGCACACATTGGCCATGCCATTCATTATGGCATGGCCTTGACCCATGCACCTGCCATCCCTCCCATAGCAATGCCCGTACCCCCTCCTGCTCCTGCCCCTCCTGCTCCTGCAATGCCCCTCTGCTCCTGCCCCTCCTGCTCCCGCCTGCCCCTCCTGCTCCTGCCCCTCCTGCCCACCTCCCCGTGCTGCCTGCCCGGCGGCCTGACCCCCATGTGCAGGTCCGCCCCTCAGAAGCAGTCGCAGGGGCCACCCCTCCCAGCAGTAGCTCCCCCTCCCAGTTGAAGGCCTCCTCCCCCTCCCACCCTACATCTCCCCATCCAAAATTGTAAATAAAAAGTTCCAAATGTTATGTCGTGTTCCAAAAAAACCTGTGTTGGTTGTTTATTGGGAGGTAAGGGGAGGGGAGGAGGGAAGGGTTGGGGATGGGAGGGAGATGTAAAGGGAGACAGAGGCGACCCTACTGTGGGGCCTGGAAGAACATCTCCGTCAGTGCCTCCCGGATGCGCACCCCATCCTGGTGCGCCTGGCAGATGGCAGCTGTGCTGGGCTGTTGAAAGGCCTGGCCCTCGCCTGCCATCCATGCCGGGAGGAAGGCCTCCCCGCTCCGCTCCACGATGTTGTGGAGCACACAGCACGTGGCCACTACCTCGGGGACGTTCCGCTCACCCATCTCCAGACGGGTGAGCAAACACTGAAACCGGGCTTTCAGACGGCCAAAGGCGCACTTGACCTGGTTGCAGGCCCGGTTGAGGCGGTCGTTGAACCGTGCCCGGTTGTGGTCTGTCCGCCCCGTGTAGGGCCGCATTAACCAGGGCAGCAGGGGGTAGGCGACGTCCCCCACAACACATGTGGGCATGGGCACGTCCCTGACAGTAAATTCCCGCTGGGGGAAGTAAGTGCCCGCCTCCAGCCTGCCAAACAGGCTGGAGTTGCGTAGGATGCGGGCGTCATGTGCCCTGCCGGACCAGCCCGCATAAATGTCCAGGAAGCGGCCATGGTGGTCCACGAGGGCCTGGAATACGATTGAGAAGTACCCCTTGTGGTTTATGAAATGGGCCGCTCGATGCTCCGGGGCATGGATGGGGATGTGGGTTGCATCCAGGGCTCCCCCGCAGTTGGGGAACCCCAGGGCAGCGAAGCCGGCCACCGTAGCCTCCACGTCCTGCAGGCGGATGACTCGCTGGAGCAGGACATCGTTGATGGCACGGACGACCTGCAGAAGGGTGCAGAGAAACACAGGGGAATGCATCACATAAGGCAGGGTGAGTGCGTGCTCCCTTGGGGGCTTCCAACCCCCCCTGTGATGCCCTCTGCCCTCACACACACACACACACCCAGGGCCCCCTCGCCCCACGGTCCCCCCCCACCAGCAGGCTTGTGCAAGGGAGGGACGGCCCAAACCCCTGGGTGATGGGGCATTCCCCATCGGCCCAGCCTGGAGTCCTGCCTGCCCCTGGGTATGGAGTGCAGCACCCTCCCCTGCCCCACCCCCCCAGGACTTACCTGCATGACGACAGCACCGACGGTGGATCTGCCCACCCCGAACTGGTGTGCCACCGCTCGGTAGCTGTCCGGGGTGGCCAGCTTCCATACTGCGATGGCGACCCTCTTGTCAACGCGGATGGGTGCCCGCAGCCGGGTGGTGGTTCTCTGGAGCACAGGGGCGAGCCAGGCACATAGCTCCAGGAACGTCTGCTTTCGCATCCGAAAGTTCTGGAGCCATTGCTAGTCGTCCCATTGCCCCAGGACCAGCCAGTCCCACCAGTCCGTACTGGTGTCCAGTCTCCACAGTGGCCTCTCCACGGTGGGGTGGGGATGGCGCAGGGATGCCACGGCCTCCCTGGTGAGGGAGTCCAGAGTGACCTGTGCTTCGAGGTCCTGGACGACGAGTGCAGCAGCCTGGAGCAGCAGCTGCAGGCACTCCAAAATGGCCGGAAGGGGCCAGAGCAGGCACAAGGCCATCCCTGGCTCCATGGCACAAAAAGAGAGCTGAGGTCCAAAAATCAGCTAATGGCACTAAGGCACAAGGCAGTGGTGTCCAACAAGGCAGAGGGCAACCACAAATAGAACTGCTATGGCTGTCAGTCCCTGCAAGAGGTCCTAAAGCTCGCAGCAGGAGAGAAACAGCTGTCTGGGGAGATCCCTTTAAGCACGTGTCTCAAAGGAGCTCCAGTCCCGGCCCCCGGAAAGGGCTGGTGCCCTTTTGCCCTCTTCAAAATGGCTCCGGACTTCTGCTTTTGCACAAAAGCGTCCCGCCAATGTAGACGCGCTTTTGCGCAAAAGCGCATCGTTCTTACGATGAGTCCCGGACCAATATAGACGCTCTCTTGAGCAAATACTCTAACGCAAAAACTCTTGCGTTAAAGAGTATTTGCGCAAAATCATGCCAGTGTAGACGTAGCCTTTGGGTCCATCTCACACAGAACCGGCTCGAGCCCCTACCCAGTAACCTGGGAAATTCACACACCCCTGGGTGCCTCTGAGAGGCAATGCTTCCCCACTCGTAAAAACAGAGTCTGAGTGTAGGAAAGAAACATTTAATGAAACAGAGAGAGAAGTCATACGGCATTAACTTGGGAAAATATCACAGAGTTCATAGCCCAAACATGAGCTAAGCCCCCCACCCCCCAGCCAAGAGTCACCCGAAGTCCCAAAGTCCGACACCCCAAGGCTACGTCTACATTGGCAAGATTTTGCGCAAATACTTTTAACGCAAGAGTTTTTGCGTTAAAGTATTTGCGCAAGAGAGCGTCTAGACTGGCATGAGCCTTTGCGCAAAAGCATCCGTGCCAGTGTAGACGCTCTCTTGCGCAAGAAAGCTCCGATGGCCAGGCTTTCTTGCGCAAGAAATTCATGTTGCTTGTCTACACTGGCTTCTTGCGCAAGAACAGTTGCGCAAGAGGTCTGCGTCTAGACTGGCAAGTTTTCCAAAAGCAGTTGCTTTTGCGGAAAAACTTGCCAGCTGTCTACACTGGCCGCTTGAATTTGCGCAAGAACACTGGCGATCTAATGTAAGATTGTCAGTGTTCTTGCGCAAATACTATGCTGCTCCCGTTCGGGAAAAAGCCCTCTTGCGCAAATGTATTTTGCGCAAGAGGGCCAGTGTAGACAGCTAAAAACTGTTTTGCGCAAAAAAGCCCCAATGGCGAAAATGGCGATCGGGGCTTTCTTGCAAAAAACGTCTAGATACGCGGGCGCTTTTCCACAAAAAGTGCTTTTGCGCAAAGCGTCGTGCCAATCTAGACGCTCTTTCATAAATACTTTTAACGGAAAAACTTTTCCGTTAAAAGCATTTGCGAAAATCATGCCAGTCTAGACGCAGCCGAGGGCTTTTTCTGGCGGGAGCATCATAGTTCTTGCGCAAGAAGCACGGATTTCACACATTAGAACGTCAGTGTTCTTGCGCAAGAACTCCCCGCCAGTGTAGACAGGCAGCATGTTTTTGCGTAAAATCGGGCGCTTTTGCGCAAAATCATGCCAATGTAGACACAGCCCAAAAGTCTCTGTCCCTGGTCAGTGCCGCCCAGAGCCCAAAAGTTCACCTGCAGGGTTTTACCTCCCAACCTGGGTAGAAATGGGGCGGGGATAGATAGGGGCACCTTATGAGTCCGACGCACCTCTCCAGGGTTCTGCTGCAGTCTTTAACAGCCACTCCGCCACGTTCCACCAGCGGTCTCGTTCCACTCCACCGGACGCTCCACTGGTCACCTGCCCCCCGCTCCTACCAGCCGCGCGATGCCGCTGGTTGCCGCTCCTCGCCTGCTGCTGGTCCTCACCAGCCACTCTGCTGGCCGCCACTGCTTCGCTGGCTGCAATCGGTCTGGCTCCCAGCCAAACCAGTGATTTCAGCTCTTATTGATTTCAACTCTTTAGCCACCACCTAGACTGGTGAAGGATTCCAGCTTCCACGAGACTAGCAAAAAGACTTCTTATGGAGTCTGCTTTAGATCTGTCCTTAAAACAAAGGGGAAAGGGCAGGTTAGGCCAGTCTTACAGCTCATACCTGGTAGGTGTGAAGCAGGCTGATTCAAGCCCTTTAACTCTCCCCCCCAGCTCAGTTCACGCAACTCTGGAAGGGGAAGGCTTGTTCCTGAGACCTCTTACAACTCTTACAGTGATGGTGGTGTCTCTCCTGCAAGCACTGGTGTCATGTTTTACAGTTCCCACATTTAGGGGTAGCATGATTTGTGACCCACAACAGCCCCAAATTATTTACAATACACCACATTCCATTCCAACACTGATCCTCCATCAGCCCTGGCTGAATTGGATTTACATAGCCACACCTCGGATTCCTTCCCCCTCCTGGCATGAGCTGTATTTACATATCAACAGTTAACAGTTAATTATCTTGCAGAGCTAAACAATTGGGCTGCGTCTAGACTGGCAAGTTTTTCTGCAAAAGCAACTGCTTTTGCGCAAAAACTTGCCAGCTGTCTACACTGGCCGCTTGAATTTGCGCAAGAACACTGACGATCTAATGTAAGATTGTCAGTGTTCTTGCGCAAACTATGACGCTCCATTCAGGATAAGCCCTCTTGCGCAAATGTATTTGCGCAAGAGGCCAGTAGACAGGGAGGACTGTTTTGTGCAAAAAGCCCCGATGGCGAAAATGGCGATCGGGGCTTTCTTATAAAACAGCGTCTAGATACGGATGCTTTTCCGCAAAAGTGCTTTTGCACAAAGCATCCGTGCCAATCTAGACGCTCTTTCGCAAATGCTTTTAACGGAAAAACTTTTCTGTTAAAAGCATTTGCGGAAAATCATGCCAGTCTAGACGCAGCCTTGGAGTGAGCATACCCACCCCCAGAGCAGCTCCCTCCTTTTAGCTGGCTGATAGCAAGCAGCAGTTCAGCCCCTGCTTACACCTGGATGGGATGATGTAGTTGGGGTTGGTTCTGCTTTGAGCAGGGGGGTGGACTCTATGACCTCCTGAGGTCTCTTCCAGCCCTAGGATTCTATGGGTGTGTCTAGACTACAGGGTTTTTTAGAAAAAAGTGGCCTTTTTTCAAAAAAACTTCCCCTGTGTCTAGACTGCTGCTGCGTTCTTTCGAAAGTAAATCGAAAGAACGCAGCAGTTTTTTCGACCGTGGAAAACCTCGTTTTATGAGGAATAATGCCTTTTTTCGAAAGTACTCTTTTGAAAAAAGGCGCTATGTAATGCAAACTGTGCTTTTTCGAAAGAGAGCATCCAGACTGCTTGGGTGCTCTCTTTCGAAAAAGTGGCTTCCTTTTTCGAAAGTACTGGTTGTTGTCTAGATGCTCTTTTTCGAAAGAGGCTTGCAGTCTAGACGTAACCTAAGATTCTAAGATGAGGAAGTTACTCACCTTGTAACGATGGTTCTTAGAGATGTATGTCCCTATGGGTGCTGCACAACCCACCCTCCTCCTCTGTACTTCAGAGTTATATATAGGGCTCTGCGGTAGAGAAGGAAGTGAGAGGCTTTTGCCCACGTAGTGCTAGATAGCCTTGAGGTACATCATGAGGGAGGGAGAGCACATACGCAGGCTCAACGGGCACTGCTACCAAAAAATCTCTGATAAGAAGTGCAAGGGCGCACATATACCTACAATGGAGTACTCCTAGGGGGACACATCTCGAAGAACCATCATTCCTGCACAAGGTGAGTAACTTCCTCTTATGGGCTCAAATCAGGATGAAGGAAGAAGTGTATTTAGTCCCATCCATGTATAGTATTTATCTGAATATAAAATCTGGAGTGACCCCATGGGGTTATTAATGCAGAAATGTCTTAATGATCTAGGCCATGCCAATACTGAAACCAAATAAGGAATTAAAAATAGATAGAAATATTCTCTATGGTGGCCTTTTTGGAGGGTTGGGTTTTTCTGTACAAGGGTATGTCTACACTAGCCACCCTAGTTCGAACTAGGGTGGCTAATGTAGTCATTTGAACTTGCAAATGAAGCCCGGGATTAAAATATCCCGGGCTTTATTTGCATGTTCCCGGGTGCCGCCATTTGTAAATGCCTGGTAGTTCGGACTCCCTGCCCGCAGCTACACGCGGCACGGGCTAGGTACTTCGAACTAAAGCCCCTAATTCAGACTGCCGTTACTCCTCCTGCAATGTGTTCGAACTAGGGTGGCTAGTGTAGACATACCCCAAGAGTGTATTGCTTCAAAAGTCAGACAAAGTGATCCTCTCAAGTGTCCATAATATGATTTGGGATCCAGCAGGATGAGATATGTACTATATCATTTATCTGACTCACTTATGGTGATTTTATTCTATATCATGTTTTTACTTTGTTTTGGTAAAAGTTGATGAATTGTGTTTTTTGTGTAGGCTCCCTTTACTATAGGAGTCTCTGACTTTTACTGGGAGGATCCTTTGTGCTACAATCTGACCCTAGAGCAGTGGCTCTCAAACTGTGGTTCGTGGACAACAAGTGGTCCCCGGCTCGAGCTGAGTTCCCCCTCCCCCTGCAGTGGGGAGCCTGCGCTGCTGCTACAGCCTCGTGGCAGCAGCGAAACTAGAGCACCAGCTCCAACTTCTCGCTTGGAGGGTAAAGCCCCGACCTTCCCTGCCAGACCCGGCTCGCAAAGAGACCAAGCGGCTCTACGCGCTGCCACTCTCCCGCCCTGCCCCCTGCCGCTGGGGGAATGGCAGCACAGTGACACACCATCTGGAGGCTTTCCCCTCTGCTCCCATTGGTCAGAGTTGCAGCCAATGGGTGCAGCAGGAGGCTGTGCCTGCGAACGACAGGGGTGCAAAGCCAGGTAAACTCCCCCCCTCATGCCCAGAACCTGCACCCCAATCCCCCTCACACACACACATGCCAGGACCCCGCACCCCCAGGTTGCTCCTGCACCCTCCCTCCTGGCCAGACACCCTACTCCCAGCCTGCTCCTGCACCCTACCTCCCACCCTCACCCCCTCCTGCCCCCTACCTCCTGCCCACATCCTGCACCCCCCCTATGCCACTTGCTGGCAGCCCTGTCCCACACACTGAACCCCTCATTTTTGTCCCCGCTCCAGAGCCTGGGGGGTCCACAAAATCCACTAACCCTGGAACCCCGGAAGAGTAAATCCAAGGTCTGGGTGGGAGGTAGGGTGCTGGAGCAGCCTGGTGGGAGGGTGTCTGGCCAGGGGGGAGGGAGCAGGAGCAAGCTGGGGGTGCAGGGTCTTGGCAGGGGGAGGGGGAGAGTGAGGAGGATTGGGGTGCGGGGGTCTGGGCATGAGGAGGGATGCTCATCTGGCTTTGTGCCCCTGTTGCTCCCATTGGCTGGTGGTTTGTAGAGAGTTGTGCCCTTGTAAGACTGCTACTGGTAGCAGGAACTGCTCCTATAATATATTGCTACCAGAAGTAGCACAATCCTACAGGCAATTGTTTCTAAACAGAAAACCAAATGTTTAGCATTGCTATCCGTTTCAGTGTTGGGCTCCTCTGTCGTCCTCTGCACTGGCTTTGTCTTCATGGCAACCCAAATGGTATCTTGTAAGCACAGAAAATCCTGAGATTCCAGATACTCTGTACCGCTGTGAAAAACTAAGCCAGGGGGGTGGGGTGCACTGGGCACAATGCAATACAGCAGTGTTTCTCGGTTTACTCCAGCTCTTCAGTGAGGGGTGAAGATGGGGGATAGAGTCCCCTAGTGACCTCGCTCCCTCTGGCTGCACCCCCCTGACCTCCTGGGGAGACAGGCAGCCCCCTCCCCTGGCTTCTAGAGGAATCCCACTCTGCGCAGCTGCCCTACAAAGCAATCCTCCCAGCCTCGGAAATGCAGCTGCCTGCACTGCTGAGCAGAAGACAGGATGGGCAGGTCCCACGGGGGAAAGGCCTCCGGGGCTCCTCTGAATGCTTCCCCAGCCCTGCAGTGCGATGGCCAGGCTTCTCCTTCTCCTGTTGCCTTATATATTAAAAATGAACACACTTGGAGTGAGGTGGAGATGGACATAGGAGACGGAAGTGTTGAGAGTCTCTGGGTTAGGCTAAAAGGGATTAAAAACAAAGGTGATGTCATGCTAGGAGTCTACTACAGGCCACCTGCAGGTGGAAGAAGTGGATGAGGCTTTTTTTAAACAACTAACAAAATCATCCAAAGCCCAAGATTTGGTGGTGATGGGGACTTCAACTATCCAGATATATGTTGGGAAAATAACACACAGGGCACAGACTATCCAATAAGTTCTTGGACTGCATTGGAGACAACTTTTTATTTCAGAAGGTTGAAAAAGCTACCGGGGGGAAGCTGTTCTAGATTTGATCCTAACAAATAGGGAGGAACTGGTTGAGAATTTGAAAGTGGAAGGCAGCTTGGGTGAAAGTGATCATGAAATCATAGAGTTCACAATTCTAAGGAAGGGTAGAAGGGAGAACAGCAAAATAGAGACAATGGATTTCAGGAAGGCGGATTTTGGTAAGCTCAGAGGCTGATAGGTAAGGTCCCATGGGAATCGAGACTGAGGAAAAACAACTGAGGAGAGTTGGCAGTTTTCAAAGGGACATTGTTAAGGGCCCAAAAGCAAGCTATTCTGATGTGTTGGAAAGATAGAAAATACGGCAAAAGACCGCCTTGGCTTAACCACGAGATCTTGCGTGATCTAAAAATAAAAAGGAGTCATATAAAAAATGGAAAGTAGGACAAATTACAAAGGATGAATATAGGCAAACAGCACAGGAATGCAGGGCAAGATTAGAAAGGCAAAGGCAGAGAATGTGCTCAAAGCTAGCTACGGGAATAAAGGGAAACAAGAAGACTTTTTATAAATACATTAGAAGCAAGAGGAAGACCAAGGAGAGGGTAGGCCCACTGGTCAGTGAGGAGGAGAAACAGTAACAGGAAACTTGGAAATGGCAGAGATGCTCAATGACTTCTTTGTTTGGTCTTCACCGAGAAGTCTGTAGGAATGCCTAACATAGTGAATGCTAGTGGGAAGGGGGTAGTTTTTGAAGGTAAAATAAAAAGAACAAGTCAAAAATCACCTAGAAAAGTTAGATGCCGGCAAGTCACCAGGGCCTGATGAAATGCATCCTAGAATACTCAAGGAGCTGATAGAGGAGGTATCTGAGCCTCTAGCTATCATCTTTGGAAAATCATGGGAGACAGGAGAGATTCCAGAAGACTGGAAAAGGGCAAATATAGTGCCCATTTATAAAAAGGAAATAAGAACAACCCAGGAAACTACAGACCAGTTAGTTTAACTTCTGTGCCAGGGAAGATAATGGAGCAAGTAATTAAGGAAATCATCTGTAAACACTTGGAAGGTGGCAAGGTGATAGGAACAGCCAGCATGGATTTGTAAAGAACAAATCATGTCAAACCAATCTGATAGCTTTCTTTGATAGGATAACGAGTCTTGTGGATAAGGGAGAAGCGGTGGATGTGGTATACCTAGACTTTAGTAAGGCGTTTGATACGGTCTCGCATGATATTCTTATCAATAAACTAGGTAAATACAACTTAGATGGGGCTACTATAAGGTGGGTGCATAACTGGCTGGATAACCGTACTCAGAGAGTAGTTATTAATGGTTCACAATCCTGCTGGAAAGGCATAACAAGTGGGGTTCCTCAGGGTCTGTTTTGGGACCGGCTCTGTTCAATATCTTCATCAACGATTTAGATATTGGCATAGAAAATGCGCTTATTAAGTTTGCAGATGATACCAAGCTGGGAGGGGTTGCGACTAATCTGGAGGATAGGGTCATAATTCAAAATGACCTGGACAAATTGGAGAAATGGTCTGAGGTAAATAGGATGAAGTTTAATAAAGACAAATGCAAAGTGCTCCACTTAGGAAGGAACAATCAGTTTCATACATACAGAATGGGAAGCGACTGTCTGGGAAGGAGTATGGCAGAAAGGGATCTAGGGGTTATAGTGGACCACAAGTTGAATATGAGTCAGCAGTGTGATGCTGTTGCAAAGAAAGCAAACATGATTCTGGGATGCATTAACAGGTGTGTTGTGAGCAAGACACGAGAAGTCATTCTTCCGCTCTACTCTGCGCTGGTTAGGCCTCAGTTGGAGTATTGTGTCCAGTTCTGGGCACCGCATTTCAAGATAGATGTGGAGAAATTGGAGAGGGTCAGAGAAGAGCAACGAGAATGATTAAAGGTCTAGAGAACATGACCTATGAGGAAGACTGAAGGAATTGGGTTTGTTTAGTTTAGAAAAGAGAAGATTGAGGGGGAACATGATAGCAGTTTTCAGGTATCTAAAAGGATGTCATAAGGAGGAGGGAGAAAACTTGTTCATCTTGGCCCCTGAGGATAGAACAAGAAGCAATGGGCTTAAACTGCAGCAAGGGAGGTTTAGGTTGGACATTAGGAAAAAGTTCTAACTGTCAGGGTAGTCAAACACTGGAATAAATTGCCCAGGAGGTTGTGGAATCCCCATCTCTGGAGATATTTAAGAGTAGGTTAGATAAATGTCTATCAGGGATGGTCTAGACAGTATTTGGTCCTGCCATGAGGGCAGGGGACTGGACTCAATGACCTCTCGAGGTCCCTTCCAGTCCTAGTAGTCTATGATTCTATGATTCCAGCAGCCGGCACAGCACCTTCCCCATGCCTTACCTGCAGGCGGCAGGGCCCATGGGCCGATGCTACGGTGCAACACGGGGAGGCGGATCGTGATCTCCTGTCTAGTGGAGCCGGCTCCCCATGGGCGAGGCTAGATGCTGGGCTGTGGCGGTGCTAGAGTGCTCCCGGCGGTGGTGTGGTGCGCAGGCTGCTGCTTCCCCGCTGGACACCACTGAGATCGCTGCCCGGGTAGCGCCGGTCAATAGCAGCGGTGGGGAAAGCCTCGCTGCTGTTCCCCCAGCGGGTGGGGGGGGGGCTGAGCCCCCACTCCCCCCATCCCCATGCAGTGGGGAGACAGTGCGGGCTACCCACCTTATGGGTGAGGAAGGTGTGGGGGCTGAGCTTGAGCCATGGACCACCTGGGAGGCAGCTGCAGACCACTAGTGGTCTGGGGACTGCACTTTGAGAACCACTGCTCTAGATGGATGGATAACTTATTTTACGGTTTCAGTGGGTGCAGCTGCACCCAAAGACAACAGCTCAGCTGACAGCCTCGTTGGACCAAATCTCCATATAAGTGTAGGCATAGCCTTGCACTTCTACGATGTAGGCCACACCTGTTTAGCAAACAGAGCAGCAGTCCGTAGTCTCCACCTGTATATTGGACTATTGCAGAGGTGGGTCTTGTCTTAATGCTCAGTGGATTTCAGCTGTAGTAGATTTGTTTATGAAAAATGAGGTAGGCAGGAGCCAGGTGTTTCAACTGCAGAGGGAAAAATCTGTATTAAGAATTAGAACTTCATTCCAGAGCTGCCAGGGACCCTTTCATGGTATGACACACAAGGGCATTTCAGAAACTGTCAGGGGCTATGCTGTGTGAGGGAGAAGGGTAGGAGCAGGCTTTGGTGTGGCTTGTCCGGGAGGGAGGCTATTCCAGCATATGGAACACAACAGCAGCTCACATTGCTACCATCTCTTTCAGTATTTGGTGTTTTATTTTTCATAGAATCATAGAATCATAGAACCATAGAGCTGGAAGAGACCTCAGAAGGTCATCAAGTCCAACCCCCTGCTCTAGGCAGGACCAATCCCAACTAAATCAACCCAGCCAGGGCTTGGTCAAGCCGAGACTTAAACACCTCCAGGGATGGAGATTCCACTACTTCCTAGGTAACCCATTCCAGTGCTTCACTACCCTCATAGGGAAATAGTTTTCCTAATATCCAACCTGGACCTCTCCCACCACAACTTGAGACCATTGCTCCTTGTTCTGCCATCTGTCACTACTGAGAACAGCCTCTCTCCATCCTCTTTGGAACCTCCCTTCAGGAAGTTGAAGGCTGCTATCAAATCCCCCCTCACTCTTCTCTTCTGCAGACTAAACAGACCCAACTCCCTCAGCCTCTCCTCATAAGTCATATGCTCCAGCCCCCTAATCATTTTGGTTGCCCTCCGCTGGACCCTCTCCAATGCGTCCACATCCTTTTTGTAGTGGGGGGCCCAGAACTGGACACAATACTCCAGATGTGGCCTCACCAGAGTCGAATAAAGGGGAATAATGACATCTCTGGATCTGCTGGCAATGCTCCTCCTAATGCACCCTAATATGCCATTAGCCTTCTTGGCTACAAGGGCACACTGTTGACTCATATCCAGCTTCTCATCCACTGTAACCCCCAGGTCCTTTTCTGCAGAACTACTACTTAACTGCTTGGTCCCCAGCTTGTAACTGTGTGCTTGGGATTCTTCCATCCCAAGTGCAGGACTCTGCACTTGTCCTTGTTGAACATCATCAGATTTCTTGTGGCCCAATCCTCCAATTTGTCTAAGTCACTCTGGACCCTATCTCTGCCCTCAAGCGTATCTACCTCTCCCCCTAGCTTAGTGTCATCCGCAAACTTGCTGAGGGTGCAATCCATCCCCTCATCCAGGTCATTAATAAAGATATTGAACAAAACCGGTCCTAGAACCGAACCTTGGGGCACTCCGCTAGAAACCGACCGCCAACCTGAAATCGAGCCGTTGATCACTACCCGCTGTGACAGGGTCAGGCCAGGGAGCGGCTGCAGAGAGGGGAAAAGGCAGCCCAAAAGGGAAAAACCCCTGTGAGAGAAGCAGAGAACTGCAGCCCAATTAGATGCAGCTGGGAGGGAGCTGGCTCAGGCTAATTGGGGCCAGCTGACTTCTCTGCTGTCTGTCTGAGGGCCTTTAAAAGCCTCAGCAGTTGGAGGCTGGAGAGAGGAGAGGACAAAAGGAAGGTGGTGGAGAGGCAGAGAGGAAGAAACCAGAGAGAACAATTTTGACCAGCATTAGGTAAAGGCAGCTAAGGAGGAGCCTGTGGGCACGTGGCCCGGGCTCCCTACCATTGAGACCCGCTGCAAAACCCCTAACTGGGGGCTAAGGAGGAGGCCTCCCAGTAGTGGCTTGGGGAAGAGGGGCCCTTGCCACACGTGGTGCCAGGAGTGGGATTGTGGCTGTGAGGCCTCACAGCAACCCAAATCTAGCCAAGTTGACCCCTCGCAAAGCAAAAAGTACCCATGGAGGACCTGGTAAAAGCACTGGTGCAGGCCACGGCTGCCCAACAAGAGGCTACTCGGGTGCAAGCAGCTGCCCAGCGGGAGTCGGTGCGGATCCAACAAGAAACCAACCAGTTGTTGATGAGCCAGGTAGCCCAGGACAGGGCCACCCTGCAGGAGGTGGTGAACCAGCTGAAAGCCCTGACAGTCCAGGTCGTGATCAAGATGCGGCCCGACCCTTACGGGCCAATTTCTGACAGAAAATGACAAAAGATGATGAGGTTGAGGCCTATCTCTTGGCCTTGAAAGGACAGCTTTGCGGGAGGCCTGGCCTCAAGCTCAGTGGGCCAGCATTTTGGCCCCTTTTCTGAGCGGGGAAGCCCAGAAGGCATACCTTGACATGGCAGAGGAAACTGCATCCAACTACCCCCAGCTGAAAGCTGAGATCCTGGCACGGGCTGGGGTCACGGTCACAGTGAGAGCCCAGAGATTTCACGACTGGCGATATCGAGATGACCAGGGCCCCAGAACTCAGTTGTTTGATCTGGTCCATCTGGCCCGGAAGTGGCTGCGGCCCGACATCCACAGCCCCGAAAAGATTATCGAGGTGATCGTTCTTGACCGGTACATGAGGTTTACCCCAGACCTTCGGGAATGGGTGGGCCAGAATGACCCCACGACGTTTGATGAGCTTGTGGCTCGTTGAGAGACGATTGACAGCTAAGGGACTTTCCGCAGCCCCAGAGTCGAGGCGCAGCAGAGCAGAAGGTCCGCCTTCACCCCAAGGACCCGTGCCCCTGAAGTTTCTGACCGAGTCCAGACAGGAAGAAAGGAGGCGGAAGAGCGACCGGGATGGGCAAAAGACCTTGGGGTCTGGACAGGAGAGGGCCAGGATCAAGACCCAACAGCCCAAAAGAAAGGGGCTGTCCCGCCCAGGTTATAGGTGTTATGCCTGCGGGAGATAGGGCATATTGCGGTTCAGTGCCCTAACATAGACGAGCCTATGCAATGTGACCTGGGGAACCTACAAAGTGTCCTAGTCAACCTCGTTGGGGTAGCAGTGGGCCCCCATCAGTATACCCAGCCCGTGAAAATGAATGGGGTAGAAACCACTGCCTTAGTAGATTCCGGGAGTGCAGTTACATTGGTCTCAGGGAAGCTAGTGGGGCAAGATCAGCTGACTCAAGCCAAGTACACTGGGGTATCTTGTGTACACGGGGATACTAATTATTACCCCACCATCCCTGTGGAGATAGAAGTACAAGGGCGGGTTACAGAGGTAACTGTGGGGTGGTCCCAAGGCTCCCCTACCCGGTGGTCATTGGATCGAGACTTCCCGGGTTTAGTGACCTGCTACCACGGGACTGGGGAGGAGGATAGCTCCCTCCCGGCCTTCCATGAGTTTTCCCAGGACCTGTTCTCGATGCCTGGGAACCCCGGAAAACCCGACGGGAGAGGAGGGCCGCAAAAATTGGGGACCAGGATCTTGACCCAAGGTCGGAAGCAGGCACTGGTAGAGGGGAGGCCTACCCAACTACTAGAGCAGAAGCCCGGGACAGGATGAGCCTGAAGCAGGACCCAGCTCATCAGGGGAGGAAAGGGGGCTAGGTTCCTGGAGCCTGAGCAGGTGAGATCCCCAAGTGAGACCTTTGGGCAGGATCAAGCCAATGATCCAATATATCAGAATATCCGTAAGGAGGTGGTTGAAGTTAATGGGGTCCCAGTGGAGGGGAGGAACAAGGGCACGGGGCCCTACTATATAATCAAGGGGAGCTTCTATATAGGGTAGCTCATATACAGGGCCAAGAGGTGGAACAACTCTTGGTACCCCAAAAGCACCGGAGGGCAGTACTGGAATTGGCACACAGTCATCTATTTGGAGGACATCTAGGGGTGGATAAGACCCTGGACCGCATTCTTCGGAGGTTCTTTGGCCTGGGATCTATGTAGAAGTCCAGAGGTATTGTGCTTCCTGCCCGGAGTGCCAACTACATGGGCCCCGACCACACCTGAGGGCCCCATTAGTACCCCTACCAATCATTGAAATCCCCTTTGAACGGATTGCTATGGACATAGTTGGCCCACTAGAGAAGTCTGCCCGGGGCCACCAGAGCATACTAGTTGTAGTGGACTATGCTACTCGATACCCAGAGGCAGTGCCCCTACGCAACACCCTATCCAAGACCATCGCTAAGGAACTAATTCAAATCTTTTCTAGGGTAGGGATTCCTAAAGAAATCCTAACGGACCAAGGACCCCCTTTGTGTCCAAGCTTATGAAAGACTTGTGTACCTTGCTCCGCATACGGGCCCTGCGGACCTCGGTATACCATCCTCAAACCGATGGTCTAGTTGAACGGTTTAACAAGACCCTAAAAAGTATGCTTAAGAAAGTAGGAAGCCGGGATGGCAAAGATTGGGATATGCTACTGCCCTACCTCATGTTCGCGGTAAGGGAAGTTCCCCAAGCTTCGACTGGCTTCTCCCCATTTGAACTTTTGTATGGGCGTAACCCACGGGGCATACTAGACCTTGCTAAAGAGGCCTGGGAGGAACAACCCAACCTGGGAGAAATGTAGTTGATCATGTGCTCCAAATGAGGGACAGGATTGCCAGAGTCACCCCCATAGTGCGGGAGCACCTAGAAAGGCACAGGAAGCCCAACAGGTCTATTACAACCGGCGAGCAACCTCCCGGAAGTTCCAGGTGGGAGACCGGGTGATGGTGCTAGTGCCGACGGCGGAGAGTAAGCTCTAGCCCAATGGCAGGGGCCATATGAAATAATAGAAGCAGTGGGAGAGGTAAACTATAAGGTTCGCCAGCCTGGCCGGCGAAAGCCTGAGCAAGTATATCACGTCAACCTGCTGAAACCCTGGCGAGACAGAGAAGTGGCCTTGGTTGTGCTGGGGCCACCACCCCAAGGAAAACCCACCAAGGCAGGTGGGAATATCTCCTGAGCTGACTCCGGACCAACAGGCGAAGCAGCCGACATGATTGAGCGGAATCGGGATGTGTTTTCGACAGAACCGGGTAGAACTACGGAGGTTTACCATGACATCATCACAGACCCCAGGGTGAAGGTGCACGTTAAGCCATACCGGATACCTGAGGCAAAACGAAAAGAGGTCCAAGCTGAAGTTGAAAAAATGCTGAAGCTCGAGTCATTGAAGAGTCCCATAGCCAGTGGTCTAGCCCTATTGTTATGGTGCCCAAGCCAGATGGAAGCCTACGCTTTTGCAATGACTTTCAAAGTTAAACGAAGTATCCAAATTCGATGCCTATCCCATGCCAAGGGTGGATGAACTCATTGACCAACTGGGCAAGGCCCGATTTCTATCCACCCTTGATTTGACCAAGGGTACTGGCAGATCCCCTAGCACCAGGGGCCAAAGAAAAGACAGCCTTTTCGACTCCAGAGGGTCTCTTTCAATACACGGTCCTCCCTTTGGTTTGCATGGGGCTCCTGCAACGTTTCAAAGGCTCATGGACAAGCTGTTGCGGCCCCATGCCAAACGCAGCTGCCTATTTGGATGATGTTGTTGTCCACAGTCCTGACTGGGACACACACATTGAAAAAGTAGAGGCAGTATTGGAGACATTAAGGAGAGCGGGACTTACGGCGAACCCTGCAAAGTGTACGATTGGGCTGGCGAGGCCAAATATCTCGGGTATATCGTGGGAAGGGGATAGTGAGGCCCCAGCTCAACAAAGTGGATGCAATACAGAATTGGCCCCGACCAACCCGGAAAAAAAAGCAGGTCAGGGCATTCTTAGGGTTGGTTGGATATTACCGCAGATTCATCCCCAACTTTGCCTCCAGGGCCTGCCCTCTGACCAACCTGACTAGAGCACGTGGTCCCGACATTGTAAAGTGGACCATGGAGACGGAAGAAGCTTTTAAAGATCTCAAGAATGCCATCTGCGGTGATCCAGTTCTCATAGCCCCTGATTTTAAGAAGGAGTTTATCTTGCAGACCGATGCCTCCGAGGTAGGACTGGGAGCGGTATTATCTCAAATGGTTGGAGAAGAGGAGCACCCAATCCTGTACCTCAGCAGGAAGCTTCTGCCGAGGAACGAAACTACGCCGTGGTAGAAAGGGAATGTCTCGCGGTAAAGTGGGCCATGGAAAGCCTTCGCTACTACCTTCTTGGGCGGAAGTTTACCCTGGTCACCGATCATGCACCTCTGCAGTGGATGCACCGAAACAAGGACAGAAATTCGAGGGTTACCCGGTGGTTCCTGTCCCTGCAGCCCTTCCACTTCCATGTGCAACACAGATCAGGAACCCAGCATGGGAATGCAGACGGGTTGTCAAGGGTGCATTGTTGTCCGACCAAGTAACCCAACCCCATGGGGTTGAGCAGAGGAGGATGTGTGACAGGGTCAGGCCAGGAGCGGCTGCAGAGAGGGAAAAGGCAGCCCAAAGGAAAAACCCCTGTGAGAGAAGCAGAGAACTGCAGCCCAATTAGATGCAGCTGGGAGGGAGCTGGCTCAGGCTAATTGGGGCCAGCTGACTTCTCTGCTGTCTGTCTGAGGGCCTTTAAAAGCCTCAGCAGTTGGAGGCTGGAGAGGAGGGAGAGGACAAAAGGAAGGTGGTGAGAGGCAGAGAGGAAGAAACCAGAGAGAACAATTTTGACCAGCATTAGGTAAAGGCAGCTAAGGAGGGAGCCTGTGGGCACGTGGCCCGGGCTCCCTACCATTGAGACCCGCTGCAAAACCCCTAACTGGGGGGGCTAAGGGGAGGAGGCCTCCCCAGTAGTGGCTTGGGGAAGAGGGGCCCTTGCCACACCGCTGGGCCCGGCCTTCTAGCCATCTTTCTATCCATCTTACTGTCCATTTATCCAATCCGCATTCCCTTAACTTGCTGGCAAGAATATTGTGGGAGACGGTATCAAAAGCCTTGCTAAAGTCAAGGTATATCACATCCACTGACTTTCCCACGTCCACAGAGCCAGTTACCTCATCATAGAAGCTGATCAGATTGGTCAGGCACGACTTGCCCTTTGTGAATCCATGCTGACTATTCCTAATCACTTTCCTCTCTTCCAAGTGCCTCAAAATGGATTCCTTAAGGATCCCTTCCATGATTTTTCCAGGAACCGAGGTAAGACTGACCGGCCTATAGTTCCCTGGATCGTCCTTCTTCCCTTTTTGAAGATGGGCACTACATTTGCCTTTTTCCAATCATCCGGGATTTCTCGATCTCCACGACTTTTCAAAGATAATGGCCAAAGGCTCCTCAATGACATTTGCCAACTCCTCAGTACCCTCGGATGCATTAAGTCGGACCCATGGATTTGTGCGTTTAGCTTTTCTAAATAGTTCCTAACCTGTTCTTTACCCACCACGGGCTGTCCATCTTCATCCCATCTTGAGTCACTTAGCGCAGAAGTCCAGGAGCCGACCTTGTCCGTGAATACAGAGGCAAAGAAAGCATTGAGTACTTCAGCTTTCCCACATCATCTGTCACTAGGTTACCTCCTTCATCCAGTAGGGGCCGCACACCCTCTCTGATCACCTTCTTCTTGTTAACATGCCTGTAGAAACCTTTCTTGTTATCCTTCACATCCTTAGCCAGTCGCAATTCCATTTGCGCTTTCGCCTTCCTGATAACCCCCCGGCATTCTCGAGCTATACATTTAAACCCCTCCTGGTCATTTGTCCAAGTTTCCACTTTTGTAAGCTTCCTTTTTGTGCTTAAGTTCACCAAGGATTTCCCCGTAAGCCAATCCGGTCTCCTACCATGTTTGCCTCTCTTGCTTGGCGTCGGATGGTTTCTTTCTGTGCCTTCAATAAGGCTTCTTTAAAATACTGCCAGCTGTCCTGGACTCCTTTCCCCTTCATGTTAGCATCCCAGGGATTCTGCCCATCAGATCTCTGAGGGAGTCAAAATCTGCTTTTTTGAAGTCCAAGGTGTGTATTTTACTACTCTCTTTTCTTCCTTTGGTCAGGATCCTGAAATCTACCATCTCATGATCACTGCTTCCCAGGTTGTCACCTACCTCCACTTCCCCTATTAGTTCCTCCCTGTTTGTGAGCAGAAGGTCAAGCTGCGCACGGCCCCTGGTCGGATCCTTCAGCACTTGCATCAAGAAGTTATCCCCAACATTCTCCAAAAACTTCCTGGATTGCCTGTGTACTGCCGTATTGGTTTCCCAACAGATGTCAGGGTGATTAAAGTCCCCCACGAGAACCAGGGCCTGCGATCCGGAAGCTTCTCTCAGTTGTCGAAGAAAGCCTCATCTACCTCATCCACCTGATTCGGTGGCCTGTAGCAGACACCAACCACAACATCACTGCTGTTGTTTGCTCCTTTAAACTTAACCCATAGACTCTCAACAGGTTTTTCTCCCTCTTTATACTGGAGTTCAGAGCAATCATAGTGCTCTCTTACATATAGTGCAACTCCTCCTCCTTTTCTCCCCTGCCTGTTCTTCCTGAACAGTCTATACCCTTCCATGACAGCGCTCCAGTCATGCGAGTCATCCCACCAAGTCTCTGTTATCCCAATTAAATCATATTTCTGGACTGGGCCAGGGCCTCCAGTTCTTCCTGTTTGTTGCCCAGGCTTCTCGCATTAGTGTACAAACACCTCAGGTAACCAGTTGATCGCCCTATCTTCTCCATTGAAACAGGGTCCTCCTTTCTTGCTCGTTCCTCTCTGCATTTCTTCCCGGTATCCGACTTTCCCACTCCCCTCAGGGTTTTGGTCACCGTCCCCGATGAACCTAGTTTAAAGCCCTCCTCACTAGGTTTGCAAGCCTGCCCAAAGATGCTCCTTCCTCTCTTGGTTAGGTGGATCCCATCTCTTCCTAACAATCCTCGTGCCCGGAACAGAGTCCCATGGTCGAAGAAACCAAAGCCCTCTCTGCGACACCACCTGCGCAACCACGCATTTACGTCCTCAATTCGACGATCCCTGCCCAGTCCTTTCCCTTCAACAGGGAGGATGGACGAGAACACCACTTGCGCTCCGAGTTCTTGGATCCTTCTTCCCAGCGCTACATAATCCGCAGTAACCCGCTCAAGGTCATTCTTGGCCGTATCGTTAGTTCCCACGTGGAGAAGCAGGAAGGGTAGCGATCCAAAGGTTTGATCAGTTTGGTAAGCCTCTCAGTCACATCCTGAATCGAGCTCCCGGTAAGCAGCATACCTCTCGAGATTCCAGGTCCGGACGGCAGAGGGATGGCTCATTCCCTCTTAGGAGGGAGTCCCGACCACCACCACCGTCATTTCTTTTTTGGGGGTGGTGTGTGCGCTCCCATGTCCCTAGGACTCTGGCATCCCATGCCTTCCACGGTAGATGGTGTTCCCTTCTGGTTTCTTCCGCTGTGGATCCTTCCAAAGCATTTCAGCACTGCAGAGCCTGTGGAGAAGGCCTGAAGCGTTAACACCTCTATAGCATTGGAGGGATTCCCATGCTGGCCTTTTCCCCTTCTAGAAGTTACATGCTGAGTTCTCGCACCTGGTGCGTACTGCCCTCTCTGGCTCTTCCGCTGCCACTTGCGTGAAGGATTCGCGCTATACTTCTATCGGGGAAGTCTTCATCCTCTGATCGTAGGTCGACATGGCAGGCCTCAGCCTCTAATTTTCTTCAAAATGTGACCAGCACATAGTGCAGATGAAATTCGTTCTTTCTTCAGGGAGGAAGACTTGAAACATGGCACACTCCGTGCAGGTAACAACAGCAGAACCGTCACCATCATCCTGCTGTCTGGAAGGATTCAAAGGAAGGCAGAGAGACCATAGCCCCGCCCCTCCTCTCTAAACTCCCTGTTAGCCTCACCTGTTCCAAAAGCTCCTTGGTCCTTGCCCAGGAGCCTTATAAACCCTGGACTGCCTGAAAGTCCTCCACACTACCAGGGAAGCAAGCCAATCAGCAGAGCTTCTAAATTCAAACTTTAATTAGAAAAAGCCCCAACAGTTTCCACCCTTGCAATCAGAGCCAATCAGAGCCCCAGCCAATCCACAGCACACCTCCATGAAGGGGAGGAGGGCAAAGAGTAGAAAAAAAGTGAAGTAACAGCTTATTCAAGAGACAATTCCCCATTTTGTGAATGCAGACCTTGGGACACATAGCAGTTTAAGATATGGGAGGCATGAATTTGTGGGCAGAGTGTCTGGAAATCATGCTCCAGACAAACTCTATTTTATACAAGCTAAGCTGTGAAGTGTTGAAGCCTGATTTCCCATAAAGGCTTCAAACTCAAATGAACAATATATGCTGAGCTAATTTCCTTGTATACCACCAGGCATACTTTTAAGTCATATGCACCTCAAGACAAGAGTCATGGAGGGCCAGACATGGATTTAGGCACTTTCAACCCTTAAATGAGACTGTGTTGAACTTTTGCTTTTGATTTCTCCCTACGTTTATAGGATGTTTGAATCAAATAGCTGCTAACAAAAGAAAAAAGTGTTTTTGAAGTCTAGATTAAAATCTTGCTTTTCAGTCTGTTCACTTGCTTTTATATCATGATCGGGGCCGGATTAAGGGAGGCTAGCGGGCAGCTGCCCAGGGTGCCAACCAATGAAGTGCCTGATTGAAGTGGTAGGGGCGCGCATCAGGTGCCCCCATGGAATTACCCATGAGGCAGGGCTGCTTATCTACTTTGCTGCCAGGGTACAAAAAGACCGGGCGGCCCTGTATGTGATATCATCATCTTTTGATTCTTCAGTCTTTCATATACTCTTCTATTGCCTTGAAAGATTCATGGCTTCTGGCAGACCTCTGCATTTCTCCTCAAAGGATAACTATATGACACACTCAGTTAATCTCTCTCTCAGAGAATAAAATACAGAATTGACACTGCAGAACTACGAATCAGTGACTTCAAGGATCATGAATTATACAATTGAGGTTTAGACCACTAAGCCATTCTCTCCAGCCACACCTCTCCATTATACACAATACCACAATATGATCACTAAAAGAGACTTTGCAGAACTTACAAATGAGGTCTGGCAAAGCTGTTGTAATTCTCTTTCCAATATAAAGAAATTAAAATTCACACCACCAAATTGTACTCCTACACTTATAAATAACTCAAGCAGTTCTACTGAACAACCTAGTTTGGACCAGGAACCTACATTCTGTTGAAAGATTAAACGTTACCATTTGGGACATAGAGGAAGTGAAACATATAGTGTTGACATGAGCTAACTGCTCTATTATTTCATACTGTGTTGATGAATACAGCCATTCCCTAAAAATAGAGTGTTCCCCAGTAGCATGACCCCTTGAAGCAATTATCTTACCACTAATGCAGAAAAGAATAACCAGTTGCCATCATGACTGTAGACGAATAGAGAATTGGCCCACCATAGCTATCAAGTTCACTTCGGCAGCATTATTTTCCACATGAGGAAAGACATGCATACAGACATGCTATAGAAGGCTGAAGCTCAGACAATGCTGTCCAGCTTGGCTGCAGAGGTCCTCAATTACATCTCCTCCCTTGATGGACAATATTAAAATGCCAGAATGATGTTCATTGCTTATATCCCAGTGGCACTTAAACTAGTTATGATTGCTCTATGAGGCAACCAAAGCTCTGAGGCCATGTCACCACAGCAAAGTCATTTAAATAACTTCCTTTAAATATCCACTTGACCCAACTATTTTCAATTAATTTGAAATCATGGAAAGCATTTTTGGAAATTGTGGCCTCATTCACGAGGAATATTTTCTTACAAAGTCTACTTGTTTCGAAACTCAGTGCTGTGTGGGTAACTATTTTGAAACAGGGGGCCTCCAGCCACTTACAGATGCACCTGTGTTGGCCGCACTGAGCACAAACAGGAAAATTCCTCTCCTCCCTCCCCCTCCCAGAGCCTTAAAGGGGGTAGAATCAGCTACAGTCTTTTGTGGCTAGCACCAGGCCTGCCAGCCCAGGCCACTCTGCTGCTGCCCACAGGCAAGCCACAGCATGAGCCAGCATGCCACTGGCAGCCAGCCCTCCCACCACTCCTAGGACCAGTCTGCCAAGCTCCCCACGAGCCTGCCAGAGGCTGGAAAAGGTAGGCGCCTGCCTAGTCAGTCACGGAGATCATGGACCTGACTGAGTTTTGTGAGGAGGCCTGCAGCCATGCATGATCTCACTGAGCGGAGACGTGGCCATCTACGGCCGCATGGCTGCCAGCCTGGCCGCAAGGCCATCCAAGCCAGGGCGAGTTCAGATGAAACCAGGAGCTCGCGGCAGAAGAGGCGTATGCCAGGGCCACAGGGGGCAGCTCCCGAGCAGGGGCAGACCGGGCACGCCACCCTTATTTTGATGCGCTGGACTGCATCACGGGGCGGGACAGTCCCGTGCCAGCTCAGGTGGTCATCAACCCTGGGGCAGGGAGCCTTCAGAGGGCACGGAGGAGGAGGAGGAGGATGGCCAGGGCAGCAGGAGCCCGGAGGGACATGCAGCGCACATCCAGGAGCCTCCGAGCCATCCCAGCGAGCCTGTCACTGGTGTCGTCGAGCCGGAAGCAACAACATGTGAATGCCATCACTGTCACCATGCGGGCGGGAGGAGGGAGACCAGGGACCGCTCACGTGGGCCTTGCTGGCAACAGCTCACACAGCACTCGCCGTGGCCTGCGGCCACCCCTGGGCACATGGCCCCAGCAGCTGCCACACAGGCGTGTATGTATGAGGCATGACATGCTCCTGACCCAGGGTGGGACACAGCAGGATGCCCTCCCTCCACAAGCCCCCTCTACACAGGGCAGGGGACATCTCCCCCGGCTCCCCACAGACCCACACCACATACAGCATAGGAGCATGGAGTGCACTCCCAGGCCAGCCTCCACTCCCGAGGACGGCATCCAGGCATGCGCTGCCTGGGCTAGCACATCGGCTCTGATGGTACAGAGACCTGTCGTCCTCACCTTCCAAAAGGGGCTGGGCTTCACCCACTGTATCCCCAGGGATAACTTCAGCCACCTCTCTTGCACCTCTGGCTCACTTTTGGCTGAGTACGAAGCGCACCACCCCGCCCAGGACATCCTCCCACGCCAGCGGGCATAAAGCGGGCTGACCTGTAACCAGGAGGACGATACCAGCACCTGGGGATACTCACCGAGGCCTGCACTGCACCTGGACACACTGGGTGCAGAAGACCTGCAGCTCGGCGGCGGAGCCGGCGGGAGCTGCTTGCCCAGGGCCGTGCCACCTGCGACCACCTGCAGAACCTGGCCCTGCAGAGATTCCTGCCTCCTACGCTCCAGCCCCTGCTCCCCAGCTACCTCCTCCTCCCACGCCTGCTTCCTCTCTGCTTCTTCCTCCCCACTCGGCGGCGGCCGCTGGATGCCAAGGCAGCCCCTGCACCAGTGCTGGGAGACAGGTGAGCCAGCAAGACCCACAACCGCCCTGAGCCTGAGCTTCTCCTCCCCCTTCCTCCCTTGCCTCCCCTTCCAGCTCCTCCTCCCAGGTTTACCCCTCCCTGTCCCACCCTCTGCGCCTCCCTACTCATTCATTCCCAGTTTTGTTCAATGAGAGTTTGTTTTCTTCAACACATGTCTTTGTTGTACATCAGCACTTTAAAGACTAACAAGATGGTTTATTAGTTGATGAGCTGTGGGCCAGACCCACTTCCTCAGATCAAATTGTAGAAGAAAATTGGCATGACCATATATACCAAAGGGATACAATCAAAAAAAAAAAAAAATTGAAAAAAATCAGATTTTAGAACAGAGGGGGTGGGGAGGTTAGTGTCTATGAGATAATGATATTAGGGGTGATAATTGGGAAGCTATCTTTGTAATGGGTAAGATAATTAGCATCTTTGTTAAGGCCCATTCATAAAGTGTCAAATTTAAGCATGAATGACAGTTCAGAGGCTTCCCTTTGTAGTCTTGGTGTTAAAGTCTCTTTGAAGCAGGATGCATGTAGTAGGTCATTGAGACAATGCCCAGTCTGGTTGAAATGGCAAGAAACTGTTTTTTCTTTGTGAAACTGTCTGATGTCTGTTTTGTGTGCATTGATTCTTTGGCGAAGTGTCTGAGAAGTTTGTCCAATATACATAGCAGACGGACACTGTTGGCACATGATGGCATAAATTATATTTCTGGATGAACAGGAATATGTGTTCTTGATCTTGTAACTGACATGGTTAGGTCCAATGATGGTGTCAGCAGAGTAAATATGTGGACAAAGCTGGCAATGGGGTTTGTTGCAGGGAAAGTTCAGGGTTGGTATTAGTGTGGTATGTCCTGTGGTTGTTGGTAAGAATCATCCTGAGGTTAGGTGGTTGTCTATAGGAGACTATGGGTCTGTCTCCCAGAGCCTCTCAGAGTGTAGTATCCTGTTCCAGTATAGGTTGTAGTTTATTGATAATGTGTTGGACGGGTTTAAGTTGGGGCTATAGGTGATGACAAGTGGTGTTCTATTGTTGGTTTTCTTGGGTCTGTCTTGAAGTAGATGGTTTCTGGGTATTCGTCTGGCTCTTTCAATTTGTTTTTTTATTTCTCCGGGTGGGTAATTGAGGTTTATAAATGCTTGGTAGAGATCCTGAAGTTTCTGGTCTCTGTCAGTGGGATTAGAGCAGATGCGGTTGTATCGAAGGGCTTGGCTATAGATGATGGATCGTATGGTGTGTTCTGGATGGGAGCTGGAGGCATGTAGGTAACTGTATGAGTCAGTGGGTTTTCTGTAGAGAGTGGTATCTAATTTACCATTGGTGATTTGTACTGTGGTGTCAGGAAATGGATCTCTTGTGTAGAATGGTCCAGGCTGAGATTGATGGTGGGGTGTAGGTTGTTAAAGTCTCTGTGGAATGCATCCAGTGTTTCTTGGCCATGGGTCCAGATCATAAAGATGTCATCGATGTAGCGTAAGTAGAGAAGGGGTAAAAGGGGACGGGATCTGAGGAAACGTTGTTCTAAGTCAGCCATAAAGATGTTAGCGTACTGTGGGGCCATGCGGGTACCCATGGCTGTGCCGCTGATCTGGAGGTATAAGTTGTCCCCAAATTGGAAATAATTGTGGGTGAGAACAAAGTTACATAGGTCTGCTACCAGATTGGCAGTGGTATCCTCTGGGATAGTGTTTCTAATTGCTTGTAATCCGTCTTCATGTGGGATGTTGGTGTAGAGAGCTTCTACATCCATGGTAGCAAGGATGGTGTTATCAGGAGTTATCGATGTTTTGTAGTTTCTCAGGAAGTCAGTAGTATCTCGGAGATAGCTGGGAGTGTTGGTTGCATAGGGTTTGAGAAGAGAGTCTACATAGCTGGATAATCCAGTAGTGAGCGTGCCAATATACCTGAGATGATGGGATGTCCGGGTGTCAGGTTTATGGATTTTGGGAAGCAGATAGAACAATCCTGGTCGGGGTTCAGAAGGTGTTTCTGTGTGGATTTGGTCCCGAGTAGATGTAGGGAGTTCTTTAAGGAGACAGTGTAGTTTCTTTTGGTATTCTGAAGTGGGATCAGAGGAGAGAGGTCTGTAAAATGTGGTGTTGGAGAGTTGTCTAGTTGCCTCCTGGTCATAGTTGGACTTATTCATAATGACCACAGCACCCCCTTTGTCAGCTGGTTTGATTATAATGTCCAGGTTGTTTTTGAGACTCTGGATAGCATAGTGTTCAGCGTGGCTGAGATTGTATGTCGCTTGTTGTCGTTTGTGAATAATGTCAGTCTGTGCATTGTTGCGGAAGCATTGTATATAGAAATCCAGATTGTAATTCTGACCGTTGGGGGGAGTCCATATAGAATTATTTTTCTAAAAATAATGCACAGACTGACATTATTCACAAGCGACATACAATCTCAGCCATGCTGAACACTATGAATAATGTCAGTCTTGCTTCTGCAGGGGGTTCTGTATATGGGACAGGGCTGTCAGCGAGTGGGATAAGAGTTGGGTGCAGGAGGGGGTGAGGTCTGGGTGGGAGGTAGGGTGCAGGAGCAGGCTGGGAGTAGGGTGTCTGGGCAGCAGGGAGGGGGCAAGAGCAAGGGTAGGTGTAGTGTGTGGCCAGGAGGGAGGGTGCAGGAGCAAGCTGGGGGTATGGGGTCTTGGTGTGAGTGAGGGGGATTGGGGTGCAGGGTCTGGGCACCGGGGGGGGCACTTACCTGGCTTTGCACCCATGTTGCTCTCAGGCCAATGGGAGCAGCGGGGAAAGCCTCCAGACAGCACGTCGTTATGCTGCTGTTCCCCCAGCCAGGGTGGTGGTGGTGGGAGAGTGGCAGCACCTGGGCCTCTCTCCGCGAGCTGGGTCTGGTGGGCAAGTTTGGGGTTTTCTTCATGCTCCCCCGCACCCTCTGAGCAGGAAGCCGGAGTTGGTGTTCCAGCTTTGAGGCAGCTGTGAGGCTGGAGCGCTAGTGCAGGCTCCCTGCTATGGGGGTGGGCTGAGCTTGAGCCATGGACCACCTGCAAGGTAGGTCCACGGACCGCGGTTTGAGAACCACTGGTCTAAGGGAACAAGGTTTTGTGTTGTCACTTGAATACACACTTCCTCTCTGTAGGCAGCTACATTACCACGATTGGAGTGGATTTTAAAATCCGGACAGTTGAGATTAACGGGGAGAAGGTGAAGTTACAAATATGGGACACAGCTGGACAAGAACGTTTCCGGACTATCACATCAACGTGAGTATAGTTGGGCTCCTTTGAATGCAGTGCCAAGCTTAGATATTATGGGCTCCTTGGAATGCTGCTTGGCTACTATGGGACTGGAGTTTCTCAAGCATGTGGTCTATCTGTGTTTGCAGGGATTCCTTTCCAAGCTCTGCCATGACAATTAAGGATGAGGTTTTGTGGTTAAGGCACAGGGCTGGGAGGCAGGACTCCTGGATTCTTGGCTATGCAACAGATTTTGTATATGATCTTGGGCAAGTGTCATAACTCCTGCCTCCAGTTTCCCAACTGTAAAACTGGGAATGTTTCCTCTATTTTATATACATCAGTAAATAGGGATGTTATAGTGTGTAATTGAATAGTTGTGTAACCGCATCAAATTTTAGTGGTTGCATGATTATTTGATAGTCGCTGGGGGCAGGGCTGGCAGGCAGTGCACTCTAGTCCCATTCCTGGGGAACCCCCTGCCGCCCTGCACTGCTGCCTCTCTATCAGAGGCAGCAGTGTGGGGTGGCAGGCAGGAGCTGGTCCGCGAGGGGGGAGAGTTTAAAAACCAGCTCCCTGCGCTGCTGCCTCTAATACACAGGCTGCAGTGTGGGGCAGCAGCAGCCCCTGTCCACAGGATGCCTGAGCTCCCTGGCGAGCAGCCTCTGCCTGTGACGGGCCCCGGGCTGCTCCGTGGGATGCCGGAGCAATCTCTGTCCGTGGGATGCCAGAGCAGTCTCTGTCGGTGGGCAGCTTGGACGCCCTGCAGATGGGCTGCTGCCACAGAGCAGCCTGCGTCCACGGTGAGCCCAGGCCCGCAGCGAACAGAGGCTGCTCCGTGCCCAACCCCCGCTGCTGTCTCTGTTAGCTCCCCACGAGCACTGGCTCCTGCCTGCTCCCCTCCCTCTGTAGGAGGCAGCAAGGGGGGTGGTAGGCAAGGCCATGGAGCTGGCACATGTGGAGAGTCTGCCTACAAGCTGGCCCCGCCTCCCCCTCCGTGCTGCTGCCTCTCTATCAGAGGCTCCTGCTCCACCCCCGCTGTCTCTGATACAGAGGCAGCAAGTGGGGGGTGGGGGGGGGAATGCATGTATTTGACTGGATTAACTGATAAGCCTGGGTTTATCAGTTAATCCGTGTAGTCATCTACATGTTGACATCTCTATCAGTAAATCTACTTTCTCAATCTTAAGCAAATTGTGCTGCAGAAGTCCAAAGTATTAACCCTCTCTGTCAGTTTTGTAGCTTTGAGGTGTTTAAGGTTTAAGAATTCAGTGTCAAATACGTGGATTCTTTTTGGAATTGCTAATTGTGAAGGGACATTCTGAGTACTCAGGCTATGTCTACACTACAGGGTTTTTGCGCAAAACCAGCCATTTTTCCACAAAAACCCGCAGAGCGTCCACACCTCAATCTACAGTCAATCGACAGAACAGAGGGCTTTTTGCGGTGTAGGTAAACCTCCTTCTGCGAGGCGTAACTCCTTTTTGTGCAAGAGTTCTTGTGCAAAAAGGTGTGTGGGGACACTCAACAGGGGTTTCTTGCGCAAAAAGAGCCTATCAGAAAAGGCACAGGTGCTCTGATGGCCATTCTGTGAATGGCCATCAGAACTTCTTCGCAAGAGTGTCCATGCAGTGTGGATGCTCTCTTGCGCAAAAGCACATCGCTTTTGCGATGTGCTTTTGAGGTGTGGACGTGCTTTTGCGTAAGAAGTTTTTGCGGAAGATCTCGTGCGCAAAAACCCTGCAGTGTAGACAAAGGCATAGTGTTTTATTGAAACAGACACCAACAGAAGGTTAACCTTCTTCTTGGTCTGAGGTCACTTCATGTTCATTGTCCTTTGAATAACTGCAGTGCTTTTCCTGTTCGTGAGGAAACAGCATCCTGAGCTGCAGCACCTGAGAGCTCAGGAGCATGAAATGTTTTTGCTATAATAGGTTACAGAAGATTTGGGGCTGCTCAGAGTGGTATTAGTGGAAGAGGAAGGAAGACATTTGGAAATTAATCCTTTGTTTCCTTTCTGTATAAAATACATTTGTACTGGGAGGATTCAAGTGCCTGTTTTTTCATATTCTTTAAGGCCAAAAAGGACCGTCATAATCATCTAGTCTTGTCCTCCTGCACATTGCAGGCCACAGAAGCACACCCGCTTCTGTAACTGGTTGAGTTACTAAAGTCCTCAAATCATGATTTAAAGACTTCAGGTTACAGAGAATACGCCATTTACTCAAGTTTAAATCCGCAAGGGTGCATCTAGACAGCACCCTTCTGTTGGAATAAGCTACACAAATTGTGTAGCTTATTCTGAGTCTAGGTTGAAAGAGCTTATTTTGAAATCTGGCGCTGTGTAGACAGCACCAAATTTCAAAATAAGGCACTATTCTGACAAAGCCCTTAACCCTCGTGGAAAGAGGGTTACAGGGACACCGAAATAGCGTGCCCGCTATTTTGGGAAATAGTGGGCGCATTTAAAGACGTGACATTGCTATTTCGGGATACTTCTGCTATCCCAAAATAGCACAGCAGTCTAGACATACCCCAAGTGGCCCATGACCCATGCTGCAGAGGATGGCGAAATGCCCCCAGGGTTTCTGCCAATCTGACCTCCAGGAAAATGCCTTTTCAGCCTCCAGTTGGGGTATGTCTGCACTACAATGTTATTTTGAAATATTTCAAAATAACACGTCTACACACAAAATGCATTTCGAAATAGCGTGTCCACACTGAGTGGACGCTGAATCGCATTTAAGGCCAGCCAGAACCAGGTCCGGCAGGGCATCAGGTCAAGAGTTACTTTGTGTGGCTGCTGCCTGAGGCTATCTGAGGCCTGTGCAAGGACCCCCGGACAGCCGGTTCTCTGCTTTCCCTGCTTGCTTGCCTACCTCAATGAGGGACAGCAAAGCATTTTGTCTCTGCGTGCTCTGATTGCCCTCACTCGGGACACCACAGCACTCTGCAACATGGAGCCAGAGCTGCCCCTGGGCACTCTGGTGCTTCTCTTGGACGTGTTGCTGCGAGCCTGGCTGCACTTTCTGCAGGCTGCCATCTGGGAGGTCCATCGGGGGGCTGTCAGTATCCAGGAGGCCCTGCGGAGAGCTTCCACCCTGAGGAGCACTAAGAGCCTCCTGGTCTGCCCCACTGAGGGCTTGTGCCTCATTCTCCCTCATCCTTCCACTTACCCCTCCTAACCCCTTCCTGATGTCAAATAAAATACATGTATTTTCATAGACACAAACTCTCTTTATTTAACAAAACTGGGGGTGAAACTCTGAGGCGGGAGAGGGGAGGGGGAAACCTGGAAGGGGGCAAGGGGAAGAAGGGGAGGGGAAGCTCAGGCTGGGGTCTCGCCACTGACCAACTTGATTTTCATGCAAACCTGCTCCTGGGTTTGCATGTGGCCTTTGGTGGCCAGGCTGGCAGCCATCCTGCCATAGACGGCCGCGCTCTCCATCTAGCGGAGATCATGGACTTGGGGTCAGCATCCCCAAACCTGAATAAGGTCCTTGATCTCCACCCTGACCAGGAAGGCGCCCGACTTCTCCGGGCCCTGGCAGGCTCCTGGGAGCTGGGCAGACTGCTCCTGGGAACGGTGGAGGGCTGGCTGCCAGTGGCTTGCTGGCTCATGTTTTGGGGCCACTGGGTCAGGGGCAGTGACTGCTGGCTCTGGGCTGGCAGGCTTGAGCTGGCACAGACACTGTGGCCAGAGTCAACCCTTTAAGGGCTCCGGGAGGAGAGGAGTGTTCTTGGTTGAGGCTGGAGTGGCCACCAGGGCACCCTGGGAAGGCTGGAGGCCCCCTATTTCGATATAAGTGTCTACATAGCATAGATTATCCGACCTTCGCTTATCTGACCTTCCGGTTTATCTGACATAGCCATTCGACATGCTATTTACGCGTCCATGCATCACATACCGCCATGGCCGTAGCTTCGTTTGTTCCTCTGCGCCAGTGATTTATGTTTGTGCTGTGATTGTTTCATTTTTCCAATTGCATGTTCCCCTTACTGTAATATAATTTTATTGTTTGAGTAACATGGCATGTGAAAAGAGAAAAAAGTGGTTCTTTCCATTGACCAAAAACTTGATGTGTTAAAGAGAATAGACAAAGGCGAGTCCATGCTAAAAATTGCATCTGAACTCGGTGTAGGGCGAGTTACAGTTGGTGACTGGAAGAGGAAAAGAAGTGAGTTAGAAAAGTGGTGTTCTGATCGACCCTCAAGTGCAGGACTGAAGGACAGAAAAACAATGAAAAAATGTGAATATGAAAAAGTGAGTGAAGCTTTGTTCTTATGGTTCACACAGCAAAGGGATAAGGGCATGCCTATCACAGGCCCGATTCTTCAAGAGAAAGCTCTGAGTTTCCAAAAGGAATTTAATGAAGGGGAACCTGATTTCATGGCTAGCGTAGGCTGGCTTGATCGATGGAAAAAAAGGACGGGTTAAGGCAGCTCAGTATATGTGGCAAAAAATTATTGGCAAATCAGGAAGGGTTTCTGAAATTTTAAAGCAAATTTTCATTGTCTCATCGAAAATGAAGGATTATCAGGTGAGCAGATATATAACTGCGATGAGACAGGCTTAAACTATAAAATACTGCCTTCAGAAACTCTAGCTTCCCGGGCTGAAGCTTCAGCTCCTGGGTATAAACGAAGTAAAGAAAGAGTGACGATTCTAGCCTGTAGTAACGCTACTGGTAACCACAAACTAAGACTCACATTTATTGGAAAGGTAAAAAAACCACGAGCTTTCAAAAACATAGCACCTACTGCTCTACCAGTTTCGTACAAGAATTAGAGGATTGCATGGATGGATTCAGCAATTTTCCGAGGCTGGTTTTTCAATGAATTTCTTCCTTCAGTAGAACAATTTTTGAATTCGCTAAACCTACCAAGGAAAGCAATCCTTGTCATTGATAATGCCATCTCATCCTCATGAGGATGAACTGATCAGTGGGGACATTAGAGTGATTTTTCTTCCTCCTAATATCACCTCATTGTGTCAGCCTATGTACCAGGGTGTGCTTGAAGCGTTAAAGAAAAAATATCGTCGTAAGCTTTTAACTACGCTCATTGAGGCGATAGACGATGGAAATGGTATGCTAGATAAGCTAAGGACAGTGAACATAAAAGATGTTGTTTATTGGATCGCACAATCATGGGAAGAGATTGAACCGCAAACTCTGGCAAGATCATGGAGAAAGTTACTTTGAAGACGAAAACACACAAGAAATGGTGTAAGAAAATTGTGATAACCTGCTACCTTTGTTACAACAAATTTCAGGCTATGAGAAGGTGAATGATGATGATATACAGGAATGGATGGAGAAAGACGAGCAACAAGAACTGACTGACCGCGACATAATAACTCTGGTGAATCGGGATGACGATGAAGATACCAATGACAAAATGGAGAGAATTAGTCATAGCGAAGGGGTCAAGGCTCTCAAGGTGGCACTGGCTTACGTTGAACAACAAGGGGAGGCAACTGCTAGTGATGTTATGTTATTGAGACGCTGGTGCGACCTCGCCACAAGGAAGAGAAACAAAGCTGGGAAACAAACTTCGATCACTAATTTTTTTTTTTTTTAAACAATAACTTTAGCGTTTTGCCATACTGCATACTAAATGTTCTGTACTCTATTATGTTACTTGTTCTGTAGAATAATAAGTAATAAACCTGATTTCATACCAGTTTCCGTTTTATCCGACACTTTCAGGACTCTACTGTACTTCAAAATAGCTATTTCGAATTGGGCATTATTCCTCGTGGAATGAGGTTTACCAAATTCAAAATAAGCGCTCTGCTATTTCGAATTAATTTCGAAATAGCGGTTTGGCTGTGTAGATGCTAGTAAAGTTATTTCGAAATAAGGGCTGTTATTTTGAAATAACTTTGCTGTGTAGACATACCCTTAGACCCTGAGAATGTGGGTGAGACCCACCACACAGACACCTGGGAAAGAATTCTCTGTAGTTATTCAGCACCTTCCCCATCTAGTGTCCCATCTCCGGCAGTTCAGGATATTTGTTACTAGTGGTCACAGATAAGCCACCTGCTATTATAGGCAGTCTCATACCATCCTCTCCACAAAACTTACCAAGCTTAGTCTTGAAGCCAGTTAGACACATTTTTTTTTTTTTTTTTTTTTGGCTTCCACATTTTCAAAACTTCACTCTTTGATGGCTAGAAACCTTAATCTCATTCTAAGACTAAGCTTGTTGATGGCCAGTTCATATTTCTTTCTTCTTGCATCAACATGGGCACTTAAATAACTTTCCTTCCTCCCTGGTATTTATCCGTGTGATGTATTTATAGAGGGCAGTCATATCTCCCCGTCTCCTTCATTTGGTTAATCATTCACAGCTGAGTTCTCTTTTGGCTTCTGTCAATTAACTGAGCCAGATAATCTTTCATAAAACGTATTGGGTAACTATGTAATCTTAGAAGATTAGGGTTGGAAGAAATCTCAGGAGGTCGAGTCCAACCCCCCTGCTAAAAGCTAACTACCCTAAAAATAAAAAGCAAATGGGTTTGGCTGCCTTTGGGAGAGGTTTAGAAATTGGTGAACTGTACTCCACTCCTTTCCTTTTCAACAGTATCAGTGAAGAAATGCAGACTTGTTACCTCTCATTAGTGTTCCTGTGCATGACATCACTTCCTGTTTAAATGCTGTGGCCAGCTTTAGAGAGGAAGTGGTGAGGGGGAGAGGCAGTAAGGCACTGCTGAAGTTCTTATTAGCTGTGCATATGAGCCACTGGTGAGGCTGAATTTGTGCGGGAGTCAGCAGAGCACCTTCCTGTTTTCAGAATCCACAGTAGCACTTCAGCTCTGAGTTAATGAGCCTTGGTTCACAGGGCTGTAGAGGCTAATGCCAGCTAGATCTGAAAATCACAATGCCCAGCTATTAAAGGGGAATACCAGGAAATGAGACTGACTTTTGAGGACAGAAATAGCTGTAGAAGTGACTGTCTGATGCAAAGTGTAAACCTTTTGCTTCTCCATCCACTCACAATTATTTAAAACTAAGAACTTTTGAGAATTGTAGCAGATGCTTTCTACATGAAGGTTTTTGGACTTCCTGATGCATATAATACTGCTGCAGTAACAGCTTCTCAGAGCACTGAGGACAAATTGGGGAGTAACAAGCCCCCAAATTTTTCCATATTGAAGATTAGCAGAGTAGATACCAGCAGTGTTCCTTCTAAACTGCAGGGCAGTACAGCTTCACAGGTGATTAATCAGCCCTGCCCAGTCAGTCAGCTCCATGCATGGAGCCTCTGACTGGGCAGGGCTGATTAATCACCTGTGAAGCTGTGCTTTCACTCAGCTTAGAGGGACCACTGGTTACCAGCCTGCCCTAGAACCTTCCATGTACAAGCAATACAAATTTCCAGCTTTGCATGCAACTGAAGGACATATTTGTTTGTAGCCCCTCTGGGACATTGATGGCAAAGACTTAGGGAAGAAATGAAAAAGCTGCTCCAACACCTTGTATTGTAGTAGAGCAATGGTTCAAAGTTTTTGGCCTGTGGCCCATCCAGCTCAATGCAAACCTTTCTGCAGACTACCAGCTGCTGATGGAAATTTGCCGTTAATTATATAATTACACCCGAGCCATTTTGCTAGTGCTGCAGCTAGGGAGACTGGTTTAATTTAACCAGTAAGAAAGGAAATATTAATCAAAATATTAAACAGATTATGTGCTTTAATTTCTCATGTTAGTTTACCAAACTTCATTTTAAATACTGTAAAATATTAATTTATGTCCAACACAAAAGGTTTCAACATTGTCTTTATGGCAGGGTGGGGAACCTTTTTTGGGTTGGGGCCACTGACCCACAGAAAAATCAGTTGGGGACCACACAAGCAAGAAGCAAAACCCTTCAAAAAGCCCCAGCCCTCACTGATGTGGTCCCCCAACTGAGACACCTCACTCCCCTGTTGCTCCAGCCTGCTCTGCAGTGGACCATATTCCCTGTATAGATAATAAACAACAAGATTGTGGAGTCAGAATTTTATTGTCAAGGGAGTGTCTTAGACCAGGGGTGGGCAAAAGCCTGTCAGCAGGCCAGATCCAGCCTGCCTAGGGCTTTGTTCCAGCCCGCATGGCAGTTCCAGGCCCCACCCCCTAGCACGTTGCCTGGGAGCCAGGGACTCGCAAGCCCTTTCAACTGCTTCCATTTAAAGGACTTGTGGCTGACGGGCAACAGCCCCAAGGAAGGTGCAAGCCCTTTAAATAGAAGCAGTTGAAAGGGCTCTAGTGTTCCCCGCTTCCAGGCAATGCACGAGCAGTGAGGCTGGGAGCAGTGAGCCCTTTAAATAGCAGGAATTGAAAGGGCTGGCAGCTCTTGTCCCTCACTAACTGCCTGGGAGCTAAACGGGAGGTGCAAACCCTTTCAACTCCTGCTATTTAAAGCCCCGCCCCTTCTGTCTGAGGCCCCGCCCCTTCTGGGGTGGCCTGTGGCCACTTCAAAAATTATTGCCCACCCCTGACTTAGACCATGCCATTGGGTAGCTAATGAAATTACCTGGCTATAAAGGTTACAGAAGGGTATGGCCAAACAAAGCATGGGTAGGGTGCCGATACATGTCAACAGAACAGTTAAAATTGTAGGTTGTTCTAGCAGTGACTATTTGGATTGAGGTTAAAGATATAAAAAGGGGAAAAGGCGATCCTTGGCTATTGCTATAGACCAGTACTACTACTTGCAGATAAAGATAGTCTATAGGTAGATGTCAGTCTGAGAGCATCTTGTTGTAATAGCTACTATTTGAAGTGCTGCTGGGAAGACTTAGAATTGCAATATGACTGAACTGAGTGGAATTCAGTAGTAGAAAATGGAAAGCTGTAGTCAAGTCATCTCTGTATAGAAGCCTAACATATTTAAGTTATAGAAGCTGAATGTGACTGTGACGGGGCGGCTAAGCCCCACACTCCGGTGGCCCTGACCCTGGCTTTATATGGGGACAGAGGGCTGCCACACGGTGTGTCCCCGCTCGGTGAAGGGGGGGGGGGGGCGGGGCTCGGAACGGCAGCTGCGCAATGCCCAGCGCTGGGGGGAGGGGCGGAGCGTGGGGTCACATCCAGATCGACGGGACATTTAAACTGCACGTCGGCGGGAAGGAAGGGGAGCTGGATGCGCTGCGGAGGAGAGGAGGACAAGCGGCTCCACAGGCAGTCGGGAGGAGAGACTCCTCGGACCCACGGCCCCAACGTCCGAGACATCACCCGGTAGGAACAAGCAGGCGGTGTCGTGTCCATCGGTTGTGAGGCGAGGGGGGGTGGTAGGAAGTGGCCCAGGGCAGGGCATTTCTATAGCCCACGGGCTGGCGAGTTTCGGGAGGAGCTCCCTGCCAGCCGGACAGGGACACGATTGACCCTGCCCTTAGGGCCCTGGGCCGGGACCCGTGAGTGAGGGCGGGCCCGGTTCCCCCTACCCCTTCCCTCTACTGGGTGGAGAGACCTTGATCTACTCCAGCATTGCCGACAGGAGGAAGGTCCATCGCGGTTTATAGAGACAGGCTAATTTGTGGACCGGTCGTGTTAATGCCAGGGTAAGGCCCCCAGACGGGGGTGTTGGCCTATCGGGCCGCACGGCCGCTCGTAGCGGAACCTGACTGAGAGCGTTGAGGACCATAGGGCCATGCCTGTGACCCTCGAAGACCCAAGCATAAGCAGGGACTTCGGGAAGAGGGGACATAACTTTGTTTGTGTTTTTGTGGTAATTAAAGGGGCCGCTCCCCCACCCCGGGGTCGCGGCGTGACAGATGGTGGAGAATGTGGGTACTCTGACCCTGAATCCCTGAAGTAAGGGATTAGGAGAACATAGAGACTCAACCCTGAGATGATAGCTGGCTCCATGTCTACTCTTTTTATTTTATTTTATTAAAAAAGAGCCAGCAAAGTTGCTAGAGTGGCTCGCAGAAAACCAAAGACAACAGCAAAAACAGGAGACCCACTTGATACAGCAGTTGACGGCACAACACCAAGAGCAACAGCGACAGCTGTTGCGGGAGCTGGCGGAGCAGCAGCAGGCACAGCAAGAGCAATGCATGCAGCAATATGCGGCGACCGGACGAGGAGGCCAGGGGGCGATCCCAACGGGCAAAGTGGACCCAGGGACGATGCAACAGTTACCTATACGTTTGGTGAAGATGGGCCCAGCAGATGACCCGGAAGCCTTCCTAGTCACATTCAAGAGAGTGGCCACCGCGGCCCGTTGGCCGGAAGATCATTGAGCCACTCTTCTGGCCCCCTACCTGACTGGGCCAGTCCAACTGGCGTACCGCAGTTTGACCCCGTGAGGCACTGCACTATTACAAAGTCAAGGAAGCGATCCTGGACCAGATGGGGATAACCCTGGAAACTTACCGACAACGGTTCAGGCAGGAACAATACCCGCCAAGACCAAGGGCAGTAGTGCAGAAACTCCGGGAGACAGGCTGGCGGTGGCTAGAACCAGATCAGTGGAGTGGGGCACAGGTTGCTGAACTTGTGGTGTTGGAACAATTCCTCCAGATTTTACCCAGTGGGGGACAACGGTGGGTGTGACGGCATCACCCGTCCACTCTCAGTGAGGCAGTTACCCTCATGGAAGACTACTTGATGGCCGAGTCAGCGGAAGGAGTAGGAAAGGGGGCCAGGGAAAATCCGGCGCGGAAAACTGCTTTAGAACGGTCAAGCCGCCCAAGAGACAGCAATGAGACTGGCTGGGCGAGGCCCCAAGGAAGAGGGGACAGCTGGAGACTGGCTCCAGTCTGGTCGGGGCCCGTTAGGGAAGCAAGGTCTGAGAAACCCCCGCCTCCCGAAGAGAAGGACCGGAACCCAGTGAGGGGCGGCCCGATCAAGAACGCCTGTTTCAGGTGCGGCCAGGAGGGTCATTTTCAGAAGGAGTGTGTGATGGGATGAGGTCACAGACGACCCCTCGGGGGTGCCTCCTGGGGTGCTGGCATGGCCACTGCCACTTGCCTTCCTGCTCTCTGGGGCTCCTCACTGCCCGGTCCTGCTGGGCCAGCTCTGCTGGTCTCCCCCAGCCGAGGTCCCTGCCCCCACCGAGAAGCAGTATAGACACCGAACCACTTCAGGTCCAAGGAGAGTGCAGTTTAGGGCCCAGCCTCCTGAGAGAGCACTCCCCAGATGGAATCAGACCCCAAAGAATTAGGTAAGCCCCCTTTAGCAATGAAAGGGGGAATGTGCACACTGGTTGCCCCCCAGGTAACAATCGCTTACACTGGGTTTGATAGAAAATAAAAATGGTTTTATTAAGTGGAAGCAGTAGGATTTCAGTAGTAATAAGTGAAAGTAGGCAGAGCAAAGTAGGTTACAAATCACAAGAAACAAAACTGCTTGGCTAATTCTACATTGAAACCTCAGTGCAAACTTAAACTCACCCTAAAACCTCTTTTCCAGCTGCCACTCTAAACCAGGGCTGTCTTCCCCACCCTGGGGTCTCAGGCTCCTTCCTCCAGGTGCAACCCAGCCAAAAGCCCCAGGCCTCTCCTCTCCTATTTTTTTTGTTAAAGAATTGAGGCCCCTCCCTACCAACCACTGCTCAGACTTAAGGACAAAAGATTGTTTAACAGTGGCTCATCTAGAAGTTGCAGGTAACACCCTCCATGTCTCCCATTCATAAATTTGAAACTCACCAAGTATTCCCCACTCCATGCGTCTAATTTTCCACATACAAATATACATACAACAGAGTAAGATAAACAGAACCAGCAGATTATGACATGAAGATTGATGGGTTACATGAAATAATTTGCTCAAACCACCTTTGAGTTATGTATATTCAAGTCCATGAGTCTATTTCATAAAGCATGGGGGGGGTCCATCACAGTGTGTCCTTACATGGACTGTACATTCGGGCAGGTATTATCGGCAGACGCAGACCAGAAGCCGCGGGAGGGATGGTGGATTGTCAAGGCAATCGAGGTGGAAGGGGTGCCAGTGATTGCCCTGGTTGACTCCGGTTGCGGCCAGACTATTATCAGGGCTGACCTAGTGCAGGAGGGGGCACCCACTGGACCGCCCGTATTTATGCAATGTGTACACGGGGACGTGCGACCCTACCCCACAACGTGGGTGCGGATCGCCAATGGACAAGAGGAGGGGTGGTGTTATGTGGCGGTAGCCCCTAAGTTAGCCTACCCCGTCCTGCTGGGGAGAGACCGGCAGGCCTTTCCTTGTATAGTGAAAGAATGGGGCCAACAGCGCATCGGGAAGGATCCGAGTGCTCTGAATGGGGAGACGGTGGATTCTAGGAGGGAAGTCACCCCAACCCTAGATTGGGGGGCACAACACCTGGCCCCTGCTGGAAATCCGGATATGGGAGACTCCCCCCCCCCCCCCCCCCAGGTCTTGGCACTCTATCCTGACGTATGGGGCGGCGATTTTGTGCGGGAGCAAAGAGAGGACTTGTCGCTGATCCGGGCCTGGGATGACGCCGCAACCCCTGAGGAGGGAGAGGATTCGGAAGGACGACGTCAGAAGGGCCCCCGCTTTGAGGTATGTCGAGACCGTCTTTATCGGGTCGCAGAGGATCTCAAGGGGAGCTATGGCAACTGTTAGTCCCCACCCGGTATCGCAGACAGATCTTGGAGCTGGCCCACGCCAATACATGGGCAGGCCATTTAGGACATGAGAAAACACTACAGAGGCTGCTGCAGAGGTTCTATTGGCCGGGAATATACAGGGAGGTGAAGGACTTCTGCGACTCCTGCCCCAAATGCCAGAGGACCGGCCCCAAAAGGGTACTGAAGGCACCTTTAGTCCCTTTACCAGTAGTCGAGGTCCCCTTTGAGAAGGTTGTGCTAGACCTAGTCAGCCCGCTCGAGCGTACATGGGTGGGGCATCAGTACATCCTTGTCCTGATAGATTACGCGACCAGGTACCCGGAGGCCATACCTCTCAGGAATACCACTACCCCCACTCTGGCTACGGAACTAGTGAAGGTTTTTTCACGAGTAGGGATTCCACGTGAAATTTTAACTGACCAGGGGACTAATGTCATCTCCCGATTGATGGCAGAGCTCTGCCGCTTGTTGAAGATTAAGACACTAAAAACCTCAGTTTACCACCCTCAGACAGACGGTTTAGTGGAAAAGTTCAACAAAACGCTTAAGTATGCTGCGCAGGTTCGTGGAGGAAGACCCCCCCGAGACTGGGACAGGCTCCTGCCGGCCTTGTTATTCGCGGTCAGAGAAGTACCCCAGTCGTCTACCAGGTTCTCGCCTTTCGAGCTGCTGTATGGGCATCAGCCCAGGGGCATATTAGATATAATTAAAGAAGCTTGGGAAGAACAAGAGTCACGGGTGCAGGGATCGGTGCATTACATACTCAACTTGCGAGAAAGGTTGCAGACCCTGGGTGAGTTCGCTAAGGCGAATCTGTTAAAAGCCCAAGATAGGCAAGCACGGTATTATGACGGGGCGAAGCTGAGGACCTTCGAGCCAGGGGACAGGGTGCTGCTCCTGTTACCCTCTCAGGACTCCAAGTTATTGGCTAAATGGCAGGGGCCTTTCGAGGTGGTACGGCGCCTAGGAGAGGTTGATTGAGATACGAGTCCCCGATCGGCGGCGGACCACCCAGATCTACCATATCAATCTAAAGAAATGGAATGCCCGAGAGGGACTGATGATTAACCCTTGCCCTCCTGAGCCTGAATTAGGACCCTGGGGAGAGGGTAGTGCTAACTCATTGACCCTACCAGTGGGGGAGAAACTAACCCCGGCCCAACAGACGGAGCTACAGCAGTTATGAAGCTTCTCGCAAGTTTTATCCGACCACCCGGGCCAAACAATCCTGGCCTACCACCATGTGGCTATGACCCCCCGGTAAAAAGGTACAAGACCCTGTCCGCCCCCTTCCCAGGAAGATGTGGGACACTGTCTGGGATGAACTACAAAGGATGTTGCGATGGGGCGTGGTAGAAGAATCGCACAGTGAGTGGCGGAGCCCCATAGTCCTAGTGCCGAAACCAGACGGGTCAACCCACTTTTGCATTGACTTTCATAAAGTCAATGCAAAATCTCGTTTCGATGCTTACCCCATGCCTCGGGTGGATGAACTTTTGGAGCGGTTAGGGAATGCCCAATACATATCCACCCTCTATTTAACTAAAGGCTATTGGCAAATTCCTTTAACACCAGTCTCTAAGGTAAAGACCACCTTTTCCACCCCATTCGGGCTATACCAATTTGTGAGGATGCACTTTGGGCTACACGGGGCGGCCACGACCTTTCAGAGGCTAATGGACAAAGTGCTACAAAAACATAGTCAATAAGCCGCTGCTTACATCGACGACATAGTGATATATAGCTCATCTTGGCTCAAACACCTTCAGCGGTGTTAACAACACTGAGAGATGCTGGTCTCACGGCAGATCCCAGCAAGTGCCGCTTTGGGGAGCGGGAAGTATCTTATCTGGGGTACACGGTGGGGCAGGGTAAATTGAAACCCCTGGTGGACAAGGTGAGCGCCCCGAGGGACTATCCGACCCCCTCGACCAAAAAACAAGCGTGCCAGTTTTTAGGCCTAGCAGGGTATTACTGCCGATTTGTCCCCAACTTTGCGACCCTCACTGCACCCTTAACAGACCTGATGAGGAGCGCCCTACCTAAGAAAGTAAGATGGACTGAGGAAACCGAACAAGCGTTTCAGGCCTTGAAAGGTCAGCTGACCTATGCCCCGGTACTGGAGCAGCCTGACTTCACAAGGCCATTTGTATTACAAACTGACGCTTCTGGAGTCGGACTAGGGGCGGTATTGTCCCAGGAAGAGGGCGGGAAGGAACACCCGATCCTTTATATAAGCCGAAAACTGTTCCCCCAGGAGCTGAAATATTCAACAATTGAAAAAGAGGCGCTAGCCATGAAGTGGGCTATTGATATGTTACGTTACTATCTTTTAGGAACCCGGTTCCAATTGATCACCAACCACGCCCCTCTCAGGTGGCTCCACTCTATGAAGGATATGAATGCCCGGATCATGCGATGGTACCTGTCACTACAGCAGTACTGTTTTGAAGTAGCACGTAGACTGGGCAGGACCCACAACAACGTGGACTTTTTTTCAAGGGTTCCCCTGGACAAGGGGGGCAGGGAGCAGAGGGTGAGACCCAACTTGAAGGGGAGTGTGTGTGACAGGGTGGCTAAACCCCGACCCCGGCTTTATACGGGGAAAGAGGGCTGCCGCACTACTCTTGCATCGCCTGCTCCGCAGCCGCGAAACAGCTGAGCGGAGGCGCGTCCCCGCTCAGCGAAGGGGGGGGCAGGGCTCGGAACAGCGGCTGCGCAATGCCTGGCGCTGGGGGGAGGGGCAGAGCATGGGGTCACATCCGCCCAGCGTTCGGTGTCTGGGACGCCAGGTCGACGGGACATTTAAACCCCGTGTCAGTGGGAAGGAAGGGGATCTGGATGCGCCACGGAGGAGAGGAACTCCGGCAGCGGGAGGAGGCGCCAAGCCCCACAGGCGGTTGGGAGGAGAGGCTCCTCGGACCCACGGCCCCAACGTCCGAGACATCACCCGGTAGGAACAAGCAGGCGGTGTTGGGTCCATCAGTTGTGAGACAAGGGCCAGGGGGGGCAGGGTAGGAAGTGGCCCAGGGCAGGGTGTTTCTCTAGCCCATGGGCTGGCGAGTTTCAGGAGGAGCCCCCTGCCAGCCGGACAGGGACACGATTGACTCTGCCCTTAGGGCCCTGGGCCGGGACCCGTGAGTGAGGGTGGGCCTGGGTCCCCCTACCCCCTCCCTCTACTGGGTGGAGAGACCTCGATGTACTCCAGCATTGCCAGCAGGAGGAAGGTCCATCGCGGTTTATAGAGACAGGCTAATTTGTGGACCGGTCGTGTTAATGCCAGGGTAAAGCCCCCCCAGACGGGGGTGTTGGCCTATCGGGCCGCACGGCCGCTCGTAGCGGGACCTGACTGAGAGCGTTGAGGACCATAGGGCTGTTCCTGTGACCCTTGAAGACCCGAGCATAAGTGGGGTCTTCGGGAAGAGGGGACATAACTTTGTTTGTGTTTTCATGGTAATTAAAGGGGCCGCTCCCCCACGCCGGGGTCACGGCGTGACAGTGACACACAGGCTGTTAAGGAATGTCAAGGAAGCTGAGCAGAAGAATTATTTTTTATAAAGCCAGGAAAAGTAAAATAGACTGAAATAATCCAATAGTAAATAGCAAAATGTCAAAAATAGCAAGACCGTGTACATATAAAAAATGAGGGGTCTTGAAGTTGTTGTTGGTGTCTGGGTGGAGCAGTGACTAGTGCACTAGCCTTTTAACTTTGGATTTAGAGAGCTGGGTTGACTTTCCTCTAAACACAATTTTAGTTTTCACCTAATCCCATATGTGCACATCACAAATCCTTTGGGGACGTTGCAGGTCACAAATAAGATTAAGAGTTGCATTTGCTGCCTCTTTTCATGCTTGGTCTGCTCAAGTACATTTGCAAGAATAGAACAGTTTAAAAAAACAGAGTTGGTAGTTTATATCCAATCCCTTTAAAATAAGGACTAGGGATGCTAAAAATTGAGTAATAGGGTAACTGTGTGTAACTGCTGAAAATCTCAGTGGTTACATGGTGTGACAGGGTCAGGCCTGAGGGATACAGAAGAGTGCTAGAAGGAAAGTATGAGAGACCTACTTAATCTAGGGCTAAGTTTCCTGGGTAAACTGGCAGGGGTTGGCCTAGGGGCTTCCCTGCTGGCCCAACGGGTACCACTAAGAGGGGGAAAAAAAATCTTCCGGCAACCTGTGCGTGCATCACACACACACCTACATGGAATGGATATGAGCAACAGTTATGAGAGGTAAGTAACTATTTTTTCCTAACTGCCACCAGTGGTCAGTCTTTAATTTGTGCAGGAACTAAGATTCACATGAAATAGGAAGGCAATGGAGGATGGACTACCACTGTCTAATCACGCAGCTGGAAGATAATGCTTATCCTTGTTTGGGTCCCAGGCATCCTGAACAGGAACTGTAGGAGCCCGTTTATCAATATAGGCTGGTCTCTGAAACTTGTTCATATGGACCAACTTAGCAGAGAACTGTGCATGTTTAGAGGCAGAGAATGGGCTGACAGTTGCATGTTAAATGACTCCCAATGGGGCAAGGGGGGATGGGGACTTGTTTGTTCAGGGTTGGGGATTTATATCTAAATGATTGAGACCCCTTCCAAAGGAAGGTGTTCAGGAGCTTGGCCTTATCCTTAAGTTTGAACTAGCATCTGTGTCCCTTTCCCACCCCCTAGGTATTACAGAGGGACGCATGGGGTCATTGTTGTCTATGATGTCACCAGTGCAGAATCCTTTGTGAATGTAAAGCGGTGGTTACATGAAATTAACCAAAACTGTGATGATGTCTGCCGGATACTGGGTAAGATCCTGCTCTGCTGCTGCTTGTTCTGGGGAACGTTTGCTATGGCAGCCTTGGCAGCATAGGAGTTTTACCACTGACCTTTTTTCCTTTTTAGTGGGAAATAAGAATGATGACCCAGAGAGGAAAGTGGTGGAGACAGAAGATGCCTATAAATTTGCTGGGCAGATGGGAATCCAACTGTTTGAGACCAGCGCCAAAGAAAACATTAATGTGGAAGAGGTAATACCCTGAGGGGCATGGGACTATTGCTACTTTTCAGAAGTAACAGGTTAGGAAAGGCAAAAGATTGCATCTGTTAAAGGGTGATGTAAATTTTACTGTTATGAGGCCACATCCCAACAAAAGTAGGAGGGGTTTTCATTGCTATTAGCATTTATTCTGCCAGGGTAGAAAGAGTAATATCCTCAGTGTATGCAAACTACAGACAAGCAGTTACAGTGAGGGAAAAGTGAAAGATGACTTCTTAAGCATAATAAAGGTTAAAGCTGGATGGCGAAATGAATACAAATGCATCAGCCTATGTCTTGCTGGAGTGCCAGCCTTATTGGAAGGGAATGCTTGACCCCGAGTCATTGGCCTTGGTGGGGCTGTGGACAAACCCTAACTTGCTGTTCATGGTGCTGTTAGGCTAGATCAGTGTTTCCCAATTTTATTTGGCCACGGAACCCCTAGAGTTGCCTTTTAAAAAAAAAAAAAAAAAAAGGCCCTCGGCATGGCTCTGTCTCTTTAACAGGGGTTGGGGGAGTGCCGGCTCTTTGCGGAACCCTTGCTTTCGCTTTGCGGATCCCCAGACTTCCCCGGAGCACCAATTGGGAAACACTGGGCTAGACCTTCACTCTCTGGCTTTAGTGGGGAAGGGAAATGTGGGGCTGGATGATGCTTTGGTGGGGCTGTGAGAGAATATGCTGAAATCTGACTTGCTGGTTTAGTAGCATCATGGGGCCTGCTTTTGAGGTTTTCTCTTCTCTGAAGGGTACCCCCTCAGCAGCCACTCCCAGGTGCTCTGAACTTGTTTGTGTTTTTCTTGCAGATGTTTAATTGCATTACAGAGCTGGTTCTGCGAGCAAAGAAAGAAAACTTAGCAAAGCAGCAACAGCAGCAACAGAATGACTTGGTGAAGCTAACTAAGAACAGTAAACGGAAGAAGCGGTGCTGCTAATACCCTTTCCTTGTTGCAGAGAGACTGCTCTGACTGATTAGCCCCTCCTAGACTTGGGCTACTTCACTGGGGCAGGCTTTGGGAGGACTTTCTCAGTTTTGTGCCATTATTTAAAGATTTTTCTCCATGTTTTCTATCAAGAGGCGCTGGCACCTTACCATGTTAGTGCCAAGAAAGTATCGGATGGACACTTTCTTCTCCCCTGCTCACTCCAGTGCGCCTTGTAGGCCATGTCTTTTCTTGTCTACCAAGTGGACTGATTAATCCAAGAGTTTGTATATAATGTATATTGCTTTAACCAGCCACTCCTCCCTCTTGTCACTTTGTCTTATGCCTTCTTAATGTCAATCAATCATGAACTGCAGTTACCTTTTTAAAGATAGAATACAAAGTTCTTAACTCTAGTAGGCTCCAGGCTAGCATCAATTGTTGCTGAGGCCTTGGGCTTCATTTTGTTTGGGCTCCAGGCTGGCGACTGGTGCCCCTGGGTCCTTTGGCTTCACTTTGAGTTCCAGGCTGTTACTGGGGCTTTGGCTTAATTTTTCTAGGTCCCAGGGTTGCTGCTGGAGCCTGGGGTTTCACTTCACCAACCCCTGGGCTAGCGGCTGGTGCTGGGTTTCACTTTGTCATGCTCCAGGTTTGTGGTCAGGACCTTGGGTTTCACCTTTGCTTTGTGGTGCAGCCCAGCTGTACGTATGCTCTTTAGTTTGTATTGAGAGATTTAAAACCAAACCTGCAAAAATGGGATTTATTTGGATTTAAACTTTTTGGTTTAAAAAAAAAAATGAAACTGAACTCCTGTGACATCAGCTTCTGGGTTTGCTGGTTGTTCCAGGCAAGGGTCCAGACTCTTCTTGAGAGTAACAAGATAGTGTGAATCTGCCAAAAAAAGCTCCTCATGTTGCCCTATCATCAAGTAGATCTGAACTCAAATGTGAATGCTGGTGGCAAAGCAATGCTTTCCAGAGAGATGAAACATGTGGCTGTGAATCCAGCTCTTTGGGTTGGCGTCTGGATCCAATAGTTGCTGCAGCATCATTCCCAGGAGTCTCCTGTCACAGTGGAGGACAGCTCTCTCTAATGTAAAGAAATGGAAAGTTATTGCTCACGTTATGTGGCGATGGTTGTGGGTAGGGTTATCTTTGGTAACATACTCTGGTCTCATTAGGCTGAACAAACAGCATTCCCCTGGCCTTCACTTATGGGAAAATAAGGGCTCAGTTCATCAATCCCTGAAATAGATATGTTTGGGCTGCTGAGTAACACATGTTCATCAACTGATTATCTAAGCAAAAAAGAAATTCTCCTGAAATACTGACTGGAAAGGGGTGGGGGCTGTGGCTGCTGGCCCATTCTTGACCTTTAGGACACAGCACTTGGGTATCGGCATGTGGTCCTCAAGAATCACTAGCCATAGGTTTGGTAGAGCATGTCCCACTGATGTTCATGAGCTAGGAATCATCTTAGCCACATCCAGGAAAGGCTAAATTGAAATCAGACTTATTTATTTTTGCCCATCTTTTTAGCTTCATATGGTTTGTGTTAAAAGCCCTGATCATACAATCACATCACAGATCAGTCTGACTTGAAAAGTGATTTTTTTTTTTTTTCATGCAAACCATGAATGTGTGACAGGTTTTTAACCAGTGCAAGTCTTGGGAGTGTTCAGCAGCTGCCTTTTTCCATTCCCCATCTCTCTTCTGCACATACCTGTGCACATCTTTCATTGGTATCCCACGAGTAAAAAATGAGCTGGGGGCAAGTGGGGTGATACTGCTAGAGAGAACACTGCATGAATGACAAGACATGCATTGGTTGCTTTTGGAAGTGGCAGCAGAAATTATACTAGGCATCCACCCTATGTGCTTCCAGTGTGGAATATAGCATATGTACCAGCAAGGAACTCTGTCAACCTTCCTATTGAAATGGAGCTGGCGTGTGCCACCCATCACTGCTCTGTGGCCTCAACCGGAATTATGTTGATGAGGTTGTGTGCTAAAGAGTTTGCAGTTCTCAATAGGGGTGAAGGGGATAGGCAAAAGTAAAGGAAAACTCTGAAGTTGTTGGAACTGATGTAGTAAATTGAGGAAACGGTGCACCTGATCTGGAGTGTTTTGATGTGGGAAGGTTAGTCATTGTGCCACCAAATCCTGGACTCGGTTGCGAGCTTTGCCAATCCAGCAGTCCCAACTTCCTAGCTTGAAGTGGGTTGTTTTTTTTTTAAATTCTGACTCTACTGGCTGTAGAGGAGCAGCTGTCTACCAGCTGCTGCCACTGAGTATTAAACTGTAAGAGGGTGGGGAGTGGGGACTGCATCTCCAGTGGTGCTGATGTGAAGTTTCCTAATGTTAAGTGATGCAACATCTAACTGGTTTGCTAGGATTATTTCTGTATTGACAGTTTCTAATTATGCTTTTTAAATTTTAAAAAACTAAAAATAAAGATTACAAGCTGCCAAATCTGACTGTTTCCTCTGCTGTTCAGCATCTGGATTTAGGTTCTATCCCTGGGTTGACTCCATCCTCTTGTTATATGTGGTGTTTTTCTGCAGAGGGTGTTTAGCAAGGGACAGTAGCTGCCTAGCTGCCTTCAATCATCTTGCTGCCCTGGGATTTTTTCCCCCTCTGTTTAGTGGAACTGTGTATTAAATCTTCCTTTATTGGTGATTTGTGCTTTACACCTTCATTCCTGTCCCAAGGTCAACCTTTGAAGACTTCACTTGCAATTACACAAGGTAGAGCTGGAGGCTCCAGCAGAATTTGGAACTCTTTGTTAGAGGCTGGAGGGGACAAATATTAATTAATAAGAGGCTGTCTTTTTAAATGTTGTGGGTCTACCTCCACTTAATGTTCCTCCCTTCTGTAGTGACTCATGGCCATGGCTGTGCTTGTTGCATCAGGTATTTAGTTTCTCCTTCATACAACCTTGAAGACTTTGGGAAGCATCTGTGTCCATTTTTCCTCTGGAGAAGTGAGACAAAATCTCAGCCCCTGGAAGGTATTTTTCTTCCACATCTGGTTCCAGAGTAGCACTCAGGGACTTCCCATGTGGAATGGGGAACCCTAACATGAAATGTAAAAGGTCTTTACCTACTTGGTGCAAGATACAGGTGTTTCATTGTTTTAATGTTGCCTTGTGTTCTGTCTGAACTGGCTATTGCTTAACCAATTTTTTCCATTTATGTTATTGAGCAATGTCTGGGTCAACTGCTATTAATTGGGCTTAATTACAACAGCACCTTGCATCTTGATGCTAGTCACAGTGCCTGGGTAGCTCCTGCTTTAAGGCCAGGGCTACACTACAGACTTACCTTGGTATAACTACATCATTTGTGGATGTGAAAAATTCACAATCCAGAACAACATAGTTATACCAACTCAACACCCTACCTCCTGCCCCCTTGTAGACAGCCTGTGTTAATGGGAGAGCTTTTCCTGTCGACATACCTACTGTTTCTTAGGGTGGTGGATTGACTATGCTGATGGGAGAAGCTCTTCTGTTGGTGCAGGAGTGTCTTAAGTGCTGCAGCTGTGCCATTGCAGTGTATTAAGAGTAGACCTTCCCTTAGTTAGTGGCCTTCAAGTATCTAAAAGGGTGTGTGGCAGGGTCAGTCCCACTCCTGGGCCCCTGACCCCTGTTCAGCCCACTGTCCCACAGTCTAGAAGCCACAGTAATATGGCTTACTCGCCTTGGTTTGAGTTTTGTTGTCTCCCTGTAGTCTTTCAACAGGGTCCATGCTGTTCTCTTGACTCCTCGGTTGCCTTTCTCTCTCCAAACTCCTTCCTAACTCTCTCCCCCTCTCACCCACAGGGAGGGTTCTTAATAGGCCTCCAGGCAGCCTCAATTGGTTTCACCTGGGCCTTAATTGATTTTGCAGCTGCCCTGTCTCAGCTGCCCCTACTGAGCCAGGATTGCTGACTCTCTCTGCCTCTTTCCCTTCCATCAAGCTCCTAGACTGGCTGCATCTCCTGACTTCGAGGCGAGAGAGGAAACACTTCCACTGACCACGGAAGGCTGTTGGTTTGGGCTTGTTCTGCTTTTCTCCCTGCACCCCTCCTCCTCTTTTGGGAGGGGTGGGGAACTACTGGGGTTGTGGCAGGCAGGCCCTGGCTACATTCTGGGCCAGGTCCCTTTTCTCTCTGCCTGCTCTGTTTGCAGGCAGTTTTTCTCACCCCCACCCTCAGCTGGCTGCAGGAGCTGCTGGGGGTGTGGGGGTGGACAGGGGCCTTGCTGCCCTCATCCTGGTGGGGGAGCGGGACCCCATTTTCCATCTTTTTGGGGACTGCCTGGCCCTTTCTTCATTGCTGCAGGCCTGGACTTCACCGTTCCTGCAGCTGCTGCCCTCTGGAGTGGAAGAGGTAAGGGGGCTGCTTTATAGCTGCTCCTGGGGTTTTTCCTTCCTCCACAAGTTTGTGGGGGGTGAGTGTTTGTAAGGGGCCTCTTGCCATCTGGGCCCCTAGGTGACAGCTGGCACAGCTTTTGTGGGGTGCTGGGGGGTGGTTCCGTCTGCTCCCTGCTGTCTCCCCTGCATTTCTGCTGCTGCTGTTGCTACTCCCTCTCCAGCCCCAGGTGCTGCCATCTCCATCCTTGGCCCCACTGCTCGCCTCCCGCCCCTCCCTTGCTCTGGTGGGTCCTGCAGCAGGTGCAGTGAGCCTGCCACTCAGGCGCCCGTGGGCACACTAGTTTCCTCCCCGCAGTGTCTTGCTGCCCCCTGCTTTCTTGAGCAGGCCCCTCCTCACAGCCTGCATTCCTCTCCTCTACCCATGTGCCCATGCTCCCCTCTGTCATCTCGTTTGGTGCCTGAGCCTTTCCATTCTTCTTTAGTTACCTCCCCCCAAACACCGTTTTCACTTCCCACGTGTCTTTCAATAATTGACCCTCTCACATTCCCAGTGCAGCCGGAGGAGCCGCTCTTATCGTCCTGTGCTGGGAGCTGTATTCCTTACTCCTTCCCTTTTCCCTGTCTGAACTGTCACCTCCACCCCACTTCCAGCCTAGTGGGGAGCGTGAACCTCCTTCCTCCTCCCTCTCCTCTTTGTTTGTTTGTTTGTTTGTTTGTCTGTTTGTCTGTCTGTCTGTCTTTCCTTCCCACCTACGACCACAATGGAGGGGTTGTCCAGCGACACCCTGCCAGACCCTCCCGCCCACCCCTAAAAACAACAACCCTCTGAGGCTGCCGGGCCCCGTCACTACGGCAAAGGAGCGGACATGGACGGGGACACCGGGGCCTCGACCGCCTCTGCCGCGGCGCCTCCCGACACCTCTAAAGAACTTCCCTGAAGGGTAGGAAGGGCCGGGGACCAAGAAGGGCAAGAGCCCCGCCCGGAAGGCAAAACCTCCTGAGGCGAGGGCTCACTCCCGGCCGCGACCCATCTGCTGGCCGCCCCCTCCTTCCCGCCTCCCTGTTCCTTCCACCAGCTCTGGGGCAACGGTGTCCCGGGGCCCCAGGGCGTACGCCCAGGTAGCCGCCACCCCCACCTGCCGCCTCCTGCCGCCTCCCGGAATACCATCCCCGGCGGCCGCGGCCCTTTCCCACCTTGACCAGGAGGCACGGGGTCCGTTGTCTCTGGTGGCGGCCTCGCCCCACGTGGAGACCCACGCGCGGCGCGCACGCTGCAGGGGACCCGCGGCCGTGGTGGCGGCCTCTAGGATGTTCGGGAGGGTGGTATTCTTCCTGGCGCCCGAGGCCGCCGCCCAGGAGGCGGTGGAAAGGGGTTTGGCGGTGGGGAGTCCACGCTCCTCGAGCCTTTGGAGGACCTGGGCGCACGGGTGGTTTTGTCCTCCGCTCCTCCTTCCTCCCCAATGCCGCCTACTGCCTTTCCTCTCCACCCTGGGAGGCCTCTGTCAGTCCTGAGTCCCCTTCCTCTGGGCTGCAAAGATCCTACCCTCCGCCACGCCCTTTCCTTTCGCCGGCAGGTACAAATCCAACTACTGCCGGCGGACGTGGCGGAGAAGCCCTCAAGGGTCATTTCTGGTGCCCCATCAAGGGGCCCGGTACCGGTGTACTACACCATGGGGAGGCCCGGTGTTTTCTCTGTCGGGCGACGGGCACGTCCAAGGGACTGTCCCCTGGCCCGGTTTGGAGAGGCACCCGGGACCCCGACGCTCGGGAGGGCACCGCCCTACCATCGCCGTGGCCCTGACGGTCCGGACCCTGGGGTCGCCTCCTCCGACCGTGACTGCCGCCAATCCCGCCGGGTTCCTCAGGGCCCAGACGAGCGCGCGGGTGCTGTTGCTGCCACCGCCAAAGCGGCAAGGCCGGGCCCGCGGAGGAGAGGGCGGCGGGTCAGTGACGGGACTCGGGCAGGACCTACCTCAGGGGAGGCATCCTTTCCCTGCTGCCCAGCCCTCATCTACCCTTGCCCTCCCACCACCGCCCTTGTCCCCTGGCTCTTCCTCCATTCAGGCCCAGCCCTCTTCCTCCGAGGGATGGGAGCTTGCGATGGGGAGGCGCCGAAAGCGCACTCGGCATTCCACCCGCCCACTCAGGAGGAGGATAACCTCCTGCACCTATGGGGATGGACGCTGGAACCGCCCCACCCTCTGAATCCTCGAACGATTCACAGCACCACAAAGCGATTGAGGTGACCGCGGCGGTTGCGGGAGAGGTGAACACCTCCTCCCGGGTCCCTGCAGGAGGGGCGTCCATGGAAGATGCTCCCACTGTTCCCACCTCCGTTGAGGGGCGGCCGCTGACCTCGCCACCGACAAAGATGACCATCTGGTGGCGGGCGGCGGGCTCGCCTTCCTCTCTCAGGAGGTGGAGGCTTTGGGGCTAACCCGGCTGCCTCAGAGGGGATCATCAGGTCCTGGAGGGACAACAACCGACCTCTCCTTCCCTTCCGCTGCTATCCCTTCTCCTGCCTCTGAGTTGCCCCAGGCGCGACCATCTGCCCGGCCATCGGCAGCGCTGCCGCGGCCGCGAAACCCTTGAGGCTCTCAGCGGAAGGGAGCTCCTGCTAACAACCGTCCACCCCGGTGCTGAGGCCTCTGGTGCTGCACTCTGTGGCACTGGAGCCCAGCACTGGGGAGAGTATTACCCCTACCGCTGCCACCGATTCTCTGCCCTGCGAGGCGGCACCGCGTCCCGATGCCTCCTCCGCTGAGGCTTCTTGCTCTCCTCCTTCTCCTGCTCCCTGTTCCAACCCCTCCCAACTGAGCTTCCCGCCTCTTCCTCCTCCCCCCGTCCTTGTCTTTTCCCCAATCCTTCACCTCTTCTTCCCCTACTCCCTTCCTCGTCTCCTCCTTTCCTGATCCCCTGCCTGAACTCTTTTCCTCCCCTTACTCTGTTACTGCCGCCCCTGGGGTTGCCACGCTTACTCCAGACGCTGGCCCTCGGGAGGCGGTTTTGTTTCTCCTGCTCCCAGCACATCTGAGGCCGGTCTCCCTCCGCCACTGTCCTCCCAGCAGGAACCTCGGACGCCCGCATCCCGGTGTCGATGGGTCACGGGCTCAGGGAGGGTCGGGCCCCAAGGCATTCGAGGGCCTGAGGTCCTGACTCCAGATGCGCTGAAGGGCGAGATGCGTGCTTTCTTGGAAGACATCCGTGGCTCCAAGAACAAGGTCGCTCCGCCCTTCAGCGCTGGGGAGATTTTCATCTAATCCTACAAATAGTAAGGGCCCTCTTGGGAGGGTAAAGGACCGGGCGGGAGGCCACGGCTTACCAGCGGTCCGTAGCTTCCGCGACGCTCTGCTCGCTTGGGCACGGGCACGGTTTGCTGCGAGGCCCAATGGGGTCGTTGGCACTCCTGCCGGCAAGAATCTTCCCCAGCCCTCTCGATGCCGCCGCTCATCTTTACCACTCTAAACACCCGGGGCTGCGGGTCGGGTTTCCGTAGGTGTGAGGTACTCTCCTTCCTTCGGAAGGAGGTACTCTGTCGTATTCCTCCAGGAGACCCACGCAGCTCCGAAGCCGAGGCTAGCTGGCGGCTGGAGTGGGGGGGACAGGGTTTATTTCAGCCACCTGTCGGCCCGCTCAAGCCGGGTGGCTACCCTGTTCTCCCGAACCTGCAGCCCGAGGTGCTGGGAACGCCGAGGTCGTGCAGGGTCGCCTGCTGCATCTCCGGGTTCGGATAGAGGGGCTGACGCTAAATCTTGTCAACATCTACGCCCGCCGCCTGTCTCGGAGAGGCTTCGCTTCTATCAGCGGGCGCCTGCCTTCCTCGGCTCTTTGGATCCCGGCAGTGCCTGGTTCTGGGCGGGACTTCAATTGCACCTCGAGGACTGGGACCGCACGGGGCCCGAGAAGTGCCCGCCGCCGCGGACGCCTCAGGGAGATAATAGACCACCACTCCTGGTGGACGTCTGGCGTGACCTCCACCTGGGCGAGGAAACGGTATTTACCTACGCCCAGGTGGTGGGTCGCCGGTCTTTCCACTCCCGGTTGGACCGCATTTATCTGTCTCGCCATCATCTCTTCCGGGCCCACTCCTCCAGCATCCGGCCGGCCCCATTCTCGGACCACCATTTAGTGGCCGTGAAGGCCTCTCTTCTTCGGAGAGGCCGGGCCGCCTACTGGCATTTCAATAACAGCCTGCTGGAGGACGGGCTTCGTAGCGCCCTTCCGGGAGTTCTGGCTGGCCTGGCGTGGTGGCGGTGCGCTTTCTCGCACGGCGGTGGTGGGATGGGGGAAGGTGGCGACGCGGCTCTTCTGCCGGGACTACACCTGGGGCCAGCCGGCGGAGGGATGCGCGATGGAGCAGTTGGAACGGGAGGTTTTAGAGCTAGAGAGGCGGCTGGCCACAAGCCCTGAGGATCCGCCTCCGCGGAGCATACCGGAGAAGCGGAGGAACTCCGGCCTCGAGGACCTCGAGCCCGGGGTGCCTTTGCTCCCGCTTCTTCTATGCCCTGGAGAAAAGAGGGGGCTAAAAGGCACATCGCCTGCCTTCTGGCGGAGGACGGCACCCTCACGGATCCGGTGGAGATGCGCGAGAGGGCTCGCGCCTTTCTACGCCTCTCTCTTCTCCCGGATCCGACCGACGCCGACGCCCGCAGGGTTCTCTGGAACGAACTCCCGACGGTCAGCGCGGGCGACCGGGACCGCCAGAGCTGCCTCTCCCTGGCCGAGTTCTCGGAAGCCCTCCGCCTCATGCCCACCAATAAATCCCCGGCATGGACGGGCTGACCGTGGAGTTCTACCGCGTGTTCTGGGACGCCTCGGCCCGACCTTGCTAGCGCCTGGGCCGAAGTCCCTGGAGAGCGGGTCCTCCTTTATCGCAGACGAGCCGCGTGCTTGCCTTGCTGCCCAAGAAGGGGGACCTCCGCGATCTGAGGAATTGGCGCCCGCCTCGCCTCCTCAGCACGGACTATAAAATCATTGCTAAAGCCATCTCCTGAGACTCAAGTCCGTGCTGGCGGACGTGGTCCATCCAGACCAGACCTACACCATCCCGGCCGTACCATCTTCGACAACCTTTACTTGGTCCGGGATCTCCTAGAGCTAGGTGTAGGGACGGTCTGTCGCTCGCCTCCTGTCCTTGGATCAGGAGAAGGCGTCGACCGGATGGACCACGGGTATCTCCTGGGCACTCTGCGGGCCTTCGGCCGGGCCCCGCTTTGTGGCTTTCTCCAGGTGCTGTACCCTTCCGCGGAGTGTTTGGTTAAGCTCAACTGGACCCTGACCGCACCGGTCAGCTTCGGGCGGAGTACGTCAAGGCTGCCGCTGTCGGGCCAGCTGTATACTCTGGCCATCGAGCCCTTCCTCCGCCTTCTTCGCAAGAGGTTGACGGGTTGGTGCTCCGTGAGCCGGAGATGCGGCTGGTCCTGTCGGCGACGACGACGCGTGCTCCTCGTGGTCCAGGACCCGGGAGACCTGGAGCGGTGGAGGCCTGCCAAGTTGTCTACTCGGCGCCTCCTCCGCCCGGGTCAACTGGGTCAAGAGCTCTGGCCTGGTGGTAGGGGCCGGGTGGCAGGCGAGCTCCTCCCGCCCGCGCTTCAGGCCATCAGGTGGAGCGGGTCCGCTGCTCTATCTTGGCGTTTTTCTCTCTGCCACGCATCCTCTTCGCCGGAGAACTGGGGTTTAGAGTCCAGGGTGGCTGAGCGATTGCGGAGATGGACAGGACTGCTCCGGTGCCTCTCCCTGCGTGGGAGGGTACTGGTGCTTAACCAACTAGTCCTGTCCATGCTCTGGCACCGCCTCAGCACCCTGGTCCCGCCCGGGTTTCCTGGATCAGATCCAGCAGCTGCTACTGCGGTTCTTCTGGCCAGGACTGCATTGGGTCTCTGCAGGGTTCTCCATCTTCCCTGGAGGAGGGAGGGCAGGGCCTGACGTGTTTGCGCACGCGGTTCGTGTCCTCCGCCTCCAGGCCCTGCAGAGGCTCCTATTTGATGCAGGTAGTCCGGCGTGGAGCACGCTGGCGCACACTTTCCTTCGCCGCTCCGAGGGCTCGATATGACCGGCAGCTCTTTATTTGAGAGGTCTTCCGCGAGACCTCCGAGCTGCCGGCCTTCTACCAGGACCTCCTCCGGGCCTGGAAGCTGCTAGAGGCGACCAGGCCCTTGGGAGCCACCGTGGGGCAGACTCTCGCGGAGCCCCTGCTACACAATCCCCATCTACGTGCAGGCGGCGGAGTCCCCTCGTGCGCCAGAGGCTGGTCCTGGCAGAAGTCACAAGGATCGGAGATCTCCTGACTACGACCGGGAGACTGGGTGGATCTCGCGGCGCCGCCCAGCGCATGGGGCTCTCCACCCCACGTACTCCCGGGCGCGTGCTTCAGGAGGTGAAGGACGCTTTGCCGCCACCGCTCGGGTTTACCTCGACAAGGTCCTGCGAGAGGTGAACCCCGCCCGCCTCACCCCGGCCCGCCCGATCTATCCGTCGGCCCTAAGCCCCGCTACTCCCGACCGCCTCCTCGCCACCCGAGCCGGCTGCACGCGTTGCAGCCGGTCCCCTTCCGAATGGTGCCAAAGAGTCACCTGTACACGCCGTGCTTCACACGCCCACTTCCCCACCCTTGTGTCCCACCCAGACACCAAGTGGCGGGACCTCCTACCACCAATGGAGGGTGGGGAGCCCCGGTGGGCCAGCCTCTATTCGACCTTGGTTCCACGGCCCACCGGGGACATCTGCTGGAGAATCCTGCACGGAGCTGTGAGCACGGGCGTGTACTTGGCACGGTTCACCCCCACCCCCGACACGTGCCCCTTCTGTGGCGTGAGGGAGACCCTGGCGCACATCTACATCGAGTGCGCCAGGTTACAGCCCCTCTTTCGGCTCCTCCAGAACCTATTGTTGAGGTTCTGGCTGCATTTCTCCCCTCACCTGTTAATTTATGCACACCCCATCCGAGGCCCCACAAAGTCACAGGACCTCCTGGTCAACCTCCTCCTGGCTATCGCCAAGATGGTAATTTATAAGACCAGGAGCAGAGGTTGGCCGAGGAGGCCTGCGACTGTGGGGCCTATTTCCGCTCCTGCATCCGCCACGATCCGGGCAGAGTTCCACTGGGCGGCGCCCGCTGGCTCTCTGAGATCTTCGAGGGGCAGTGGGCGCTGTCCGGGTTCTCTGCTCGGTGTCCCCATCCGGTTCCCTTGTTTTAGCCTCTTTACCCGCATACCTGTCCTTGTTTTCTCTTTATTTGTCCCAAGTAATTACTTGGTTTCCTGGGCTCAGTGGACCCTCCCCATAGGCTGGGGGGAGGTCCTTTAGATGTGGACGGGCTCACGCCCTCCCACCTCCCAGACTCCAATAGGCACCCCTGCTCTGTCACAGGTGTCACAAGGAGGAGGGAGAAAAATTGTTCTCCCTGGCCTCTGAGGATAGGACAAGAAGCAATGGGCTTAAATTGCAGCAAGGGAGGTTTAGGTTGGACATTAGGAAAAGCTTCCTGCTTGTCAGGGTGCTTAAACACTGGAATAAGTTGCTTAGGGAGGTTGTGGAATCTCCATCTCTGGAGATATTTAAGAGCAGGTTAGATAGACATCTATCAGGGATGGTCTAGACGGTACTGGGTCCTGCCATAAGGGCAGGGGACTGGACTCGATGACCTCTCAAGGTCCCTTCCAATTCTAGTGTTCTATGAGTTTCCCAGGCAGCTGAAGGTGTGAATGCTCCAAAGAAATGGGCTTGTCTGCCCTATTCACCTGGAAGAGCAGGACATGGCTGAAATTGCTTGAGATTGTGAGATGTACTGAGTATGGTTAGGGTGAGGTGGCTGTCTAGGTTCAGAGAATAACCAGTGAGCAAAGCCCAGACACAGTACTGTAGAAATGATCCATTTTATTCTGAAGAGAGCTATTTACAAAAGAAGCTGTGGAACACTGTGTTTTTTTGTTTGTTGTTTTTTTTAACTAAAAATATGCTTTTATAGATTTTATATAATATCTTATAAAAACCATACACTTATTTACATTACTGCTATGTACATATCTATAGAAACAGTCTTTCTACTTATTCCTGCTATGTGCTTTTTCACTTTCAGTCTAAGGGGACTGTCACTTCACTGCCTTACGCAGGCCCGTCCCTTGTACTTCTGAGCTTTTGGTTAGAACAATCTTGCTTTGCAGTGGTTGAAGTGGTAAGAAGGTTTGCTGTATGCCCAGAATCCACCATCAACCCTAGATAGGATAAGTCCTACATACATCACTCTGAAGTCCTTGTGTATGCGCTGTTGCCTGTAAGCCCACTTTATTGCTGCTGGGCACAAATTGTGCCATAGACTTCGCTCCTTAGTTTATTGTCTTAAATTGATCTCCTTTCTTGTTAATGGTGACTTGCTGATCTGTGCGTGTTAAGGTAGCAAAGTGCTAGTGACCCGACTTGCATGTACATTTATTTGTATTAATGTTTTCTGTACTATGTGTGAGTCTCATACACAATGGTAGGCCCTAGCTGTAGACTTTGCTAAAGCAAGCTTTCCCCCTAGCTAGCCAAAACCAAAAAAAAGCTTGTTTTCCCACAGAGGCAGTGTGATTGCTTAGTAATTGTGTGAAATGTGGAACCTCCATTCTTTAGCTGTGCAACTGTTGTACAAGGTGCATGTCTCATCCCTGCCATATTACCTGGAGCTACCTGTTAAGTACTGATGCGGGAAAATGCTTTTTACTGGTCTTTAATGCTGCAGATCCAACTCCTGGGCAGTGGTATGCTGACGTTTGCCTGGGATACCAAATCTACTTGTTGGGCTCCTGTGATTCCTCCAGTTAGTGGATTAATTCCAGGCCCCTCTTGCTGCCTATGGGGGGGCAGGGGTTGAACATACTAGTATCCCCCCATGGCCACCGACACTTAGGCTATGTCTACACTGTTGGGGGTTTTTTCAGAAAAAGGTATGCAAATTGTGAACCGCAATGTGCGTACCTTTTTCCGATTCTTTTTTCGGAAGAGGCTTTTCTGACATTTGGCCCGTCTACACGGGGCCAAATGTGGGGAAAAACCTCTTTCGGAAGAGCCCTTATTCATCATAAAATGAGGAATACAGGGCTTACAAAAGAGCACGTCTGCTCTTCTGAAAAAAATTTCAGAAGAGCAGATGCGTTCCCTGGACGTGGTGGAGTTTTTGCAGGATACCTCTGGTATTCCGGAAAAACTCCGTAGTGTAGACATAGGTTTGTGAGGCTATTTGAAAAAGGTCAGTGGGAGGAAGAACACTATCAGCTGTGCTGTCTTTGGTGACGGCTCAATGGCAGTTTAAGGAAAGACAAAACAGTCAGGACACCATTAAAGCACAGCATTAACTACATGATGTTTTGGGAATATCTTGCTCAACCTTTCCATTGGGGGAAAAAAATATTGCAAAGACATTAAGGACTAGCTCCTTTTTTGAGTAATGTCCCTGTGGGTACTCCACTCTGGGTGCTAGTGTATCCTCACGCCGGTGACCAGAGTTGTGTTTTGTTTTTTCTAGCAGTGCCCTGCTGCACACACGCCCTGGCGCCTCCTCATGCTGTTGGTGTCTGTTAGGCACACGTGCAGCGTGGCCCCCTCGGTTCCTTCTCTACCATCCTCAGCGGCAAACAGAGCTCTGTTCTCTCACTCCTTTTTCACATACACACACACAAAAATTAATTCTCCTCAGTTTTCCTCGTCTTTCCAAGTTTTGAATCCCTCCCAACCCGCTACTTTAAAAAATATATATATTCTTAATTGTTCACCCGGACTTTGTTTCTTCTTCATGCCTGGATCCCCAGGCTTCAAACAGTATGAGTCCTGCTGAGAGGCTATGCCCATTCTGACGATCATGCCTCGTGCATAAAGTGTCTAGGTGAGGCCCATCTGATGCAGAAGTGCGCGCATTGTTCCAATCTTACAGCTAGAGCACGCCATGATCACACCAATAGGCTGAAGATATATCTTTACGAAAAGTCGCTTCAGCCACCTCAGGACGACTCGCCTCCTAGACCTAAACTGTCAGACAAGCCAAAAGGTATGGACAAAACTCGTCCCTCTACCCCCTTCTGGCAAGTCCAAGGTGAAAACCTGGGCTTCCCTGGCCAGATGGCTACCCCTGGTACCGAGGTCTTCGAGGGTGAGCACCGCTAAGTTGTCGGCACCACACAAGGGCCCACTCCGAGCCCAAACAAAAGCAGTCGGCACTGGTGGCACCGACCACACCGGCCGAATCCATGACATCTGCTAGATGCAGACTGGCAACAGAGATGGCACCGGATGCGGCACTGAAAAGACCACACACTGAGATGCCTTCCCCGCCCAAGGCACCATCCCCGACAGGCACCTACAGCATCGAGTACCACACGTTCAGCCTCGGCACCACCACCACAACGTGCACGGCACCGTCCGCCCCTTTCATCCTGGCCTCATTGGCACCGCCATCTCTGCACTCATTTGGTGTAGTCTGTTCACTCACCTAGATCACTGGTCCCATCAATCCCCCAGTGAAGCCAGCACCGAGCCACACAGCTGCTTCTCATCTCAGCATTCAAGTCCAACTCAGCGGTGCCCACCTTGGGAGTCTCGCTCCTTCAGACATTCTCGCCCTCCTCCACTACTACCTTGGTACTCACAACATTGGCCATATCTCCTCCCCCCAAACCTGGACAGTGGCATCCCTGGGAACCTTGGTCTTCTCATAGGAGCCATCACACTGCTCCATCAACAACACTGAAAAGGCCACCCCATTCTCCTCAACGCACAACATCAGCCACAGCACCGAACTCTCTAGAGTCCATTCAATCTGACTTGGACAGCTCTCTATCTGAGGGGGAAGACAGGGCCACCCCTACACAATTCCTCCTCTTTGCCAGATGAGGCTATCATTTCTACCACCCCGTCTCCATCTGATGATTCTAAACAGTTCCAAGAACTTTAAGAGAGTAGCCCCGGCACAAGAACAGGACCTGCAGGAAGTGCAAGAGAAACAATATCGCCTCTTATATACTTTACAGCCCCCCACATCCTCCAGGATCGCCCTTCCGATGGATGAAGCCATCATGGACCCTGCCGATAACATCTGGCAAACCCCAGCATCCATTACCCTCACCAACAAGAGGGCTGAGCACAAATATTTTATAACACCTAAAGGCATGGACTTTCTCTTTACACACCTGCTCCCAAACTCCTTCGTAGTCGACTCAGTCAGACACAGGGCAAAACAGCCCAACATGAAGTCCACTCCACAGTACGAGGACCATAAATGGCTGGACGTCATGGGGCGCAAGGTCTATTCTTCAGCTACCTTGATTCTTAGAGCAGCAAATTACACTGTTATGCTCGCCGATTACGATTACTCCGACTATTCTAAACTCCAGGAGCTCTTACGGTTTCTCCTGGAGCACAAGAGGCCGATTTTTTTTTTTGCTCAATGTCATGCATGAAGGGCATACCATCTCCCACATGGCATTACAATCTGCCATGGATGTGGCTGCTGCTGCTGCCTGGATCACAGCCTCTGCTATCATTATGCAGAGAGCATCATGGCTCCAAGCATCTGGGGTACCTATGGACCTCCAGCAGAAAGTCAAAGATCTTCCCTTTGACAAGACCAACTTATTTGCAGTCAAAACAGAGGAAGTCCTTCATTCAATGAAAGACTCCCGCACGACCCTCCGGACTCTAGGCCTTTGGTAGGTGTTATACCTTGTTCTCGTGAAAGGTACATGCCCAGAGGACCATACTGACCACCGTCCAGATATGACTTCCGCCAAAAACACAGGCCTCCATGGCATAGACCTCAGCGACAACAACAGCAACCCTTGATGACATCCCAACCTTCTTCATTAAAGCAGCAGATTTGAAGGTTTGGTTGGGAGCCAGAAAGACATCCCTGTGATGTAGTGGAGACTGTATTGACTCTAGTAGCCATGGTGTTCACTCTGTTTTTGGATTTACTGTTTACTTTGTTATGCTGTGTGTGATTCCTACTGTCCTGTGCTGCTCTGTAGTGTGTGTGTGTGTGTGTGTGTGTGTGTGGGGGTGCCCAGCAGGGGATGGGATATCTGGGTGAGGACTCCTAAGGGAAGGCAGGTAGGGAATGGCCCAGGCCTGCATGTCACCGGAGCTAGGTGGAGGATTCAGTCAGGTGACACTTTGCCCAGGAATCTGAACAAAGGAGGAGGTGTGGCAGCCTGGAGGGCTGTGAGCAGTGCTGGGTGTGGGAGTTAGTTTTCAGCTGGCTTAAGGAGAAGGGAGTCTAGCTGGCTTGGGAGGCAGGGGCCCAGAGCCCTGGCTCTGGGCCCCCCTATCCCCAAGATGAATTGTACTGACTGCTCCTGGTTCCTGTAACAAGTCTGTGCTGCGCTGTGTCCCTGTCAACAAATAAACCTTCTGTTCTACCTGCTGGCTGAGAGTCACGTCTGTTTGCAGATGGGGGTGCAGGACCCAGTGACTCCCCCACACCCCGTGACAATCCCCGCTACTGTCACACCACTAACTGGACAGCTACAGTTCACTCACTGCCTCTCGCCCTTTACACCAATGGGCACAAATAACATCAGACCGATGGGTATTGGAGCTTAAAGTCAGTTACTCCATCCCCTTTATTTCTTTTCCTCCTACCCACCCTCCCTCCCTGTCTCTCTTCAAGGACCCCTCTCACGAGACCGTCCTTCAGGAAGAGGTCCTCCATCTTCTACAAATAGGTGTGATAGAACCAGTACCAACGGCTTCCAAGGGAGAGGGTTCTACTCAACGTACTTCCTAACCTAGAAGAACAATGGCGGATGGAGACCCATTTTGGATTTAAGGAGGCTCAACAGGTATGTCATATACCATCTTGAACCGTTGGTAACACTAGCAACAATTCTTCTTCTTTGAGTGACTTCGGGTAGTGATCAACGGCTCGATGTCAGGATGGCGGTGGGTTTCTAGCGGAGTGCCCCAAGGTTCGGTTCTGGGACCGGTTTTATTCAATATCTTTATTAAATGACCTGGATGAGGGGATGGATTGCACCCTCAGCAAGTTTGCGGATGACACTAAGCTAGGGGGAGAGGTAGATATGCTGGAGGGTAGGGATAGAGTCCAGAGTGACTTAGACAAATTGGAGGATTGGGCCACAAGAAATCTGATGAGGTTCAACAAGGACAAGTGTAGAGTCCTGCACTTGGGACAGAAGAATCCCAAGCATTGTTACAGGCTGGGACCGACTGGCATACGAGCAGTTCTGCAGAAAAGGACCTGGGGATTACAGTGGATGAGAAGCTGGATATGAGTCAACAGTGTGCCCTTGTAGCCAAGAAGGCTAATGGCATATTAGGTTGCATTAAGAGGAGCATTGCCAGTAGATCCAGAGATGTGATTATTCCTCTTTATTTGGCTCTTGTGAGGCCACATCTGGAGTATTGCGTCCAGTTCTGGGCCACCAATTACAGGAAGGATGTGGATGCATTGGAGAGGGTCCAGCGGAGGGCAACCGAAATGATTAGGGGGCTGGAGCATATGACCTACGAGGAGAGGCTGAGGGAGTTGGGTCTATTTAGTCTGCAGAAGAGAAGTGAGGGGAGATTTGATAGCAGCCTTCAAGGGAGGTTCCAAAGAGGATGGAGAAAGGCTGTTCTCAGTAGTGACAGATGGCAGAACAAGGAACAGTGGTCTCAAGTTGTGGTGGGGGAGGTCTAGGTTGGATATTAGGAAAAACTATTTCACTAGGAGGGTGGTGAAGCACTGGAATGGGTTTCCTAGGGAGGTGGTGGAATCTCCATCCGTAGAGGTGTTTGTCTCGGCTTGACAAAGCCCTGGCTGGGTTGATTTTGGGATTGGTCCTGCCTTGGGCAGGGGGCTGGACTTGATGGCCTTCTGAGGTCTCTTCCAGCTCTATGGTTCTATAATTCTATGACGGCTCATGTTCATTCCATGTAGGTGTGTGTGCATAGCATGCATGCGTCATCGGAGATTTTTTTCCCTCCGCAGTACCCGTCGTGCCAGCAGGGAGCCCCCTGGAGTGGCACTGGTATACCGGCCGATATATATCCCTGGTGGCCCCCCACCCTCTCAGTTCCTTCTTACCACCGTGACGGTCGTTGGAACGTTCCTCAGCTCTTACTTAGCAAATGCCCTTCTAGTACTTGAGTAGTTCCTTTGTTCCTGTTATCAGTTAATTATCTGTTAAGAGTTGTTAATTGAGTTAGGGTAGTTATTTGTGTGTGTTTGCCACTACGGTGCACCAGGGCATGCCCGGACCGCAAGGATTTAAGCCTTGCAAGAAGTGTCACCCGCCCATGCCCTGCGGTGATCCACCCTCATCGTGCCTGGGAGAGGCTCACCTTTCCGAGGCCTGCAAGATTTGCAAGGTATTCAAGCCACGCACGAAGCAGGAGAGAGAATCGCGCCTCAACATCATCCTCATGGAAGCAGCCCTAAGACCAGCACCGGCGTTGGACCCGGTACTGGCATCCCAGAGTGCACCGGCATCAGTGCGGGAGGCTTTGGCACACTCTTGCGCCTCCCCGGCACCATACAGGCCTCACCGTAACAATCCCCGGTGCTGCAGAAGAAGAGGAGGTCTAACTGGTAGATTGCCTCCACGGCGCGTGCCCTCCGTGCGCCCTGTCATGATTATGAGGGTTAGCCAGCAGCCTGGGGATTAAGGGGTTAACTACACCTAGCCAGGTGGAGTGACCAGTAGGAATGTAGATGGGACTTTCAAACTGGGACAAAGGAATTTGGGTTTTTTCCTTTCTCCTTTGGTCTCTCTGGGTGTGTGCTCTGCAGCTACAGAGAGGGACAAGCATGTCTCTCTCCAAGACACCATTCTTCATTTTCTGTAAGTAGGGTAAAGTTTAGGTAGTTTCGTTAGGCTTTATTGTTTTAAGGGTTGGGTATGGGATCTGATATCTGGCACTGCTTAAGAGATGTTTGGCTTTTCTTTTTAACTAAGTTCTAGCCCATGGTGTAATTCCTCCATGAGTATATTTTGTTACCTTTCCATCTGATCCTTATGCTTGCAACAGGAATATTGTTGTAATAATAAGTTTTCTTTTTCTTTTTATTAACCTGGCATTGGTTACTTGTGTGTCCTGATTTTTATAATAGGGTGAGATTTCCCAAATGATCTTTCCCTAATCTCGTTATTAATATTTGGGTGGTGGCAGCGGAAGTTTTATTCCCAAAATCTAGGTTTTTAAGATTTTGGGGAAGTTTTATACCAAAGCCTGGTAGATAAGGCTTTGGGGTACACTTGCTGGCCCCCACTTCTGCATTTATCATGCCAGAGTGGGGAAGGAGCCATGACACGCCCTTCAGCGGGGCACGCGGCGCCATTGAGCACCGAGCCCGGGCCATCACGGTCGGGTGGACATTTATCCCCACACTGGGAGCCTAGCCCGCTGGGGTACTTCCCAGAACCCTCCATTCCGCAGGCTTTTGAGGTGGCCAGGGACTTGATTGAGTTGTCCCCTTCGCCTCCCCTGACACCGACCCCCGTCGGGGAGCAGCTGGCACCAGACGACGTCGAGGGCGCCTGACGACATAGTCCAAGAGGCCAGAAAACTCCACTCGGTGCAGCCTACAGCTCCGGCACTGAACTCGGCACCGGTGGCTGCCTCGACCCCCGTACAGGACGCGACCCAGGATATGGCACCAGAGCCGGCACCAACACGATGCCCCCGGGCAGCGTTGACTACGGCACCCAGCTCGGTGGCTCCCACTCCCAGCCAGAGCTTACTGACACCGCGTGCAGCCATGCCACCTCCGCCCCCCCAGCACTGCTGCAAACCCGAGTCAATGGCCAGACATGCTCTGGTGTCGGCAACATCAGCAGAGCCCTCAACAGCCCCACCCTGGTCGGCTTCGGAGGCATAGTCAACTTGGTCATCGAGGGGCTCCAGATCCCGCTCCCGGCACCAATCGTGGCACCACAGCGCCTCTACCCACCACCATCAACAGCACTGGGCACAGCCAGTTCCGGTACCGGTGATGTAACAGACCTGGCCCCTGCAACCACGTAGTCAGTGGCCGTTCTGGACCCCCTGGGCCTACCACCAGAGCCAGGGCGCGGGACCGTCGGGGTCGGTCATCTCAGGGCCTCGGGCTCCTCCATTGGCGACTCCTCTGGCTCGATCGCCAATGTAGGCGCAGTCTCTCCCTCTGGGTCAGGCGTCCCCGAGACCATCGGGAAGCGGGGCTCCACTGAACCAGCCACCAGCAGCATTTGTCTCTGGGACCTCACAGGCCCCCTCGCAAACAGTGGCTCTCACGGAGGTGGCTCAAAAGGGGTCCTCGTCATCCTCCCCGGACGAGGCCTTTAAACACCTTTCCATCCATGCCCTCTATGGACGCTAGGGCTCAACAAGACCTTCTTCGCTGCCTGGCACAGAGCCTGGGGGTCCAAGCCGAGAAGGTGTCCGAGGATTCCGACCCTACTGTTGATATCCTCCAGCCCGATGCCCCCACCAGAGTGGCCCTACCAATTAATAAAATGGTGACCAAGATCTCGAGGGCCCTCTGGCAAACCCCGGTCTCCATACCACCAACAGACGAGAAGGCCGAGAGGCGATATTTCATGCCTCAGGAGGGCAACATGTACCTGTTTTCTCACCCGCCGCCAAGATTGCTGGTGGTGCAGGTGGTAAATCAAAGAGAACGACGAGGGCAACTGGCTGCCACCCCCAAGAACAGGGATGCCAAAAAGACGGACCTTCTGGGCAGGAAGGCCTACGTGTCTGGGGGCATCCAGCTCCGTATTGCCAACCAGCAGGTACTGCTGTCAAGGTAAGTGTACAACACCTGGGCTTCCATGGCCAAATTCATTGAACTGCTCCCCAGAGACTCGCAGCCTGAATTCAGGGCCCTCCACGAGGAGAGAAGGGCGATCTCTAGGGCAGCACTCCAGGCAGCTCTCAACGCTGCTGCCCGCGCCATGGCTACGGGAGTAGTCCTACGCTGCAGCTCCTGGCTACAGGGATCCGGGGTGCCCCTGGAACTCCAAAGCACCATTCAGGGCCTTCCTTTCGAGGGCCCCTCGCTGTTCTCAGAACAGACGGACCAGCGCCTCCATGGCCTGAAGGACACCCGTGCCACACTGAAATCCCTGGGCATGCACGCACCAGCTACCCAGAGGTGTTCGTTCTCGGGCAGGAACACTAACAGACCGCCCCAACAGGCCCCACATCCTGATTTCCCCTGCCGCAGGAGTAGGAACAGCAACGGGAGGAATGGCAGACGCTGGCCCCGACCATCCCAGGGCCAGGGCCAGGGACCACTTAACAAGCCCTCGGGACCTCACCAAGGATTTTGAGGGTGCACCCGAGGGCAACATACCAGTCTCACCTTCCGGGACCGTTTATTCCCCTTCTACCAGGCTTGGCGTTCCATTACATTCGACCAGTGGGTCCTGGAAATAGTGGAAGGGGGACATGTTCCACTCGGTGCCCCCTTCCCACCCCCCAACCCCGTCCCTCTTCAGGGACCCCTCTCACGAGCCTCTCCTATGTACATAGCAGACGGACACTGTCGGCATAAATTATATTTCTGGAGGAGCAGGAATATGTGTTCTTGATCTTATAACTGAATTGGTTAGGTCCAATGATGGTGTCAGCGGAGCAAATATGTGGACAAAGCTGGCAACGTACATTAGACAAACGTCTCAGACACTTCGCCAAAGACAGTTTCACAAAGAAAAAACAGTTTCTTGCCATTTCAACCAGAAAGGGCATTGTCTCAACGACGTGACTACCTGCATCCTGCTTCAAAGACATTTTAACACAAGACTTCAAAGAGAAACCTCTGAACTGTCATTCATGCTTAAATTTGACACTTTACGACTGGGCCTCAACAAAGACCCTAATTACCTTACCCATTACAAAGATAGCTTCCCCAATTATCACCTCTAATATCATTAGCTCACAGACATTAACCTTCCCCATCCCCTCTGTTCTGAAATTTGATTTGTCCTTTTTATGTGTGTTCACTTTTTTGATTGTATCCCTTTGGTATATATGGTCATGCCAATTTTCTTCCACAATTTGATCTGAGGAAGTGGGTCTGGCCCACGAAAGCTCATCACCTAATAAACCATCTTGTTAGTCTTTAAAGTGCTGTATAGTCCTGTCTTTTGTTTCAAATTCAAGATGGTAACCTTGGCATCTATAATCCCTTCATTAGCCCCTGGAGACTGGTACACTGCCCTCGATCTGAAAGATGCCTACTTCCACATTTCTATCGCTCCTCACCACCAGCGGTTCCTCTGCTTTACGGTGGGCAGGGAACACTACCAGTTCACGGCTCACCCCTTCGGTATTTCTACGGCCCACCGGGTCTTTATGAAATGCATGGCAGTCGTAGCCGCCGTTCTAAGGAGAAGGGGCATCCAGGTGTTCCCTATCTAGACTACTGGCTCCTGAGGGGACGGTCCGAAGATCAGGTGTGGGCGCACATCACCGTGGTCAGGAATCTCTTTGGGGAGCTAGGCTTACTCCTAAACGTGGCCAAATCAACTCTAATTCCTACCCCGGTATAGAGTTCGTAGGCGCCAACCTGGACTCGACGATGGTGAGGGCTTCCCTCCCCAGGACTTGCTTTCTGGTGATTGAGTCTGCCGTCCAGGACTGCAAAACTTCCCGGTGACCAGAGCCAGGACCTGCATGCGCCTCCTAGGTCTAATGGCCGCGTGCACGTACGTCGTGCAACACGCCAGACTTCGCATGTGCCCACTACAAATGTGGCTAGCGCGAGTCCACAACCCGGCTTTCCACCTATGGGACAGGGTAGTGACGGTCTCCGATACTATCCTCCGCTCGCTGAACTGCTGGACACATCAGGAGGAGGTCTGTGCAGGAGTCCCGTTCTCCAGACCTGTACCGACCATCCGACTTGTGACAGACGTGTCGGACACTGGTTGGGGAGCATATTTGGGGGACGTGGACACGAGGTATGTGGTCCCGGGACGATCTCTCCCTGCACATAAATGTCAGGGAAGGCCGGGCAGTCCGCCTGACCTGTGCGGCTTTCCTTCCCCGCCTCAGGGGCAGGTCAGTCCTCATCCTGTCAGACAACATGATGGCGGTGTCATATATAAACGGACAGGGCGGGGCTTGCTCTTGCCACCTGTGTCAGGAGGTGATCCATCTGTGGGAATCTCTGCATCGGGACGGATGTTTACCCGATGGCCTCTTACCTCCTGGGATCCCAGAATGTCCTAGCAGACAAGTTGAGCAGTGCCTTTTCTGGCCACGAGTGGTCCCTCAAAAGGGAAGTGGCTTCCTCCGTCTTCTACGAGTGGGGGGGGTTTCCCCAACTAGACCTGTTCGCTACCAGGCAGAACAAGAAGTGCCAGAGGTTCTGCTCCCTCATGGGGTTGGGAAGGGACTCCCTGGGAGACGCGCTTCTCCGCCCCTGGCCCAGGGGCTTACTGTAGGCCTTCCCACCATTCCCACTGATTCACAGGGTCCTCCTGCGAGTGCAGGAGTTCAAGGCATCTGTGAGGGGGCTGACTCACTGCCACTGTGCCACCAGCTGGCTGTCCTGGGAATTGGCTCTTCATGCTTTGCTGGATGCCTTTCCCTAGGTGGTGTCGCCCCATGTTTCTTTTCGTGTCACGGTGTCCTCTTCCAGACACTACCCTCCGGCAGTGCCCATACCAGTGTCCGAGCCCCCCTTCCGGGGGAAGTTGTTGTCCACTCTGCTCACACCCCAGGGTCCTCTTTCCCAGAGCACCCTGTTCTCCTCCTTAGGCACTGCAGCCTGGGAACTTGCTTGGCCAGAGCTCCCCTAGCCCTGCCTTGCCTCCCCAGCACTGCTCTAGCTTCCGTAGCAGCCAGGCCCTCACTGCTCTCCTTTCAGAGCAGCTGTCAGTTCCCCCTTATATAGCTCCCAGCTGGGCCCTCATCAGCTAGAACTGCCTCAGCTGGAGCTTTGCTCCTAGCCCCTGCTCTGGGCTGGGGTTTTGCCCTTAAAGGGCCAGTGCAGCGTCCCTAATTCTTATCATCCCAGCGTGGCCCAGACAGCATTGGTTCTCAACCCTCCTCAGCCTGTCATGCGAGAGGCCCATGTCCCTCCCGCTGCTCCCAGACCTGATCACCCAGGGCTCCGGCAGACTTTGCCACCCGGACCTGCACTCCCCGCACCTGACGGCATGGAAGCTCTGTGGCTGACAGCAGCAGAGCTCTAGTGCTCAGCCTTGGTTCAGGAGGTTCAGTTAGGCAGCAGAGAACCTTCCACTAGGGCTACCTACCTGGCCAAGTGGAAGCGGTTCTACATCTGGGCTACCCACAAAGGGGTTTCCCCGATGGAGGCCTTGATTCCTCTGATCCTGGACTACCTCTTAGATCTCAGACTTCAGGGACTGTCGTCCTCCTCGATTAAGGTTCATCTGGTGGCTATCTCCGCCTCCCACCCAGGAGACAGGGGCAAGACTCTATTTGCCGACCCAATGATAAACAGGTTCCTGAAGGGACTAGACAGACTTTACCCGCATGTCCGACAGCCCATTCCCCCAACTGGACCTCAATTTGGTCCTTTCCAAACTCATGGGGGGGGCCATTTGAGCCCCTGGCAACGTGTTCGCTAATACACCTGTCCTACAAGGTATCCTTGTTGGTGGCGATCACGTCGGCTAGGTGTGTGTCCTAACTGAGGGCGCTCACTTGGGATCCCCCTACACGGTTTTCTTTAAGGATAAGGTCAGGCTACAACCCCACCCTGCCTTCCTGCCTGAGGTGGTGTCGACCTTTCATTTGTCTCAGGCCATATTCCTACCAATGTTTTACCCCAAACCTCACGTATCAGGGAAAGAGCAGGCACTACGCACCCTGGACGTCAGGAGGGCCTTAGCATTTTATTTAGAGAGGACAAAGCCCTTCCACAAATCACTGCAACTTTTCATGGCCATTGTGGAATGCTCAAGAGGGCAGCCGGTCTCGACACAAAGGATATCCTCGTGGATCACGGCATGCATCAGGGAGTGCTACGGTCTGGCAGGGGTTCCAGTCCCCCCACTCACGGCGCACTCTACAAGGGAATGGCTTCCTCCACAGCTTTCGTGGCACAGGTCCTGATCCTGGACATCTGCAGGGACGCCACTTGATCCTCCGTCCACACCTTTGCCAACCACTACGCGCTGTCACATCAGGCTAGGGAGGACGCCGCCCTGGGCAGGGCGGTCCTCCATTCGGTGGAAGGTTAAAACTCTGACCCCGCCTCCTCAGGTTCTGCTTTAGAGTCACCTACATGGAATGGACATGAGCAATCACTCGAAGAAAGAATGGTTACTTACTTTGTAACTGTTGCTCTTTGAGATGTGTTGCTCATGTCCATTCCAAATCCCACCCGCCTCCCCTTCTTCGGCGTATTCCGCTAAGAAGGAACTGAGAGGTTGGGGGGCCAGCAGGGGTATATATCAGTTGGTATACCGGCGCCACTCCAGGGGGCTCCCTGCTGTCCCAATGAGTACTGCTGAGGGAAAAATCTCTGATGCGTGGACGCTGCACGCACACACCTACATGGAATGGACATGAGCAACACATCTTGAAGAACGACAGTTACAAAGTAAGTAATCGTTCTTTCTAGCACTAGATCAAGGGGACTGGCTTTCGACTCTCGACCTTCAGGACGCTTATTTTTATAGTACGATTCATCCTGCCCACAGGCGTTTTCTACGATTTTACAGTGGGGAACCACCATTACCAGTATCGAGTGCTCCCTTTTGGCCTTTCAACGTCTCCCAGAGTTTTTTTTTCCAAGACTCTAGATGTTGTTGCGGTGTTCCCACGCCATCAAGGAGTCATAATATCCCTATACCTGGATGATTGATAAAAGGCACATCCTTCTCAGAAACGCAAGACATGGTCGACACCACCACCCATCTTCTACTTCGTCTCCGTTTCCATATAAATTACTTCAACCTACTCAAACTTTAGAGTTCATAGGAGCACTCATTGACACCATCGCAGCCAGGGCAACTCTGCCCACTGTGGCAAGGGCCCCTCTTCCCCAAGCCACTACTGGGGAGGCCTCCTCCCCTTAGCCCCCAAGTTAGGGGTTTTGCAGCGGGTCTCAACGGTAGGGAGCCCGGGCCACGTGCCCACAGGCTCCCTCCTTAGCTGCCTTTACCTAATGCCGATCAAAAATTGTTCTCTCTGGTTTCTTCCTCTCTGCCTCTCCACCACCTTCCTTTGTCCTCCCTCTCCTCCAGCCTCCAACTGCTGAGGCTTTTAAAGGCCCTCAGCCAGACAGCAGAGAAGTCAGCTGGCCCCAATTAGCCTGAGCCAGCTCCTCCCAGCTGCATCTAATTGGGCTGCAGTTCTCTGCTTCTCTCAGGGTTTTTCCCTTTGGGCTGCCTTTTCCCCTCTCTGCAGCAGCTCCTGGCCTGACCCTGTCACACATCCCTCTGCTCAACCCCATGGGGTTGGGTTACTTGGGTCGGACAACAATGCACCCTTGACAACCCATCTGCATTCCCATGCTGGGTTCCTGATCTGTGTTGCACATGGAAGTGGAAGGGCTGCAGGGACAGGAACCACCGGGTAACCTCGAATTTCTGTCCTTGTTTCGTGCATCCACTGCAGAGGTGCATGATCGGTGACCAGGTAAACTTCCGCCCAAGAAGGTAGTAGCAAAAGGCTTTCCATGGCCCACTTTACCGCGAGACATTCCCTTTCTACCACGGCGTAGTTTCGTTCCCTCGGCAGAAGCTTCCTGCTGAGGTACAGGATTGGGTGCTCTTCTCCAACCATTTGAGACAATACCGCTCCCAGTCCTACCTCGGAGGCATCGGTCTGCAAGATAAACTCCTTAAAATCAGGGCTATGAGAACTGGATCGCCGCAGATGGCATTCTTGAGATCTTTAAAAGCTTCTTCCGTCTCCATGGTCCACTTTACAATGTCGGGACCACGTGCTCTAGTCAGGTTGGTCAGAGGGCAGGCCCTGGAGGCAAAGTTGGGATGAATCTGCGGTAATATCCAACCAACCCTAAGAATGCCCTGACCTGCTTTTTCCGGGTTGGTCGGGCCAATTCTGTATTGCATCCACTTTGTTGAGCTGGGGCCTCACTATCCCCTTCCCACGATATACCCGAGATATTTGGCCTCGCCAGCCCAATCGTACACTTTGCACAGTTCGCCGTAAGTCCCGCTCTCCTTAATGTCTCCAATACTGCCTCTACTTTTTCAATGTGTGTGTCCCAGTCAGGACTGTGGACAACAACGTCATCCAAATAGGCAGCTGCATTTGGCATGGGGCCGCAACAGCTTGTCCATGAGCCTTTGACGTTGCAGGAGCCCCATGCAAACCAAAAGGGAGGACCGTGTATTGAAAGAGACCCTCTGGAGTCGAAAAGGCTGTCTTTTCTTTGGCCCCTGGTGTTAGGGGGATCTGCCAGTACCCCTTGGTCAAATCAAGGGTGGATAGAAATCGGGCCTTGCCCAGTTGGTCAATGAGTTCATCTACCCTTGGCATAGGATAGGCATCGAATTTGGATACTTTGTTTAACTTTCGAAAGTCATTGCAAAAGCATAGGCTTCCATCTGGCTTGGGCACCATAACAATAGGGCTAGACCACTGGCTATGGGACTCTTCAATGACTCGAGCTTCAGCATTTTCTCAACTTCAGCTTGGACCTCTTTCGTTTTGCCTCGGTATCCGGTATGGCTTAACGTGCACCTTCACCCTGGGGTCTGTGATGATGTCATGGTAAACCTCGTAGTTCTACCCGGTTCTGTCGAAAACACATCCTGATTCCGCTCAATCATGTCGGCTGCTTCGCCTGTTGGTCCGAGTCAGCTCGGGAGATATTCCCACCCGCCTTGGTGGGTTTTCCTTGGGGTGGTGGCCCCAGCACAACCAAGGCCACTTCTCTGTCTCGCCAGGGTTTCAGCAGGTTGACGTGATATACTTGCTCAGGCTTTCGCCAGCCAGGCTGGCGAACCTTATAGTTTACCTCCCACTGCTTCTATTATTTCATATGGCCCCTGCCATTGGGCTAGAGCTTACTCTCCGCCATCGGCACTAGCACCATCACCCGGTCTCCCACCTGGAACTTCCGGGAGGTTGCTCGCCGGTTGTAATAGACCTGTTGGGCTTCCTGTGCCTTTCTAGGTGCTCCCGCACTATGGGGGTGACTCTGGCAATCCTGTCCTCATTTGGAGCACATGATCAACTACATTTCTCCCCAGGTTGGGTTGTTCCTCCCAGGCCTCTTTAGCAAGGTCTAGTATGCCCCGTGGGTTACGCCCATACAAAAGTTCAAACGGGAGAAGCCAGTCGAAGCTTGGGGAACTTCCTTACCGCGAACATGAGGTAGGGCAGTAGCATATCCCAATTTTTGCCATCCCGGCTTACCACTTTCTTAAGCATACTTTTAGGTCTTGTTAAACTGCTCAACTAGACCGCCGGTTTGAGGATGGTATACCGAGGTCCGTAGGGCCCGTGATGCGGAGCAAGGTACACAAGTCTTTCATAAGCTTGGACACAAAGGGGTCCCTTGGTCCGTTAGGATTTCTTTAGGAATCCCTACCCTAGAAAAGATTTGAATTAGTTCCTTAGCGATGGTCTTGGATAGGGTGTTGCGTAGGGGCACTGCCTCTGGGTATCGAGTAGCATAGTCCACTACAACTAGTATGCTCTGGTGGCCCCAGGCAGACTTCTCTAGTGGGCCAACTATGTCCATAGCAATCCGTTCAAAGGGGATTTCAATGATTGGTAGGGGTACTAATGGGGCCCTCAGGTGTGGTCGGGGCCCATGTAGTTGGCACTCCGGGCAGGAAGCACAATACCTCTGGACTTCTACATAGATCCCAGGCCAAAAGAACCTCCGAAGAATGCGGTCCAGGGTCTTATCCACCCCTAGATGTCCTCCAAATAGATGACTGTGTGCCAATTCCAGTACTGCCCTCCGGTGCTTTTGGGTACCAAGAGTTGTTCCACCTCTTGGCCCTGTATATGAGCTACCCTATATAGAAGATCCCCTTGATTATATAGTAGGGCCCCGTGCCTTGTTCCTCCCTCCACTGGGACCCCATTAACTTCAGCCACCTCCTTACGGATATTCTGATATATTGGATCATTGGCTTGATCCTGCCCAAAGGTCTCACTTGGGGATCTCACCTGCTCAGGCTCCAGGAACCTAGCCCCTTTCCTCCCCTGATGAGCTGGGTCCTGCTTCAGGCTCATCCTGTCCCGGGGCTTCTGCTCTAGTAGTTGGGTAGGCCTCCCCTCTACCAGTGCCTGCTTCCGACCTTGGGTCAAGATCCTGGTCCCCAATTTTTATGCCCTCCTCTCCCGTCGGTTTTCCGGGTTCCCAGGCATCGAGAACAGGTCCTGGGAGAACTCATGGAAGGCCGGGAGGGAGTTATCCTCCTCCCAGTCCCGTGGTAGCAGGTCACTAAACCCGGGAAGTCTCGCCCAATGACCACCGGGTAGGGGAGCCTTGGGACCACCCCAGTTACCTCTGTAACCCGCCCTTGTACTTCTATCTCCACAGGGATGGTGGGGTAATAATTAGTATCCTGTACACAAGATACCCCAGTGTACTTGGCTTGAGTCAGCTGATCTTGCCCCACTAGCTTCCTGAGATCCAACGTGACTGCACTCCCGGAATCTACTAAGGCAGTGGTTTCTACCCCATTCATTTCACGGGCTGGGTATACTGATGGGGGCCCACTGCTACCCCACGAGGTTGACTAGGACACTTTGTAGGTTCCCAGGTCACATTGCATAGGCTCGTCTATGTTAGGGCATATTATGCGGTTCAGTGCCCTATCTCCTGCAGGCATAACACCTATAACCTGGGCGGGACAGCCCCTTTCGTTTTGGGCTGTTGGGTCTTGATCCCTGGCCCTCTCCTGTCCAGACCCCAAGGTCTTTTGCCCGTCCTGGTCGCTCTTCCGCCTCCTTTCTGCCTGTCTGGACTCGGTCAGAAACTTCAGGGGCACGGGTCCTTGGGGTGAAGGCGGACCTTCTGCTCTGCTGCGCCTCGACTCTGGGGCTGCGGGAAAGTCCTTAGCTGTCAATCGTCTCTCAACGAGCCACCAGCTCATCAAACGTCGTGGGGTCATTCTGGCCCACCCATTCCGAAGGTCTGGGGTAAACCCTCATGTACTGGTCAAGAACGATCACCTCGATAATCTTTTCGGGCTGTGGATGTCGGGCCGCAGCCACTTCCGGGCCAGATGGACCAGATCAAACAACTGAGTTCTGGGGCCCTGGTCGTCTCGATGTTGCCAGTCGTGAAACCTCTGGGCTCTCACTGTGACCGTGACCCCAGCCCGTGCCAGGATCTCAGCTTTCAGCTGGGGGTAGTCGGATGCAGCTTCCTCTGCCATGTCAAGGTATGCCTTCTGGGCTTCCCCGCTCAGAAAAGGGGCCAAAATGCTGGCCCACTGAGCTTGAGGCCAGGCCTCCCGCAAAGCTGTCCTTCCAAAGGCCAAGAGATAGGCCTCAACCTCATTGTCTCTTGTCATTTTCTGTAAGTAGAAATTAGCCCGTAAGGGTCGGGCCCTATCTTGATCACGTACCTGGACTGTCAGGGCTTTCAGCTGGTTCACCACCTCCTGCAGGGTGGCCCTGTCCTGGGCTACCTGGCTCATCAACAACTGGTTGGTTTCTTGTTGGATCCACACCGACTCCTGTTGGGCAGCTGCTTGCACCCGAGTAGCCTCTTGTTGGGCAGCCATGGCCTGCACCAGTGCTTTTACCAGGTCCTCCATGGGTACTTTTTGCTTATGAGGGGTCAACTTGGCTAGATTTGGGTTGCTGTGAGGCCTCACAGCCACGATCCCACTCCTGGCGCCACGTGTGGCAAGGGCCCTCTTCCCCAAGCCACTACTGGGGAGGCCTCCTCCCCTTAGCCCCCAAGTTAGGGGTTTTGCAGCGGGTCTCAACGGTAGGTAGCCCGGGCCATGTGCCCACAGGCTCCCTCCTTAGCTGCCTTTACCTAATGCCGATCAAAAATTGTTCTCTCTGGTTTCTTCCTCTCTGCCTCTCCACCACCTTCCTTTTGTCCTCTCCTCCTCTCCAGCCTCCAACTGCTGAGGCTTTTAAAGGCCCTCAGACAGACAGCAGAGAAGTCAGCTGGCCCCAATTAGCCTGAGCCAGCTCCTCCCAGCTGCATCTAATTGGGCTGCAGTTCTCTGCTTCTCTAACAGGGGTTTTTCCCTTTTTGGGCTGCCTTTTCCCCTCTCTCTGCAGCAGCTCCCTGGTCTGACCCTGTCACACCACACACAGATTTGAGGCCCTTCACAACCTCATAACGGTGGTACATGCGACCTCCTCTACAACGGTCCGTGAAAGTCTCAAGATCCTAGGTCACAGGGCCGCCACCAGTTATGTGGTCTGACTGGCCAGACTACACATGAGGTGCCTCCAAGCCTGGCTGTCCACACTCTACACCCTCTCCAGGGACCCCCTTTCCAAGATGGTCACCATCCCACCACATGTCCTCCATTCATTGGAATGGTGGATGCAGCCACACAATGTACTAGGGCGTGTACCATTTCATCAGCCAACCCTGACAGTCACCATCATGACTGATGCATGCCTTAAGCTCCCCATCCCATATCTTGGCCCCCATACTGTACAAGGCAGATGGTCCTTCAGCGAATAAGTGCTCCATATTAATCTCCTAGAACTCAGGGCTGTGCGTTGGGCATGCCTCCACTTTCTACCTCATATAGCACACAAGACAATCCGTATCATGACAGACAACCCAACTTGCAAGTATTATATCAACCGACAGGGTGGGGCCCGGTCACCCTCCCTCTGTACGGAAGCTCTCAAATTATGGAAGTGGTGTCTTGCACACCATGTACCTCCCGGGGGTACTCAGTGTTATGGCAGACACACTCAGCTGTATTTTTTTTTGGGACCATCACGAATGGGAGATTGAGGGCTTGGGCATCTAACACCTTTTCCTTCAATGGGGACAACCAGACATAGACCTCTTTGCAACCAGAGCCAACTGTAAGTGTCACCTTTTATTACTCCAGAGCAGCCCTGCGGAAGGATTCTCTGGGAGATGCTTTCTCCCTCAAATGGGACACACCTTTGCTTTACGCATTCCCACTGCACCCCTTGCTCCACAAGATTATCACCAAAATCAGAATAGAACAAGCCCGTGTGACCCTTGTTGCACCAGCTTGCTCGAGACAAACATGGTTCCCTTACCTGCACAGATTGGTGATAGCGGATCTGTACATCTTTCCCCCGCAATGCAGTCTTCTCACTCAACATCATGGCAGAGTTCTCCATCCCGAACCACATAAACTCCACCTCCATGCATGGCTCCTTCATGGCTCCAGAATGCTGAAAACACCTGTTCAGAATGAGTGAAACAGATATTAATCAACAGCAGGAGAGATTCTACTAGAAAAGCTTAACTTTACAAATGGACCAGATTTTCCAAGTGGCTCACTGTCATCCCATTTCTCCTGATACCACCCCTATCCCCATCATATTGGACTACCTGTTGGAACTAAGGGAATCTGGCCTATCTTTTAATACGGTAAAGGTACACACAGCAGCAATAGCGGCCTATCACCAGACCACCAACAGCAACTCTTTCTTTTCGGACCCAATCACCAGGTGATTCCTTACCAGTCTCCAAAATACTTTCCTGGCTGTTCGGCCTCCAGTCCCCATTTGGGACCTTAATCACGTCCTTAAGAGTTTGAATAAACCGCCCTTCGATCCTCTAGCAACTTGCTCGAGGTTACACCTCCCCATGAAAGTCGCCTTTTTGGTGGCCATATTCTCCAGCAGTAGGGGAGCTTGCAGCATTAATGGCAGATTCCCCACCCCCTTATGCAACATTCACTAAGGACAGAGTAACCCTTCAGCCTCACCCCAAATTCCTCCTGAAGGTCCCTTCTCCCTTTCATATTAACAAACCTATGCGCTTACCTATGTTCTTCCCTAAGCCGCACACTGAGCCATCCCAGGCTGCATGGCATACCCTCGACGTCTGTAGAGCACTTGCATTCTACATAGATCAAACAAAATCATGGAGGAAATTGCCCAGACTTCTATCCTTTGCCGAATGTTCCAAGGGCGGAGAGGACTCCTCCCAGAGGATTTCCAGCTGGATCTCATCATGTATCCACATGTTATATTATGCACAACAAACAACCACCTGATAATATCACTGCCCACTCAACCCAGGCCATGGCCTCCATGACTGCTTTCCTTTCAAATGTGCCTCTAGAGGACACTTGCAAGGCAGCCACCTGGTCATCCGACTACACGTTTGCAAAACACTATGCACTTCTCTCTATCATCGCGTCATCTATGGCTGGTGGACAAGTGGTGTTATCCTCAGTGGCAGGGCTCCAAACCCGCCTCCACAGTTGGACTACTGCTTTGAAGTCACCTAGAGTGGAGCACCGATGGGGACATCACTTGAAGAAGAAAAGAGTTATTCACCCTGTGAGATTTGTGTCCCCGTGGGTGCTCCACTACCCTCCCTCCTTCCCCTGCTTTGGAGCCTTCTTGGTCCAGTGGCAAGGGTAGAGAAGGAACGGAGGGGGCCGCATACGCACCTAACAGACACCAATGACATGAGGAGGTGCCAGGGCATGTGCGCAGCATGGCAGGGCACTGCTACAAAAAAAAAAATCTCTGGTTGCCGACACAAGGACGCACCAGCACCCAGAATAGAGCACCCACGGGGGGACACCTCTCGAACCCCCGTTGCTGCACAGGGTGAGTAACTCTTTTCCTCAAATGATGAGACCTGCTGTGAATTTCAATCATGCAACTGTGACTCACCTCCACTCTCCCCTCCCAGCGAACGTGCAGCAAAAGGCACTTTATCACTGCATCTTCGTTGCATACCTTAAAGCCCCTTTCCAGCATGGCCTACATGTACTACATCATGGCTATAGATTTCCCTTCCTCATCCACACGTGCTGGGAATGCAGCTTGGAGAGGACTGTAGGGGTGCGTCTACACTGCACCCTTAGCTTGAAATAAGCTACGCAATTTGAGCTATGCAAATTGCGTAGCTTATTTCGAGTGTATTTCAAAATAGCGCCAAATTTTGAAATAAACCGCTATTTCAAAATGTCCCTTAATCCTCATGGAATGAGGCTTACAGGGACGTTGGAATAGCACACCCGTTATTTCAAAAGATATTTCGAACTAACAGGCGTGCTGCCAACACACGGAATAGCTATTTCGGGATATCGGAAATAGCACCACAGCCTAGACACACCCTAGGAGACTGGCCGGTGGGAAATGAAAAGGTGACAGCAGTAGTAAAACCCTTCTAGAACAGGCTGTTGCTTAAACATCCCAGTGGCAGCTTTCTCTAAAGGGGAAAATGATTATTTTATTGGTGGGAAAACCATTTTAAAGGAAGAGTGCTAAATGGTAGCAATATGGCCTGCAGAAGGTACCTATCCTATAATGATGTCATACATACTGCAGGACTTGTAGTTAGAAGCGTTTGATCAGCCTGGTGTGAGGAGAAAGGACATGCTGCCACTCTTCATACATGCACACACTTTGGTGCTACAAGGGTATAGTCTACAATCACACTGAGCGTAAGAGGATCCAACCTTCTGCCATCAAGGCCTGAGTATCAGAAAGCGTATTTGTGACAGGGTCAGAGCAGAAGGCTATAAAAAAAAGTAGTGGAGGGGAGATCTATAAGCCTCAGACTGAGGAGATCCCTGCCCCCAGAGTAACAGGGAGGGGCTGGTTTAGAACCAGCAGAGGCAATAGGGGTAGTGGAACACCAGCTGCTAATTGACCAGGCTGCAGAGTCAGGCCAGCCCAGGCCAGCCAAGGCCAATAAGGACACCGGGGGATAATTAAGACAACCAGTTCAGACTGGCTATAAAAGAAGCTGCCTGCAGTGGTAACGTGTGTCCAGCTGCTGGGAGTGGGAGGAAAGGTGATCACAACTAGGAGGATGAAGTGGTAAGAAGGAAGGTGCTGGGGAAGGAGCCCAGGGGGTCTTGGAGATGTATTCTAGCAGGTGTTGGGGATTCACACAGGTAGCTGCTATCACAGGGTCCTGGGCTGGAACTCGGAGTAGAGGGTGGGTCTGGGTTCCCCCCCCCCCACCTCCCCATTTCCACTCAGGGAAAAGGACTGGAGTTTATTCTCCATTTTACCATATGCTGGCCAATGATGAGAAGAGCTCAACAAACAGCAAATTAAAGCCTTGAGGGTGGTGCCTAAAATCGTGGGCTGCTGTGAGCCTCTGAGGCACGCGCAAATTTGCCAGGAAATGTAGGACTTACTGAGTTTTCGTAGGAGCTTTGTTACAGTATACACAAGAGCTAAGGGTTGGCCCTGAAGATCAGGCATATAACTAAAGCTACTGCAGCAAGGCTGAGCAGTGGAAGAGCTACACCTAGGACCTGATTTTCAGACACATTGAACAACCTGTTCATATCCCTATCCAAATCCATCAGTTTTAGGTGCTCAGGACCTTGAGAAGGCTGATCATTTCAACCCAATTCTTATTCCCACTGAAGTGACTCAGATTTTTGGCTATTGATTTCGCTAGGAAGATGCACAAGGCCTTTGAGCCCAAGTTTGAGGTACACTGACCTTCCACAGCTAGTCTTAAGGCTAAGGGAAGAGCAGGTACCTGAGGATTCTGAACATCTACAACTCCCACTTACTGCGGAGTTCAGTTGTAGGTGCTCAGTTTCCCCTGATGAGCAAATCCTCAACGCTTAGGGGGTTGGAACTGACCAACAGGGAGCTAGATTGAGCTTCCTGAGCTGGAAGGGATCTGGATTCCTGATTCAGTATGAGTAGCTATGGAGAACACTGGGGGGGGGGAAGCCTGCCAGTCATAAGAAGAGGACAATAAGGACTTGCCCCTTAGAGTAAACTACAGCCATGTAAACATGTTACGTTCCCAGGACCGTGCAACTGCAGCCCATATAATCTGAAGAACAGCTCAGCTGCCAGAACTGGAAGGTGTATTAAGGCTGCTCCTTTCCACTACTCTTACTGTGACACTAGAAATCAGTCCCCTGTATTGCCTTGTCCTGGGGTTGCTTATTTCCTTCTCCAGCATGAGAGAATGAAATTGACAACTAGTTTCTGCTGCAAAGAATAATCCAAGTGGCCTGTGTCAAAGTGCCTAAACTGTACCCTGAAGTTTATCACTCTTTGCTTAAAGAATAAGAACAGTTGCTCTCAGTTGGTATCACACTATTAAGATGAAAATCTCCAATCCGTGTGAACATTTTTTTCAGACCAGGTGGATTGTAAATAGTGCAGTCTCTAAGGTTAGTTTGTTTTCCTTTTGGATTAGATTCAGGTCCAGTGGGAAGCTGGGCAGTTGCCCCCAGCTTCACACCTCTAAGCAGGAATAATTGGAAAGGTTTCTCCTTTCATAATTTTTCTTGAAAAAGGAAAAGAGATGGTTCCTTTCTGCCCCAATGGGCTCCTCTCCCCCTGTCCCCGCTGTTCTGGCCTGAACACAGGGGGATGGTCTTGCATGCTGCTTCGCTCTGTAGCCGTTGGAGAAGGAATAAGCAGGCTGGCTCCATTCCTTTGGATGTGTGTCCATCAGCTGCTGGTCAATGACCCTGTGCATGTTGTCCTGTAACAGATGGAAAAAGGGATGCTCAGTCAGAGGCACAGCCAGAGTGTCAGCAGAGTTTTTGCCATGTTCAGGTGCAAAGTGGGATTATAGAATGGCCATGATGATACAAGGACCTCATTTAGCCACACAGCTTGAGCCTTGATTAGCATCACAATGTAAGTACCAGTAAAGAAACAAGAAGAGGTTGACCTTTTACCCCACTAGCTTTTTAAAAATTGGAAATCAGGCCATTCACAGTTTGATGTAGTTTAAGGGACGGTGGTTTTGCTGATGCCTGTGAAATGGAGCATAGAAGAGCGGTTACTCATGTTACATAAAGCCTCCACCCAAGCCATTACTTGATTTTACATGTGGATTTTCTGGAAATACACTAAACTGTAAGGTCCTGCCAACACATGACTTAGAGACTGACAAAAACCTCCTGCTGACTGCATTGCTGGGGGGGGGCAGTTGTCTTCTAAATCACTTCATTACTGATGATTTGTAAATGATTCTCTGAAGCTTTGTAATTGTTTCAGCTGCATTGCCTTTTAAACTCTGTAACTCATAATCTTTGTAAAACCTTGCAACTCTGTAACTCTCAGCAACTTTGCTTTATAAATTCAGAAATTTACTGTAAGCTTGGTGACTGTTGAGCCTTGCAACTTTGTAATCTTTGTAACTTCCATCCACTCTGCTTGTAACTTGCTCTAAACTGCATTCTCCCCTGAAATATGAATGTGTGTGTGTGTGAGTGGAGACTATTGTGTGTTTGGGATTAGAAACTGCAAGGCTGAGCACCTGGAGCTAGGTGATGAGTCATCAGTCCAATTAAGGAGACACTGCTGCTCTGCTGGATCAAGGCAAGTCTGAGCGTGCTCCCTGGTGATGAATGTGGATGAGTCACAGGAGTTGTACAGAGGCAATAAAAGGAGAGAGCACGTGGCAGTAGCCCTTTTTTTGAGAGACGCTCCTCTTTCTGCAGACCGAAGTTCTCTTTCTTTTCTGACCAGCTCCCCAGCCATGATGAGCAGACAGACCCTCCAGGTGCAACATGCCTTGGCTCCTACCATAACCGATATGCCTGTGTAAGTGTGTGAGTGCCCGAGGGCAGGAATGAATGTGTGTGAATGAATGAAGGCGTGTGTGTGTGAGAGAGCTGGTTCCCCTTTAGTTTAAACCTTTAGTGGCAGCTCTATCCTCTTTAGCTTAACCATATAGTGGAGTGTTAATTCCTCAATCAATAAATCCATACTAGTGTAACCCTGGGTGGTCTCCAGTGGGACTAATTTGTGGGTAACAACTCACCTTGTTCAGTAACTGG